>CAJQZJ010032130.1:3804799-3877859 GCA_907164525.1 Lophiomys imhausi
AGAAGAAGAAGAAGAAGAAGAAGAAGAAGAAGAAGAAGAAGAAGAAGCATGGACTAGACCTAGACTCTCTTGTACATATATAGATGATAGGGAACTGGGTCATCATACAGTTCCCTTAGCATGTGGGGAGGGGGGCACTTTCAGTCATGAACTCTTTTGCCTGTTAATGGGACACCTTACCCTAGCTGGGCTGCCATATCAGGCCCCAGTGCAAGAAGAAGCTTTTAGCCTTCATGGGACTGATGAACTGAGGTGCAGGGGTATGGGAGAGCCCCCTCACCTAAGGTGAAGGATAGGGGGGAGAGGGAAGAGGGTGTGAGGGTAAGATCTGGAGGGAAGGAGGGAAGGGGCTGTGATCAGGATGTAACTTGAATAAATAAATAAATGTCAAAGAAAAAAATAGATGGGGCATACTGCATCCCAATTGTAAGCCAGATATATTGTAAGCAAGAGGCATATAATAGACACAACCCCAGGGAAGAAGGACTTGGTGACCAGCATTCCTGATATGACTGACATTTAGTAAACTTCATGGTAAAACAAAGATTAACTCCAATGAACTGTGTTTTTCCTTTAAGGCTAGTGTCATATCTGAAAACAACATAATCTAGAACTTTTTTCATTTTCTTAATCCACAGAATGTCAGTACTGGGGCTCAGAGCTCCAGCTGCCAACTCTGAATTTTGAAGATGTGTTAAAAGATGATGAGCATGCATATAAATGGCTCTCCAACCTCAAGAAAGTAGGCATTGTGAGACTGACCGGAGCAGCTGACAAATGTGGGGAGATCACAAAACTGGGGAAAAGAATTGGCTTCCTGTACCTCACATTTTATGGGTGAGTTGTAAGATGGTTCAGCTTCTACCACCACAAATACAGTTGGATCTATTTCCAAGAGGGAGTAGACTTTGCAAAATAAATGCAGTTATTCTTGTGCTTATATTGTAGAGAGCATTAAAGACATGAGTGAACCCTCACAAGCCAAAGTTTACACACTAGTAGCACACAGGGATATTTAGATGTGTTTGGTTTGGCCCATAAGTTGTTGAAAGAAAATAGAATTAGTTGTCAACACTTTAAAACTCAAGAGGCTTAAAATTTATGTGGACTTATCTTTTCTTGAAAAACCAGATCTAACAACACTAAGCCTAAATCTAGCATGCTAACAATCTACTGAGCATGAGCAGGCTGCACATTGAAGTGTTCTCCCTCCTCAGACCTACAAGGCTGGGACATCATAGGAGTATATTGTCCCTAATATATAATAAGATGTACAAATGATCAGGAACATTCAATCATCCGTCTCAATCATTTTTGTGAGTTTATTCATATCTAAAGACTATGTCATGTTTGGTCATAGACAGCCTATGCCCAACTGTTAGCATATGGATTTACTTACACTAATAGTATGTTTCCTTTATTTAAAATTTATATAGTCCTTCCATCTGCAACATTTGATGCTTCTATGGAGATCCCAGGAATAACCTACCAATGAATGGAAAGAAAATATTTGAAATTATTGAGCCTCAAATGTGTATATATATATTCTTTAAAATTATATAGCCTTTAAACATTCTAAAATACAGATTATCCTCCAGTCCATGAGTAAGAAATATGAAGCTTAAAGAATCAATATGTAATCCAGATTCACAGAAGTAATAGTATAGGAAGCAAAGTATAAATCTAGGTTGCCTTTCCATGATCCAACTCTACTTCACTGTTAATAACATGAAGAAAATACATGAGAAGGTTCTTTTGAGACTGAACTAAACAGAACACTTGTAAGTTTTGTTTTGTTTTGTTTTTTGCTTAGTTTTAATTACAAATAACAAACATTTGAGTCTATTCCAATGCACTTCACAGTTTCATAATCGTGACCAGTTTGGGTGCTCTTTTTGGAATTTCCTAGCTCCATCCAAATCACTCACCCATTTAGTGGGAGTCGGAATCTTAATCCTGATTTCTGGATGTACATCTGTTTTGTTTTGTTTGTATGTGTGCTAAAATAGGGCTTAATAATTTGGCCACCGGCCTAATATTGTGAAATTTTATTGGCATAAATAGTAAAGATCCATTGTCAAAACAAATAAGACCTGTTACTCCTCCTGATTCCATTTATCCAAGACCTTCACACCCATCCACAGTGGCTGATCCAATCCCACCACACCTTCCTCAGATGGTCAAGCCTTCTCAGGATCTTACACTGCACACACATCAATATCTCCCTTTCTTGGCACTTCACCACAACTGTCCCCACATATTACCAGAGTTTTCTCCACATTTTCTACCATTTTTAATTCTGTAAGCTCAATAACTAGCAGAGGGTTCTGTTGTAATGCTGGTTTTGTTTTGCATGCTTTTTTTGGACTTGACTATCACTGTTGGTGTTAAGAGAATGGGATAAACTGAATATTTTCTTTAAAGTTATCGTTCCTTTCTGCTCCCCTTCTCGGTAAAGTGGAAAAGAAATATTGACATTTGGCTAATATGAGATTTTGAAAAATATTCAGAGACTTTCATTATCATTGCAAGCAGCACCTAAAATAGTATGTCTCAGACAACATGTTGGAGTAGGCCATTTTAAGATTACAGACATCTGGGCCCTATCTTTAGAGATTCTCTTTATCATGAGTGACATTTGACTTCTGCATCGAGACTTTAAGAATTCAGCAGAGGGATACTCACGCTCTGCAGCATTCTCAGAGGCATGGGCTGTCTGGGTTTACCTGGTGAAATCTGGGACTATCCAAGTCCCTGTACTAGACATCTAGGCTCATAAAAGCAGAATGGCCTGACACGGGAGCAGGAGCACTGCCCACCATCTGCACAACTCTCGGGTCTGAGTGAAACAGGGCCCCAGCTGGTTGCTTTAACCTCCAAACAGAGGTCCTCCTGGCTTCCTGAGCCCCCAGCTCCCACACATTCATTCCTGCAACTACCAGAGAACCAGCAAAGCCATGGGTATGGTAAGATTGGGGAGATTCTTCTTGGGGATTAGAACATAGCAACAACTGGCTGACCTGCAGGTAGTCAAGCTAGGACGGGGCTGAGCTGTCCTGGGTCACAATGCTGTTGATAAGACACAGTCTCCATCTCAGATCCTCTCTGCAAGCATGCCATACCCATGGGAAAGGCACCCAGTCTGCAGCACAGAGTTCTGTTAGAGCCCTAACACAGTGAAGCAGTCCTGTGACATTGCACAGTTTCCTGAGTAATGTAGGCTACCCTGGGACACAGTGCTTCTGGCTGAGAAGTGCAAACTGCACTGGGATTCCCAGGAAACTGTAGACCTCACCCACAGACCTGAAACTCAGGCTGTGGGAACAGCCAGACACCCCACCCACTGGCTCTAACCTGCAGTCTGTGACCTGTCAACCCCCACCGACCTCAATAAGAAGACCAGCTGGATCTCAGGATCCTGCAGGGTGGAATAACAAACTCCACCCCAAAACCTGACCTGAATGCTTAGTTGGAACACAGAAGGAAGGGGTGAGCTGCAGATAGCCCACTGAGATCCAGCCTCCAACACAAGACTCCACCTATCCATCACCTTGTGGAGAGCTACAAGTCACCACAATCATACAGCCTCCACACCAAAGCTCTTTCCTTGCCATCAGGTCCCGTGGGCATCAGGAACAATCAGCCAACTACAACCAGATGGCTAAAATCCAGTGGAAGAAAAAATAAAAAACCAGGGAAATGGGACTCCAATAAAACTCGGCTCTTCTAGTACAACAAGATGTGACAATCCCACCACAGCTGAAACACAAAGAAATGATTATAAATCTATACTTATGAAAATGATAGAGGACTTAAAAGAAGAAAATAAATCCCTTAAAGAATTTAAAGAAATCACAATTCAACAAATGAAAGCATTGGAGAAATCCATTAAAGACATCCAGGAAAATGTAATCCAACAGATGAAAGTAATAGAGAATTCCATTAAAGACATCCATGAAAACTCAATCAAAAAGTGAAGGAAAGGGAAAAGCCATTAAAGAAATACAGGCAAAGATAATCAAGCTAGAAAAGAAAATGAATAAAATGGTTCAAGACCTGAAGTTGGAACTGGAAGCAATAAAGAAAACACAAGTAGATATAATACTGGAGGTGGAAAACCTAGGAAAAGGTACAAGAACTACACACATGAACTTCACCAATAGGATGCAAGAGGTAAAAGACAGAATCTCAGGCGTGGAAGACTCAACTGAAGAAATCAGTACAACAACGAAAGAAAATGAAAAATCTAAAAAATTCCTCACCCATAACATCCAAGAAATAAAGGGCTCAGTGAAAAGGAGTAACCTAAGAATTATAGGAATAGCTGAAAGAGAACTCTCCTGACTTCAAGGATGAGAAAATATTTTCAACAACATCATAGAAGAAAATTTACAAAACCTAAAGAAAGACATGCCTATAAATGTCCAAGAGGCATGCAGAACACCAAATAGATTAGACCAGAAAAGAAATTCTTCCCACCATATAATAATTGATACTCTAAATGTACAGAACAAAGAAAGAATATTAAAAGCTGTAAGAGAAAAAGGCCAACTAAAATATAAAGACAGACCCTTCAGAATCATACATGACTTCTCTTCAGAAACTTTAAATGCCAGAAGGGCCTGGACAGATGTCCTACAAGCCCTAAAATACCACAGATGCAAGTCCAGACTATATACCCAGCAAAACTTCCAATCACTATAGAGGGAGAAAACAAGATATAGCATGACAAACTAAAAATTAAACATTATATGTCCACAAATACAACCCTAGAGAAGGTCCTAGAAGGAAAACTCCAACCCAGAGAAGATAATACCAAAGAAAACACAGTTAGCAAATGACCCCACTGCAACAAAACCAAAAGAAACACACAAGCATACTACTACTATCACCTGCACCAAAATAGCAGGAAATGGTCATTAATATCTCTCAACATCCATGGATTCAACTTCCCAATAAAAAGACACAGGCCCCTAGTGTATGAAGAGGCTCTTGGCCTTCATATGACTTCTGAACTGGGGTGAAGGACTGTTATGTAGGGACACTACACTCCAGAGAAGCAGGATGGAAGGGTTAGGGGTTAGAGGATGGGAGGGCGGGGCTGGGAAGGGGGGAAAGAGGACACTGTGATGGAGATGTAACCTGAAGCAACAAATAAATAAATGTATTTAAAACTTTTTTGAAAAAGACACAGGCTTATAGAATGGATTTGGAAACAAGACCCATTCATTATTCTGCTGCATAAAAGAAACTCATCTCACCAACAAAGACAGACTTTACCTCAGAGTAAAGGTCTGGAAATAGGTCTTCCAAGCAAATGGTCCCAAGAAACAAGCTAGAGTGGCCATCCTAATATTCAATAAAATAGAGTCTCAACTAAAATTAATCAAAAAAGATAGAGAAGGACATTACATACTCATCAAAGGAAAAATTCACAAAGAAAACATCTAAATACAGTGGTACCCACATTTGTGAAAGAAACTCTTCTCAAGCTTAAACCACACATTAAACCTCACACATTAATAGTGGGAGATTTCAAAACTCCACTCACACCAATGGACAGATCATTGAGACAGAAACCAATCAGAGAAATAATGAAACTAAAAGAAGTCATGAACCTAATGATATCTACAAAGTGTTTCAACCAAACACAAAAGAATATATCTTCTTCTCAGCACATTAAGGAACCCTCTCCAAAATTGATGATGTAGTCAGTCACAAAGCAAGACTCAACTGATACAAGAAAATTGAAATAACTCCTTCTATCCTATCAGATCACCGTGGATTAAAGATGGACTTCAACAATAACAGAAATAACAAAAAGGCTACACATTCATGGAAACCAAATAACTCACTAATCAATGACCACTGGGACAGAGAACAAATAAACAAGGAAATTAAAGATTTTCCAAAATTCAATAAAAACATATCCAAAGATACAACATACCCATACTTATGGGACACAAAAGCAGTGCTAACTGAAAAGTTCATAACACTAAGTGCCTTCAAAAAGAAGTTGGAGACAGCTCACATTAGCAACTTAACTGCACAACTGAAAGTTATAGAAATAAAAAAAAAGCAAACACTCCTAAGACAGATGGCAGGAAATTATCAAACTCAGACTTAAAATCAAACTAACTAAAAGGCAGACAGAAAATACCCAAATCAACAAAGCAGAAATGAAAATGGGGGAAATAAAAACAAACACTGAGCCAGGCATGGTGGAGCATGCCTTTAATCCCAGCACTTGGGAGGCAGAGGCAGTCTGATCTCTGTGTGTTTGAGATCAAGGCCAGCCTGGTCTACAAAGCAAGTCCAAGACAGTCAGGGCTATTACACGGAGAAACCCTGTCTCAAAAAACAAAACAAAACAAACAAAAACTGAAAATCCAAAGAACCATTAGGTCTTACTTCAAAACCCTGTATGCCACAAAATTGGAAAACCTAATTGAAATGGACAATTTCCTTAATAGATTCCAGAAACCAAGGTTAAATCAAGACCAAGTAAACAAATTAAACAGTCCTATAACCCTTAAGGAAATAAAAGCAATCATTGAAAGTCTGCCAACCAAAAAAGTAAACAGGGTCTGATGGTTTTAGCACACAATTCTACCAGGCTTTCAAAGAAGAGCTAATACCAAAACTCCTCAAACTCTTCCACAAACTAGAAACAAAACAAACACTGCCAAACTCATTCTATGAGGCCACAGTCACTGTGATACCTAAGCCAAACAAACAACAACAACAAATAAAGAACTTCAGACTAATTTCTCTTATGAACATAGATGCAAAAATATTCAATTAAATACTTGCAAACCAAATCCAAGGGCACATCAAAAGTATCATACTCAGTGAAATATTTGAAGAAATGCTCAACATCCTTAATGATAAGAGAAATGCAACTCAAGATGACTCTGAGATTCTATCTCACACCTGTCAGAAGGGCTAAGATCAAAAACTCAAATGACAGCACATGCTGGTGAGGTTGAGAAGAAAGGGGAACACTCCTCCATTGCTGGTGGGAGTGCAAACACATACAACTGCTATGGAAATCAGTCTGGTAACATCTTAGAAAACTTGGAATAGCCCTACCTCAAGACCCAGCCATACCACTACTGGGAATCTATCCAAATGATTTCTCACCAAACCACAAGGAGATATCCTCATCTATGTTCATAGAAGCCTTATTTGTAATAGCCTGAAACTGGAAACAACCCAGATGTCCCTCAACTGATGAATGGATAAAAAAAAAAAAAATTGTGGTACATTTATAGAATGGAATACTACTCAGCTATCAGAATCAAGAAAATCATGCAATTCACAGCCAAATGGATGGAACTAAAAAAGCTCATCCTAAGTGAGCTAACCCAGACTCAGAAAGATGCATATGACATCTCCTCACTTATAATTGGATTTAGCCATATAGTAGAAGATAACTATCCTACAATCAACACAGCAAAAGGATCAGGAACATAGACTTTGTTACCTATTGATGGGTCAATTTGCCTAGGGGTGTTACCATGTAGGTCCCCGGTGCAAGAGACAGGTCTTAGCCCTCATATGACTATTGAACTGAGAGGAACTGATATGTAGGGACACTCCGCATTAAAGGAGTAGGTTGTGTGAGAGAGGGATGAGAGGATGGGAGGGTGAAACCAGGAGGGGTGGAAAGAGGGTACTATTGTAGAGATGTAACTTGATGTAATAAATAAACATTAAAAAAGTACCATATACAGTGATCAAGTAGGCTTCATCCTAGGGATGGAGGGGTGGTTTAACATACAAAATTCCATCAATGTAATCAACCACATAAACAAGCTGAAAGAAAAAAAAAACACATGATCATCTCATTGGATGCTGAGAAAGCATTTGACAAAATATAACACCACTTCATGTTAAAAGTCTTGGAGATATCTGGCATACAAGACCATGCCTAACCATAATATAGGCAATATAAAGCAAGCTGATAGCCATCATTAAATGAAATGGAGAGAAAATTTTGTTTCTTTTCCACTAAAATCATGGACTGGTAAGGCTGCTCACTCTTTCCATATCTCTTCAACATAGTACTTGAGGTTTTAGCTAGAGCAATAAGACAACTAAAGGAGATCAAGGGGATACAAATTGTAAAAGAAGAAGTCAAAATATCCCTATTCCCAGATGATATGATAGTACACATAAATGACCCCAAAAATTCCACCAGAGAATTCCTACAGCAGATAAACTTCAGCAAGGTGACTGGATAAAAAATTAATTCTAAAAAATCAGTAGCCCTTCTTTATACAGCAGATGAATGGACCAAGAAAGAAATTAGGGAAACAACACCCAACACAATAGCCACAAAAAATAAAGTACCTGGGGGTAACTCTAACCAACCAAGTGAAAGACCTATACAACAAGAACTTCAAGTCTCTGAAGAAATAAATTGAAAAAAAAATGTAAGAACATGGAAAGATCTCTCATGTTCATGAATAGGTAGGATCAACATGATAACTATGGCCATCCTACTGAAAACAATACACAAGTTCAAGGCAATTCCCACCAAAATACCAACACAATTTTTACAGACCTTGAAAGAACAATTTTCAAGTTTGTATGGAAAAACAAAAACCCCAGAATGACTAAAGCAATTCTGTACAATAAAAGAATATCTGGAATTATTATCATCTGTATTTTTAGCTGTACTATATAGAGCAATAGTAATAAAAACAGCATGGTACTGGCATAGAAACAGACTGGTTGATCAATGGAATCAAATTGAAGACCCACAAATAAACCCACACACCTACACTCAAGTTTTGACCAAGAAATCAAAACCATACAATGGAAAATGGAAAGCATCTTTGGCAAATGGTGCTGGTCTAATTGGATTTCAACATGTAGAAGATGGGAATAGACTGATATTCATCACCCTGCACAAAACTTAAGTCTAAGTGGATCAAAGACATCAACATAAAACAGGACACACTACAAAAGACCCAGAGTACCTAAATCAATCCTGTACAAATAAAAAAAAAATCTGGAGGTATCATCATCCCAGAATTCAAGCTATACTACAGAGCAATAGTAAAAAAAACAGCATGGTATTGGTATAGAAACAAGACCAGTTGATCAATGGAATCAAATCAAAGACCCAGAAGCTCTAATCTCAGACCTGGGAAGATCCCTGGAACTAGCCGGCTAGTCAGTCTGGTTAAATTGTGGATCTTCAAATTCAGTGAAAGCCCCTGTCTCAAAAAGTAAGGAGGGGGGATCCAAGATGGCGGCGGCCTGCACGGACGTATTTTGACTTCAGGGTTAACAGTCACAAGGCTGCTAGTGTTGCAGGATGCTGTACAAACAGCACGACCCCTTCTAAATCTCACCCAGCTACCCAGGGACCACTGAGGGACCCTGGGCAGGATGTTCCTTCCCACTCTCGGACATGCAAGGAAGCCGCTGGAACTGGGAATCAGGATCCCCCATCCGCCACCAGGAGAAACTCCCACTAAGTTCCAATCTAAAACCCAGCGGGCAGATTCAGATCCCACACAGAGAAAATCCCCACCCTGCTGGGCACCCCCAGGTCTCCCACAGATGATCCAGCTGTCTGGTGAAAGGTTGCGACCCTTGGAAGTGAGGCAGCTCAGCTGCAAAGTGCCTTCAGACTGCAGATCTCAACCCACTGCTATGACGTCACTGGCCAGTTTCCAAGCCGCGGGAGCGGCAAGGCTATTGGGGCAGAAAGGCAGATTTACCAACTACAGGAACCAACCCTGGGCAAACTGCAAGATATTTGAAACTGTCGTATATCGGACTTTTGTACAAGTAATGACTCCTCCAGCGGGGAACCACAGCTTACTTGTACAAAGCTCTACCACCTGGATTAGTTAGGTCTCCACCTAGGAGGCGGGGCTGAATGACTCACCTTATAGGGGTGGAGTAAGGCAACTCGAATCCTACACCAAAGCGCCCCCTTTGGACCCAAGTCCAGAAGACAGCAAAAAAAATCCACATGGCCAGAGGCCCCAGACAAAAAAAAAAAAAAACAGAGCGAAATGTCTCCAGCAAAAGAAAGCAGCGCTATTCAATCCAGCACAAACCACCTCACCACAACTGAAACACATGAAAACGATGGCAATTCTATAATGGAAAGTGATAGAGTCCCTTCAAGAAGAACTTAAATCTATGAAGGAATTCAAAGAAGCCACAATTTTACAAGTCAAAACAACATATAACAATAGTAAAGAGCTGCAAGCCAAGGTGACTCAGCTTGAACAGGAGGACAGAGCAATGAAAGATTTCCAGGCAAAAACAAGCAAACTGGAGAAGGAAATGTACAAAATGAACAATACTATTCAAGACATGAAAATAGAAATGGAAACAATAAAGAAAGCACAGTCAGAGTTAAAAAGAGGAAATGGAGAATCAAGGGAAGATAACAGGAACTATGGATGTGAGTATGAAAAATAGGATGCAAGAGATGGAAGACAGGATCTCAGGCATGGAAGATTCGATGGAAGAAATCAGTAAAACATCCAAAGAAAATGAGAAAGCTAAAAAATCTCTCACCCACAACATCCAAGAAATCAAGGACTCAATGAAAAGACAGAACCTAAGAATTATAGGCATAGAGGAAAGAGAAGATTCCCGACTCCATGGTCCAGGAAATATCTTCCACAAAATCATAGAAGAAAACTTCCCAAACCTAAAGAAAGAAATGCCAGTAAAAATCCAAGAGGCTAACAGAACACCAAACAGATTAGATCAGAAAAGAAACTCCTCTCGCCACATAATAATAGAAACTCCAAATGTAGAGAAAAAGAAAGGATATTAAAAGCTGTAAGAAAAAAAGGCCAAGTCACATACAATGGCAGACCCATCAGAATCACACCTGATTTCTCCTCAGAAATTTTAAAAGCTAGAAGGGCCTGGACGGATGTCCTACAAGCCCTGAGAGAACATGGGTGCCCAGCCAGACTACTATACCCAGCAAAACTCTCTATCAACATAGATGGAGAAAACAAGATATTCCATGACAAAATCAAATTCAAACAATATCTCCTCACAAACCCAGCCCTACAGAAGATCCTAGAAGGAAAATTCCAACACAGAGAAGATAACTACACCCAAGAAAACAGAGGAAATAGAAACCTCCACAGCAACTAAACAAAAAGAAACACAAGAAAACTAGCTATACCAAAATAATGGGAAATAAAAACCCCTGGTCACTAATATCCATCAACATCAATGGACTCAACTCGCCAATAAAAAGACACAGACTTACAGACTGGATCCATAAACAAGACTCATCTTTTTGCTGTATACAAGAAACATATCTCAATATTAAAGATAAACACTATCTCAGAGTAAAGGGCTGGGAAAAGGTTTTCCAAGCAAATGGACACAGGAAACAAGCTGGAGTAGCCACCCTAATATGAAACAAAATAGACTTCCAATTGAAGTTAATAAAAAAAGACAGAGAAAGGCATTACAGACTCATAAAAGGAAATATCCACCAAGAGGACATCTCAATATTGAACATCTATGCCCCAAATACAAAGGCACCTACATTTATAAAAGAAACAATTCTAAAACTTAAATTGCACATCGATCCATACATTTTAATAGTGGGAGACTTTAACACCCCACTCACAACCATGGACAGATCATCAAGACAGAAGCCAAACAGAGAAATAATGAGTCTAACAGAGATCATGAACCAAATGGACCTAACAGATATCTACAGAACGTTTCACCCAAACATAAAAGAATACACCTCCTTCTCAGCACCTCATGGAACCTTCGCCAAAATCGATCACATAGTTGGACACAAAGATAGCCTCAACAGATACAAGAAAATTGAAATAACCCCTTGTATCTTATCAGACCACCATGGAATAAAG
Source organism: Lophiomys imhausi (assembly GCA_907164525.1). Taxonomy (NCBI): domain Eukaryota; kingdom Metazoa; phylum Chordata; class Mammalia; order Rodentia; family Muridae; genus Lophiomys; species Lophiomys imhausi. The sequence continues at coordinate 3,816,685 of CAJQZJ010032130.1, forward strand.
CTGGACTTCAACAGCAAAAGAATCAACAGAAAGGCTACATGCACATGGAAATTGAACAACTCTTTACTAGAGGACCACTGGGTCAGGGAAGAAATAATGAAGGAAATCAAAGACTTCCTAAAATCCAACAAAAATGAAAACACAACATATCAAAACCTATGGGACACAATGAAAGCTGTGCTACGAGGAAAGTTCATAGCACTAAGTGCCTTCAAAAAGAAAATTGTGACAGCTCATATTAGCGAATTAACAGCTAAACTGGGTGAATTGGAAAAAAAAAGAAGCAAACACTCCCAAGAGGAGCAGAAGGCAGGAGATCATCAAACCTAGGGCTGAAATCAACAACTTAGAAACAAAAAGAACTATACAAAGAATCAATGAAACCAAGAGTTGGTTCTTCGAGAAAATCAACAAAATAGACAGACCCTTAGCCAAATTAACTAAAACACAGAGGGAGAAAACACAAATCAACAAAATCAGAAATAAAAAGGGAGAAATAACAACAGACATTGAAGAAATCCAGAGAATATTTGGATCCTACTTTAAAAATCTATACTCCACCAAATTTGAAAACTTAAGTGAAATGGACAATTTTCTTGATAGATTCCACCTACTGAAGCTAAATCAAGATCAGATAAACAGATTAAACAGCCCTATAATCCATACGGAAATAGAAACAGAAACAGGCATTAAAAATCTCCCAACCAAAAAAAGCCCAGGGCCAGATGGCTTTAGCACGGAATTCTACCGGATCTTCAAAGAGGAGCTAACACCAATACTTTTCAAACTCTTTCACAAAATAGAATCTGAAAGAACATTGCCAAACTCATTCTATGAGGCCACAGTCACCCTGATTCTTAAACCACACAAAGACCTAACAAAGAAAGAGAACTTCAGACCAATCTCCCTCATGAACACAGATGCAAAAATACTTAATAAAATACTAGCAAACTGAATTCAAGAACACATCAAAAGTATCATACACCATGATCAAGTAGACTTCATCCCAGGAATGCAGGGATGGTTCAACATATGAACGTCTATCAACGTCATTCACCATATAAACAATATGAAAGAAAAAAACCACATGATAATCTCACTAGATGCAGAAAAAGCATTTGACAAAATCCAACACCCCTTCATGCTAAAAGTTCTGGAAAGAATGGGCATACAAGGGCCGTACCTAGAAATAATAAAGGCAATATACAGCAGGCCAGTGGCCAACATCAAAATAAATGGAGAGAAACTTGAAGCATTTCCTCTAAACTCAGGGACAAGACAAGGATGTCCACTTTCAACATATCTCTTCAATATATACTTGATTTTCTTGCTAGAGCAATAAGACAATTAAGGAGATCAAGGTGATAAACATTGGAAACGAAGAAGTCAAATTATCCCTATTTGCAGATGATATGATAGTATACATAAGCGACCCCAAAAATTCCACCAGAGAACTCTTATAGCTGATAAACAACTTCAGCAAAGTGGCTGGATAAAATTAATTCAAAAACAATCAGAAATCCTTCTTTATACAACAAACAAATGGGCTGAGAAAGAAATAAGGGAAACAACCCCCTTCACAATTGCCAGAAACAAAATAAAATACCTGGGGGTAACTCTAACCAAGCAAGTAAAGGACCTGTACAACAAGAACTTCAAGCCCTTGAAGAAAGAAATGGAAGAGGTCTTTAGAAGATGGAAAGATCTCCCATGCTCATGGATAGGTAGGATGAACATAATAAAAATGGCCATCCTACCAAAAGCAGTATGTAGATTCAATGCAATTCCTATCAAAATACCAACACAATTCTTTATAGACTTGGAAAGAGCTAGTCTCAATTTCATATGGAACAACAAAAAGCCCAGAATAGCTAAATCAATCCTGTACAATTAAAAAAAAAAATCTGGAGGTATCACCATACCAGATTTCAAGCTGTACTACAGAGCAATAATAGTAAAAACAGCTAGGTATTGGTATAGAAACAGACCAGTAGATCAATGGAATCAAATTGAAGATCCAGAAATAGACCGACACACTTATGGCTGCCTAATTTTTGACAAAGAAGCCAACACGGCACAATGGAAGGACAGCATCTTTAACAAATGGTGCTGGTCCAACTGGATGTCCACTTGTAAAAGAATGAAATTAGATGCATACTTATCACCTTGTACAAAACTTAAGTCCAAGTGGATCAAAGACCTTAACATAAGGCCTGTCACACTAAATCCACTAGAAGAAAAAGTGGGAGAAACCCTTGAACTCATTGGCACAGACGACAACTTCCTGAACAGAACACCCACATCTCAGGACCTGAGATCAACAATCAATAAATGGGACCTCATGAAACTGAAAAGCTTCTGTAAGGCAAAAGACACTGTCATTCGAACAAAACGGCAGCCTACAGACTGGGAGAAAATCTTCACCAACCCCACATCTGAAAGAGGGCTAATATCCAAAATCTACAAAGAACTCAAGAAATTAAATGTCAAGAAACCAAATAATCCAATCAAAAAATGGGGTACAGAGCTAAATAGCGAATTCACAAAGGAGGAATCCCTAATGGCTGAGAGACACTTGAAGAAATGCTCAACATCCTTAATCATCAGAGAAATGCAACTGAAGATGACTCTAAGATTCCATCTCACACCTGTCAGAATGGCTAAGATCAAAATCTCAAATGACAGCACATGCTGGCGAGGGTGTGGAGAAAGGGTACCCTACTCCATTGCTGGTGGGGGTGCAGGCTTGTGCAACGACGATGGAGGTCAGTCTGGCGATATCTTAGAAAACTTGGAATAGCTTTGCCTCAGGACCCAGCCATACCACTTCTGGTTGTACACCCAAATGCCTCTTCATGGAATCATAAGGGAGTTTCCTCATCATGTTTATAGCAGCCTTATTTGTAATAGCTAGAAACTGGAAACAACCCATATGTCCCTCAACCGAAGAATGGGTTAAAAAAACTGTGGTACATCTACACAATGGAATATTATTCAGCTACCAGGTACAACGAAATTGTGCAATTTGCAGCCAAATGGATGGAACTAGAAAAGCTCATCCTGAGTGAGCTAACCCAGACTCAGAAGGACGCATATGGCATCTATTCACTTATAGTAGGATTTTAGCTATATAGTAGAAGGTATCGATACTACAGCTAACACACCAAAGGGAACTTGGATATGGACTTTTTATTTATTTATTTTTTATTTAATTTTTTTTTATTTTTTTTCTATTTTTTAGTCTTTTTTATCTATTTGTCTGCTTATTAGTTTGTTTGATTTTTAGTTCTCTCTCCCAGGCAATGAGACACTTTTCACTGATGGTACTGCCTCGTAGACCCCCAATGAATGAGGAGGCTCTTGGCCCTCATACGACCTCTGAACTGAGATGAGGGACTGTTATATAAGGACACCCCACCCCAGAGAAATGGGATGGAAGGGTTAGGAGGTAAAGAAAAAAAATGAAATGTGATGTTTTGGCCTTTTACTACTAATTGTCATAAACTGTTTAGGATAATTAAGAAATGCAAACTAATGGTTATGCAAGCTGGTCATTCTGTTAGGTACTATGACAGCCTATTATAGTTACTTGCTAAGCTAATCAGAAATAAAGCTTCTAAGAGACAAGCAACATCTGCTTACCCTAATAGAAGAGATAGATAGGGCCTCTTCACAACCTCAAGAGATCTGCAGGAAATGGCATTCAAAGATGTTTTTGTAACTTTAGATTTTTTTATATCAAGACATATCAACTCCTGACAGCACCCCCTATTCTACCCCAAGTAGAAGATGAGCATCGAAGAATCTCCAGTGGGAGATGATTGAATTAGTCACAAGCCTATCTCTTGGTAGGAAAAGCCCCTTGCTCCAACTGTAGACAGAATGCTGTCCAAAAAGGACAAAACCTGGAAGCAGGTAAGTCGACAGCCTAGCTCTGCCAAGACAGGGTAGGCAATTACTTCATAACCCGTGCTCTACAATCAATGTCTGTCAGAGAAACGGGGCCAAATGACTGAAGATCGATGCTGTAATGTATGGAGAGAAAATGGGAACTGTCCAGGCAGCCACTGGTATGTCATTTCTTATTTTGGAAGCTGCAGGCCCTGTACTTCCTATAAAATCAGATGTATTTATCCCTTTGAGGTCTCTGAAGTGGTTGAAGAACAGATAGCTAGAGTCTCATAATTAAATTTGGAGTTGTTTAGGAGTCAAGAGAGTGTTATAGATCTAAGAAGATACTTTTAAAATTGTGTTGCAAGTTAATACGAATGTTGAGTTAGATATAGAACTTTAAACTCATGGAGATGGTTAGACAGTAGAATGTTAAAATCAGGTACCAAATACATATGGGCTGGACATTGAGAATGTACGCTAAGCCATATAACCCTCATAACTGTGGCCTAATTACCTCTGTTGTTTTGTATTATAGTTATTATTATAAGAGAAAGAGCCATTTGTTTGACTGAAAGGGGAAACTGTAGGGGGAAATAAGATATACCTTAAACTTAAAAAAAAAAAGGGAAGAGGATGGGGGTTGAGGGTGGGAGAGTAGGACTGGAGGGTGGAATAGGGAGGGGACTGCGATTGAGATGTAACTTGAAGAAATAAAAAATAAAGGGGAAAAAAAGACCCAGAAATAAACCCACACCTATGGTCACTTAATTTTGGACAAAGAAGCCAAAGCCATACAATGGAAAAAGGATAGCATCTTCAACAAATAGTGCTGGTCTAACTGGATGTCAGCATGTAAAAGAATACAAATAGACCCATATTTATCACCTTTCACAAAACTTAAGGACACACTAAATCTAATAAAAGATAAAGTAGGGAAAGGCCTCAAACTCATTGGTACACGTGACAACTTGCTGAACAGATCACCAACAGCTCAGGCTCTAAGACCAACAATCAACAAATGGGACCTTAAGAAACTACAGAGCTTCTGTAATACAAAGGACACTGTCATTAGAACAAAATGGCTGCATACAGATTGGAAAAATATCTTCACCAACCCCACATCTGACAGGAATAAGATCTAAAATTTACAAAGAACTCAAGAAACTAAACACCAAGAAATCAAACAATCCAATAAAAAAAAAAAATGGGGTAGAGAGCAAAACCAGGAATTCACAAAAGAGGAATTTATAATGCCCAAGAGACATTTGAAGAAATGCTCAACATTCATCGTCATCAGGGAAAGACAACTCAAAATGACTGAGATTCCATTTCATACCTGTCAGAATGGCTAAGATCAAAAACTCAAATGACAGCACATGCTGGTGAGGATGTGGAGAAAGAGGAACACTCTTCCATAGTGGTAGGAGTGCAAATTTGTATAACCACTTTTGAAATCAATCTGATGAGTTCTCAGAAAACTGGCACTAGTTCTACCTCAAGACTCAACCTTACCACTCCTGGGCATAAATCCAAAAGATTCTTCACCAAACCACAAGGATACCCGCTCAACTATGTTCACAGCAGCTTTATTCTAAGAGCCATAAACTAGAAACAATCCAGTTGACCTTCAACCAAAGAATGGAAAAAAAAATAAAATAAAATAAAAAAACTGTGATACATTTATGCAATGGAATACTACTCAGCTATCAGAAATAAGGACTAAGAGCTGGTAAACAAACTGCCCCTATTAGTTTTGTCAGTTACGTATGGATATGGAGAGAAAAATGCCAAAAAAAAATTGAAATGTTTTCAGGATTTAAATCTTGATTTCAATCAATGCACATTATTATTGAAGAAATTATTTTAACCCAGTCATTCTAAGCTACCCTTTTCCTGAATGGTGCCATCTTCCATGATTACAAATTAGAGTAAATTCTAAAGAAATGATTGTTATGTATGAAACAAAATGTCCTCCTTGAATATAAATATGTAAGGAACTATGCTAGGCATTTTGTTCTAAACTGGGCTTGAGTTTTTATCTTATAGAAAAGGATGTTTGCCGGTTCTATACACCAATTAATATAAACACCTCAGTTGGCTTTCTCTAAGTAATCTAAACAAATAAAAATTCCACCAAAACCAAAGAGCATACTCAAAGAAGACAGGGACATTTGTAAATGAAGTAACATTTCAATTGACACATGCTAGTAGAATTTCGAAGGGGATGAATGTTCCTTCATAGTGCAAAGTAGGATCAAAACGGTGCAGTACCTAACTAACAAGATGGCCTTTAAAGAAACTAAATTAAGGGCCAGTAAGATGGCTCTTTAGTTAAAAGCATATACTGTTCTTGAACAGGACCAGATTTTGGTTCCCAGCGCCTATGTTGTTGGGCAGCTCCCAACTGTTTGTAACTCCAGCTTCAGGAGATCCATCAGCCACTTCTGGGCTTCATGGGTACCCCTACTCATGTGCCCAAATCCACACACAGACACACAAATACACATAATTTTATCTTTAATGATAAAAAATAAGCCTATGTATGCTACCATATATATGTATGTATGACATCATAAATACCTATTTAATTGACCATGCTATGTTATGTGACATTGCTTCCTCATCCCTATGTTAATCCAACTCAGATACACACCATTCCCCTGCATGCCTGTCACGGACTAGTAAAACTGAGACATCTGTATCTCATTACAACTGTAATTCAGAGTTCCTGACTGCTGAAAATGTTGGGTAAGCAAGGTTTTGTTTTTAGGACCAGATTAGTGCCTAACACATAAGAGACAATGTTATTTGCTCAGAATTGCTTCACTCCCTTCTTTCTAAATCCTCTTTTCACATGACACACAGTGCTTGTTTTTCTATCCCCTGTCATTTATTCTCTTGACAGACAACTTATACCAAGCCTGTTTAGGAGAGGTTTTGGTTTTTGTTTTGTTATATTTGTCTTGTTGCTTGGTTTCTGTTTTTTGTTTTGTTTTGTTTTGTTTTGTTTTTAGCAGGTTTCTTGGTTTTGGTTGGTTGGTTGGTTTTTCTTTTCTTGTCTTTCTAAATTAGTCAACTAAGCTTTTTCATCCTTCCTTCCAACAACTGATCCTGGTGCATGATCCTTCATCTGGAAGCCTCTTCAGCTGCTGGGAAGGAATGCACCTCACCCAAACCCTGTTCTGTGAGGTAGTACCAGTATATTTTTTCCAAGTCCAGGAATTACGATAGAAAACAACATCTAGTTACTTCTCCATCCTAAATAAATAAGTTTTGTATTCTCAGTGGCCAATGAGGAACGAAAAATGTAAATTCTCTCCCCATTACTTTATAATTTAAAATAGTTTCTCCTTTTTTGTTGAATAGTCTCATTTTAATTAAAGCAATTCTGTAATAAGGTGGCTTTTATTATTATTTTTGTATTATATTAATTATACGTTCTTGTTTATTTTACTGTACTTAATTTATTGTGCCTAATACCTCTACCTTCCTTCCACCCCTCATTCCCTTCAACACCCACCCCTAGATGAGAGAGAAAGAAGGCTAGAGGGAGAAGGGACGTAGGTCTCTTTGAGCCACTTCGTGCTCATTAGGGTCTTTGGGGGGAACACCAGTCTCAGCAGAAGTCCAGCAAACCAGGAGACAGCAACAGGAAGAACAAGCAGCAGTATGGGGAGCACTAGCAGCTGGGAGAGTAGCAACCACTTTCTACTTTATAGCCCTTTCTCTTCTTTGTAGAGCTTTCTCCTACATCTTTGTAGAGCCTTTTCTCTTACTTGTTTGTAGAGCCTCTTTACTCTTACTTCTTTACAAAACCCATTCTCTTTTATTACTTTGTGTAGCTTACTTCTTTGTGGAGCTCCTTCTCTCTATTCTCTTTGTAGCCCCCTTCTCCTCAGGGCTCTGGCTTTTTATTCTTCTCCCCCAAGTGCTCAGAGTTAAACTTGTTCAGCTGGTTAAGCCACACCCCTGTTAATACTTTATACTTCTCTCTCCTTTTTGTGGGTTTTTTTTACATTTATTTATTAATTCAAGTTACATCTCCAACACAGGCCCCTCCTTCTACCCCTCCTAGGCCCCCCCTTCCACCCCCTACCCCCTCTCCCACCGATCCTACTTTCCTGGTGTGGGGTGTCCCCACATATCAGCCCCCTTCAGTTCATCAGTCATATGAGAGCTAAGAGCTTCCTCTTGCACTGGTGTCAGTTGCACTAGGGTGAAGTGTTCCACAAACAGGTAACAACGTCTATGTTCCTGTTCCTTTTGGTCTGTTCGTTATAGGATAGTTATCCTGGACTGTATGGCTAAAATCCAGTTATAAGTGAATAGATGCCATGTGCACCTTTCTAGAGTGAGTTAGCTCACACAGGATGAGCTTTTTCTAGTTCTATCCATGTGGTTGCAAATTGCCTGATTACCTTGAAAGCTAAGTAGTATTTCATTGTGTAAATGTACCACAGCTTTTTTTTTTTTTTAATCCATTCTTCAGTTGAAGGACATCCGGATTGTTTCCAGTTTCTAGCTATTACAAATAAATCTGCTATGAATATAGTTGAGGAGATGTCCTTGTAGTTTGGTGAGGAATCTTTTGAATGTATACCCAGGAGTGATAAGCAGCCTACCTGGGTTAAACAAAAACAAACATTCTCACAATTGGTTATTTTAATAAACTCATACCACAAAGTTCAGTATGAAAGAAAATGAACGCAGTTGTAAGCTCTCCCTACTGATGATTTGCTAACTTGTGCAGTGTTTAAAACTATCATTTTATTAAGACAATATTGAGAAATCTGAATATTGTATAAGAAAAAAATCAGACCCTCAAAATTCCTTTTCTTACTCATTGTGTGACTACATAAACTAGCTGGTTATACTAGGGCACCATTATTTACATAAATGCATTTATGTGTTACAAATCAAGAGAGGAGGAGAATTAGGAGGAAAGTGGTTCAGTTTGAGCAGTCACCCTGCCACAACCTTCGAAACGAATATGGATGTATCACTGTCCTGGTCATATTGAGCATCTACCTAGTCAAAGTCATTACTTGATCAGTATCATATCATCAGCAACAACTCACTGTGTGACACACAAGATCCCGCTAAGTGAGTCTTCAATCCTGAAGACTTTCATCAAGTCAAGACTTTTAAAACTTCTTTCTCAGTATTACTGACAACTGTCTGTCTTTATTTCAAAAATTAACCTTATGAGGAACTCATAGAAACTCATCAGAAAGTCGCACAGAAGAGGCAAAGGTTTGCAACAACAGCTACCTAAACTACTTTCTTTCTAGGCTGAGGCCAGAATTGAAGATTTATTATTTTGGAGAGTGTTTCTCTAAAAATATTTTATTTGCTGTACACATATTAGAATGGGTACATGTAGCAAGGGTTAGATTAAGCAATGTACTGAAAATGAAAGAATTCTTAACTTCAGGAATAAAATTTAAGATGAGGAACAGAGAGAAAAATGGTAAAAGAAAACAAAAACAGGATCTTGATGTTTATCAAATGCTATCTTATTGCCAAATAACACTTAAAAGGGCCCAGTCATAGTCAAAATATAAATAAATACTTTGGAATATTTTTCCAAAGACTTTAGAAACAAACTAAGACCTAAACACTCTAATGCATCCATATTAAATTAGCTCCCAAAGAGTTGTCCCCAGAACAGAGAGTTTAATCATGGGCTTGCTCTAGGCTACTTGTAACTGAAAAGTCCAGCTAAGCCTGTCGTATAATTTCCCATCTCTCTGTTTCTCCTCAGCAGAGGGTTGGACTCACTCTTCCGGAGTGTTTTAATGCCCACCATGCCTTTTGAGATCCTAGGATGAAAGTTTGCTGGAAAGAGAATAAAACACTGCTAGCACTGCCCAGTTTCACATCTGCACGAGCACCCTGCATGCAGACCTCATCAGATGAATAAAATCAAACAAAAAACAAATGTTTCTAGTGGGCTGTCTGTCAAGTACACCAGCCAGAGTGGCTAAGAACTAGGATACTGAAATGGCATCTAGGGATTACAACTGAGGAGCCCTCCCTGCTTTCACTGGACTTGAGCTAGTCCTTCAAAAGCCGACCATAAAACCAGAACAATAGCACGTCACACACTAGGTTAGAGATTGTGGATGTACAGGTGACACAGTCACAGTCCCTGCTATCCATCCCTTTAGAAATTATTCCTTCCATTAGTACTATCTCCAAATCTAACTTTGAAACAGCTCGTTGTTTGTCATGCATGCTACCAGAAAATATTTCTGAAGTGTGGAGATGAAACGGGGAAAGAGAAAAACAAGCTAACCCATTTTGCTGAAATGTCTGGCCAAGAAACAGCTCGGGAGGGGGGCTGGGGGAGTGAAACTATGTAGCCTGTCTTGAGTAAAAGCAGTTTGTGGGGTATGGGAACCAACCTAGAAGTAATTCAGACTTGAGAGGAAGACAGAGAAAACTTGTCTGTGTTCTGAATTTAGTCGTAAACTTATCCTACTTTGAAAAGACTGAACCAGTGGAACTTCATAATGGGTTGTTTTAAATGTAGCACTGAGTTTAGCAATTGCGTAGGAGGAAAGCTTTGAAAACAAGTATTCTAGTAAGTACTAGGGTTTCTTAAGGAAGGGTAACATCGAGTTCTGTTCCTACAGCCATTGTGACCTCCACTGCATGCTGTCTGCCAAGAGCCAGTCCCTGGGGTTCCTTTTGTGGTAATAAGTTTCACAGTAATTAATGCTGCTGCCAGCCAAACCACTTGACTATGATGTCATCTCATGAATGGAAGAAAAAATTATCCCTGTGCCTCATGCTTCCTAAAAATTCTTGAGGAAATGAGCGAGATAGCCTGCTTAGGCAGCCATTTCTCCACAAATCCTCTGGTGCCCATCGCTACCTCAGTTACTTTCTATGCAGCCAGGACAAACTGCTGTTACCCAGACAAGAGAAATGATTTTTCTATGCATCTTTTGTGGTTTAAGTATTAAACTCAGTTCTCTCCAATCAATATTTTTAATCCTCACAAATCTGATAAAAATTAACATCGCCATTTTACAAGTAAGAATCTGAGGCAAACACAGGATTACTTGCCTCAACACCCCACCTTTTTTTTTTTTTTTTCTCTGCAACATTCTACCATATCAGTTTGGTTTGCATTATTTCCTTTATGGTCTGTAATGCTGGGCTTTTTTTCTTTTTTTTTTAGCTATTGAATCTGGTTTCTAGGTAGATGGCTCAGTGGGCAAAGTTGTTGCTGAACAAGCATGAAGACTTGAGTTCAGGTCCCCAGAACACACATAAAAACCCAACTATAAAAGTGTGCACCTGTAATGCTACTACTGGGAAGGCAGATACATGAGAATGTCCCAAAGCTTGCTTGCTAGTCAGTCCATCTGAATCTTTGAGCTCAAGGTTTAATGGAAGACCTTTTTTTTTTTTCAATAAGATAGATGGAAAATAATTGAGGATGATGCCTGACTTTGACCTCTGGTCTCCACACATACCTACACACACACACACACACACACACACACACACACACACACTCACACTCACACATATCTCATTTGCAGTGAAGTTATCATAAATTACTCCGTTTTTTAGTATATTGAATTCTTACTCTTTGATAATGAAGACCTTTTGGAATTTCTTTGGAGCAATTTTTACTAACTCTTGTTTGCAGAGCTATAAAAATTTGCAGGTGGTAAGGAACTTTCTATTCCTTCCTGTCTTCATTAAGAATCTTTTATGAAATTTTATTTTTCAATTTTATTGTAGTATGATCTTTAAAATGTATAAGTATAGAATATACAATGTAATATTATGACAAATGTATACAGATGAAATTATTAATACAAAAAACTAATTTAAATATTCACCACCTTACAGAGAGTGGGTGAGGTGTCTGTGTGTGTGTGTCTGTGTGTGTGTGTGTGTGTGTGTGTGTGTGTGTGTGTGTAAACTGGATACAGTTGGTAATCTATGCCTCAGAAAATCGCGTACACACAATATATGAACAAATGTAGTGAAAATACTATAAATAAACATGAATCTATTATAGTTGAAAAGTTGCACTTTCTTTTTTTTTCTTTATTTTTTATTTCTTCAAGTTACATCTCAATTGCAGTCTCCTCCCTATTCCCTCTCCAGTCCCACCCTCCCACCCTCAACCCCCCATCCTCTTCCCTTTTTTTTTCTTTTAAGTTTAAGGTATATCTTATTTCCCCCTACAGTTTCCCCTTTCAGTACAACAAATGGCTCTTTCTCTTATAATAACAAATACAGTACAATACAACAGAGGTAATTAGGCCATAGTTATGAGGGTTATATGGCTTAACACACATTCCCAATGTCCAGTCCATATGTATTTGGTACCTGACATTAACATTCTACTATCTAAACATCTCCATGACTTTAAAGGTCTATATCTGACTCAACATTCATACTAACTTGCAACACAATTTTAAAAGTATCTTCTTAGATCTATAACACTCTCTTGACTCCTAAACAACTCAAAATTAAATTATGAGACTCTAGCTATCTGTTCTTCAACCACCTCAGAGACCTGAGAGGGATAAATATATCTGATTTTATAGGAAGTACAGGGCCTGCAGCTTCCCAAACTAAGAAATGACATACCTGTGGCTGCCTGGACAGTTCCCATTTTCTCTCCATACATTACAGCATTGATCTTCAGTCATTTGACCCCGTTTCTCTGACAGACATTGATTGTAGAGCAGGGGTTATGAAGGACTTACCTACCCTGTCTTGGCAGAACTAGGCTGTCGACTTACCTGCTTCCAGGTTTTGTCCTTTTTGGACAGCATTCTGTCTACAGTTGGAGAAAGGGGCTTTTCCTACCAAGAGATAGGCTTGCGACTAATTCAATCATCTCCCACTGGAGATTCTTCAATGCTCATCTTCTACTTGGAGGAGAATAGGGGGTGCTGTCAGGAGTTGATATGTCTTGATATAAAAAAAAATCTACACTTACAAAAACATCTTTGAATGCCATATTCTGCAGATCTCTTGAGGTTTTTGAAGAGGCCCTATCTATCTCTAATATTAGGGTAAGCAGATGTTGCTTGTCTCTTAGAAGCTTTATTTCTGATTAGCTTAGCAAGTAATATAATAGGCTGTCATAGTACCTAACAGAATGACCGGCTTGCATAACCATTAGTTTGCATTTCTTAATTATCCTAAACAGTTTATGACAATTAGTAGTAAAAGGCCGAAACATCACATTTCATTTTTTTTCTTTACCTCCTAACCCTTCCATCCCATTTCTCTGGGGTGGGGTGTCCTTATATAACAGTCCCTCATCTCAGTTCAGAGGTCGTATGAGGGCCAAGAGCCTCTTCATTCATTGGGGATCTATGAAGCAGTATCATCAGTGAAAAGTGTCTCGTTGCCCATGAGAGAGAACTACTAAACAAACAAACCAATAAGCATACAATAGATAAAAAGACTAAAAAATAGAAAAATATAACTAATATATAAAAAATAAAGAATAAAAATTAAAAATAAGAAGTCTATGTTCAAGTTCCCTTTGGTGTATTAGTTGTAGTATTGATACCTTCTACTATATAGCTAAAATCCTACTATAAGTGAATAGATGTCATATGTGTCCTTCTGAGTCTGGGTTAGTTCACTCAGGATGAGCTTTTCTAGTTCCATCCATTTGGCTGCAAATTGCATAATTTCATTGTTTCTGATAGCTGAATAATATTCCATTGTATAGATGTACCACAGTTTTTTGACCCATTCTTCGGTTGAGGGACATCTGGGTTGTTTCCAGTTTCTAGCTATTACAAATACGGCTGCTATAAACATGATGAGGAAACTTCCTTATGATTCCGTGAAGAGGCATTTGGGTGTATACCCAGAAGTAGTATGGCTGGGTCCTGAGGCAGAGCTATTCCAAGTTTTTTAAGATATCGCCAGACTGACCTCCATCGTTGTTGCACAAGCCTGCACTCCCACCAGCAATGGAGTAGGGTACCCCTTTCTCCACACCCTCGCCAGCATGTGTTGTCATTTGAGTTTTTGATCTTAGCCATTCTGACAGGTGTGAGATGGAATCTCAGAGTCGTCTTGAGTTGCATTTCTCTGATGATTAAGGATGTTGAGCATTTCTTCAAGTGTCTCTCAGCCATTAGGGATTCCTCCTTTGTGAATTCTCTATTTAGCTCTGTCCCCCATTTTTTGATTGGATTATTTGGTTTCTTGACATTTAATTTCTTGAGTTCTTTGTAGATTTTGGATATTAGCCCTCTGTCAGATGTGGAGTTGGTGAAGATTTTCTCCCAGTCTGTAGGCTGCCGTTTTGTTTGAATGACAGTGTCTTTTGCCTTTCAGAAGCTTTTCATTTTCATGAGGCCCCATTTATTGATTGTTGATCTCAAGTCCTGAGCTGTTGGTGTTCTGTTCAGGAAGGTGTCGCCTGTGCCAATTAGTTCGAGGGTTTCTCCCACTTTTTTTTCTAGTAGATTTAGTGTGACCGGCCTTATATTAAGGTCTTTGATCCATTTGGACTTAAGTTTTGTACAAGGTGATAAGTATGGGTCTAATTTCATTCTTTTACAAATGGACATCCAGTTGGACCAGGACCATTTGTTGAAGATGCTGTCCTTCTTCCATTGTGCCGTTTGGCTTCTTTGTCAAAAATTAGGTGGCCATAATTGTGTGGGTCTATTTTTGGATCTTCAGTTCGATTCCATTGATCTACTGGTCTGTTTCTATACCAATACCATGCTGTTTTTACAACTATTGCTCTGTAGTACAGCTTGAAATCTGGGATGGTAATACCTCCAGATGTTTTTTTATTGTACAGGATTGATTTAGCTATTCTGGGCTTTTTGTTGTTCCATATGAAATTGAGGCTAGCTCTTTCCAAGTCTATAAAAAAAGTTGTGTTGGTATTTTGATAGGAATTGCTTTGAATCTATACATTGCTTTTGGTGGGATGGCCATTTTTATTATGTTGATCCTACATATGCATGAGCATGGGAGATCTTTCCATCTTCTAAAGGCCTCTTCCATTTCTTTCTTCAAGGGCTTGAAGTTCTTGTTGTACAGGTCCTTTACTTGCTTGGTTAGAGTTACCCCCAGGTATTTTATGTTTTTTATGGCTATTGGGAAGGGGTTTGTTTCCCTTATTTCTTCCTCAGCCAATTTGTTTGTTGTATAAAGAAGGGATTCTGAATTTTTTGAATTAATTTTGTATCCAGCCACTTTGCTGAAGGTGTTTTTCAGCTGTAAGAGTTCTCTGGTGGAATTTTTGGGGTCGCTTATGTATACTATCATATCATCTGCAAATAGGGATAATTTGACTTCTTCCTTTCCGATGTTTATCCCCTTGATGTCCTTTAGTTGTCTTATTGCTCTAGCAAGAACTTCAAGTACTATATTGAAGAGATATGTTGAAAGTGGACATCCTTGTCGTGTCCCTGAGTTTAGAGGAAATGCTTCAAGTTTCCATTTATTTTGATGTTGGCCACTGGCCTGCTGTATGTTGCCTTTATTATTTCTAGGTACGGCCCTTGTATGCTCATTCTCTCCAGAACTTTTAGCATGAAGGGGTGTTGTATTTTGTCAAATGCTTTTTCTGCATCTAGCGAGATTATCATGTGGTTTTTTTCTTTCATCTTGTTTATATGGTGAATGACGTTGATAGACTTTCGTATGTTGAACCATCCCTGCATCCCTGAGATGAAGCCTACTTGATCATGGTGTATGATAGTTTTGATGTGTTCTTGAATTTGGTTTGCTAGTATTTTATTAAGTATTTTTGCATCTATGTTCATGAGGGAGATTGGTCTGAAGTTCTCTTTCTTTGTTGGGTCTTTGTGTGGTTTAGGAATCAGGGTGACTGTGGCCTCATAGAATGAGTTTGGCAATGTTCTTTCAGATTCTATTTTGTGAAAGAGTTTGAAAAGTATTGGTGTTAGCTCCTCTTTGAAGGTCTGGTAGAATTCCGTGCTAAAGCCATCTGGCCCTGGGCTTTTTTTGGTTAGGAGATTTTTAATAACTGTTTCTATTTCCTTATGGGTTATAGGACCGTTTAATCTGTTTATCTGATCTTGATTTAGCTTCAGTAGGTGGAATCTATCAAGAAAATTGTCCATTTCACTTAAGTTTTCAAATTTGGTGGAGTATAGATTTTTAAAGTAGGATCCAAATATTCTCTGGATTTCTTCAATGTCTGTTGTTATTTCTCACTTTTCATTTCTGATTTTGTTGATTTGTGTTTTCTCCCTCTGTGTTTTAGTTAATTTGGCTAAGGGTCTGTCTATTTTGTTGATTTTCTCGAAGAACTAACTCTTGGTTTCATTGATTCCTTGTATAGTTCTTTTGGTTTCTAAGTTGTTGATTTCAGCCCTAAGTTTGATGATCTCATGCCTTCTGCTCCTCTTGAGAGTGTTTGCTTCTTTTTTTTTTCCAATTCACCCAGTTTAGCTGTTAATTCGCTAATATGAGCTGTTACAATTTTCTCTTTGAAGGCACTTAGTGCTATGAACTTTCCTCGTAGCACAGCTTTCATTGTGTCCCATAGGTTTGGGTATGTTGTGTCTTCATTTACGTTGGATTTTAAGAAGTCTTTGATTTCCTTCTTTATTTCTTCCCTGACCCAGTGGTCCTCTAGTAAAGAGTTGTTCAATTTCCATGTGAGTGTAGACTTTCTGTTGATTCTTTTGCTATTGAAGTCCAGCTTTATTCCATAGTGGTCTGATAAGATACAAGGGGTAATTTCAATTTTCTTGTATCTGTTGAGGCTATCTTTGTGTCCAACTATATGGTCTATTTTGGAGAAGGTTCCGTGAGGTGCTGAGAAGAAGGTATATTCTTTTGTGTTTGGGTGAAACATTCTGTAGATATCTGTTAGGTCCATTTGGTTCATGATCTCTGTTAGACTCATTATTTCTCTGTTTGGCTTCTGTCTTGATGATCTGTCCATAGTTGTGAGTGGGGTGTTGAAGTCTCCCACTATTAAAGTGTTTGGATCAATGTGCGATTTAAGTTTTAGAATCGTTTCTTTTATAAATGTAGGTGCCTTTGTATTTGGGGCATAGATGTTCAATATTGAGATGACCTCTTGGTGGATATTTCCATTAATGAGTATGTAATGCCCTTCTCTGTCTTTTTTTATTAACTTCAATTGGAAGTCTATTTTGTTTGATATTAGGGTGGCTACTCCAGCTTGTTTCCTGGGTCCATTTGCTTAGAAAACATTTTCCCAGCCCTTTACTCTGAGGTAGTGTTTATCTTCAATAGTGAGGTGTGTTTCTTATATACAGCAAAAAGATGGGTCTTGTTTACAGATCCAGTCTATAAGTCTGTGTCTTTTTACTGGCGAGTTGAGTCCATTGATGTTGATGGATATTAGTGACCAGGGGTTGTTATTTCCCATTATTTTGGTATAGCTGGCTGTCTTGTGTTTCTCTTTTGTTTAGTTGCTGTGGAGGTTTCTATTTCCTCTGTTTTCTTGGGTGTAGTTATCTTCTCTGTGTTGGAATTTTCCTTCTAGGATCTTCTGTAGGGCTGGGTTTGTGAGGAGATATTGTTTGAATTTGATTTTGTCATGGAATATCTTGTTTTCTCCATCCATGTTGATAGAGAGTTTTGCTGGGTATAGTAGTCTGGCTGGGCACTCATGTTCTCTCAGGGCTTGTAGGACATCCGTCCAGGCCCTTCTAGCTTTTAAAGTTTCTGAGGAGAAATGAGGTGTGATTCTGATGGGTCTGCCATTTTATGTGACTTGGCCTTTTTTTCTTACAGCTTTTAATATTCTTTCTTTGTTCTCTACATTTGGAGTTTCTATTATTATGTGGCGAGAGGAGTTTCTTTTCTAATCTAATCTGTTTGGTGTTCTGTTAGCCTCTTGGATTTTTACTGGCATCTCTTTCTTTAGGTTTGGGAAGTTTTCTTCTATGATTTTGTGGAAGATATTTCCTGGACCATGGAGTCGGGAGTCTTCTCTTTCCTCTATGCCTATAATTCTTAGGTTCTGTCTTTTCATTGAGTCCTTGATTTCTTGGATGTTGTGGGTGAGAGATTTTTTAGCTTTCTCATTTTCTTTGGATGTTTTACTGATTTCTTCCATCGAATCTTCCATGCCTGAGATCCTGTCTTCCATCTCTTGCATTCTATTTTTCATACTCACATCCATATTTCCTGTTCTCTTCCCTTGATTCTCCATTTCCTCTTTTTAACTCTGACTGTGTTTTCTTTATTGTTTCCATTTCTATTTTCATGTCTTGAATAGTATTGTTCATTTTGTACATTTCCTTCTCCAGTTTGCTTGTTTTTGCCTGGAAATCTTTCATTGCTCTGTCCTTCTCCTGTTCATGCTGGGTCACCTTGGCTTGGAGCTCTTTAATGATGTTATTTGTTGTTTTGACTTGTAAGATTGTGGCTTCTTTGAATTCCTTCATAGTTTTAAGTTCTTCTTGAAGGGACTTTATCACTTTCCATACTGTAGAATTGTCATCGTTTTCATGTGTTTCAGTTGTGGTGAGGTGGTTCAGGCTGGATGGAATATCGTTGCTTTCTTTTGTTGGAGACATTTCTCTCTGTTTTTTTTTTTGTTTTGTTTTGTTTTGTTTTTTTGTCTGGGGCCTCTGGCCTTGTGAGATTTTTTTTTTTTTTTTTTTTTTTTGCTGTCTTCTGGACTTGGGTCCAAAGGGGCACTGTGGTGTAGGATTTGAGTTACCTTACTCCACCCCAATAAGGTGAGTCATTCAGTCCCGCCTCCCAGGTGGGGACCTAATTAATTCAGGTGGCGGAGCTGTTTACAAGTAAGCTCTGATTCCCTGCTGGAAGGGCCTGTACTAGTACATAAGCCCAATATACAACCGTTTCAAATATCTCGCAATTTGCCCGGGGTTGCTTCCTGTAGCGGGTAAGTCTGCAGTTCAGCTGCAGTAGCCTTGCTGCTTCCACGGCTTGGAAACTGGCCAGTGACGTCACAGACTGCAATCTGTGGTCTGAAGGCACTTTGCAGCGGATCTCCCCTCACTTCCAAGGGTCGCAACCTTTCACTAGATAATTGGATCGTCTGTGTGAGACCTGGGAGTGCCCAGCAGGGTGGGGATTATCTCTGCGTGGGTTCTGAATCTGCTGGCTGGGTATTAGGTTGGAACTTACCAGGGGTCTCTCCTTTTGGGGGGATGGGTTATCCCTATTCCTGGGTCCAGAGGCTTCCTAGCATGTCCGAGATTTGGAAGGGGTGTCCTGCCCAGGCATCTTCTGTGGCCCCTGTGTAGCTGGGTGAGATTTAGAAGGGGTCATGCCCTTTTTACAGCGTCCTGGAACACTCGCCGCCTTGTGATTGTTGACCCCGAAATCAAAATACGTCCACGCCGGCCGCCACCATCTTGGATCCCCTCAAGTTGCACTTTCTTTTTTGCCTTATTTTATTCTTTTTTTTCCAGAGCTGAGGACTGAACCCAGGGCCTTGTGCTTGCTAGGCAAGCGCTCTACCACTGAGCTAAATCCCCAACCCCTTATTTTATTCTTTTTATGTGTGCATGATACACCACATGTATGCCTAGAGGCCAAAAGAGGGCACCAGATGCTCTGCTAGTGGAATTATAGACAGTTATTAGACACCATGTGGGTGCTAGGAACAAAACCTGGGTCCTCTGCAGGAGCAGCAAGTACTCCAAGCTGCTGAGCTGCCTCTCAGCAGCTTTGTACTTTTAACCACTGTCTTTCCTTTCCTTCCATCCCTGGTTCATAACACCACCACCTATTCTCCTTTATTGACTTCTCCTGGTATAATATAACATAGGGATAGGAAAGTCACATAAAATAAATGCACAGATAAATGAATTGCTATTACGCAAATGCTCTTAAACAAGATCTAGGTCAAAAAATGGAACCCTGCAGCCACCACAAACCCCAACCTCCTGTCTTAAGAAAACCAGACTTCTGGGACCACGTGCTTGCTTCCTTACTGCCTGGTTTCCTGTTCTCAACCCTTGTGTACTTTCTTTGGCATTAGTACTCACTTTCTCAATTTTCTGGGTTTGTTTATTTGTTTTTATCTTTTTTTTATCTTTTCTCATTAGTTCGAGTGAATATAAATTTGCTGCTCAGCCCTAGTCCTGTGTCATTGGACCTGTATTTATTTTGCATGTCTGAAACCCAGCTTCTTGTAAATTTCTCAGGAAGGACCCACGGGAACAATATTCTCTGAATTCTTGAATGTTGACAGCAGCTTAAGGCTTTTCCTTCTACTTGAAAATTGGCCTGGCTAAATAAAGAACTCTTGGTTCACATCATGTTTTACAACTTAGGAAAGTTTTATTGGTAATCAGATTTTTTTTCCCTTTTGAGTAATGTAATATCTCTACCTGGATGGTGAGATTTTTTTTTTTCTTTGAAGTCTGGTCATTTCACACCACATTTTGGTGTCAGTTGTTCTGGGGTCAGTTCTTCAGTGAGCAGTTACAAGTTTTCCTTTTAAAATCTTGAGGGTTGTTTTGTTTCCTTGAAGTTTTTCTATTTGTTTTGTTGCTTTGTCTTGAGTTTCTCCTTATGGGATTCCCATTATGCTTGCACTCCATCTTCTTTACTAATACTTTCTCTCACCTCACCACATTCTTTGTCTTATTTATTTATTTATTTATTTATTTATTTATTTATTGTGTGTGTGTGTGTGTGTGTGTGTGTGTGTGTGTGTGTGTGTACATACACCTGCTTATCTCCATGTATATAGCACATGTTCCTGAGGACCAAATAAGTGCATAAGATCTGGAACTGGAGTTGTTAACCACCATATGTGGGTGCTGGGAGCTGAACAATGAGCAATCTATAAAGTAAATTAAGACAATTGAATTTAGGATAGAATCCACATGAATAAAATATCAAATAAAATGCAACCAAGGAGTTTTTAAATCATACAATTAAAGTATGAAACTTCCCTGAAATAAATTGTCTTAATTAAATGAAAGAACATCTTATGTTCTTATTAAAATATGTATCACTAAGATATTAATTCTACCCAAGAAAGTTTGCAGTCAATGAAATCGCTACCAAAATTACCATTCACTTTTATAAGTGGAAAAACACTTTATATGAAATATTAAGGGGCTACAAGTAGAAACAACTAATTTCTGATAATCACTATGGGGTACTACTGGAATAAGGGTAGGCAAATAAAGCAGAGAATTTATTGAGTTCAGAAATAAACCAGTACCTATGGCTAACTGACTCTAAAAAGAGATATCAAAGACATTCAGTATGGAAATAACTGTGTCCTCAGTAAGTGGTACGGGAACAACTGAGCATCCACTGGCAAGGAAATGAAGTTGGATTCCGTGACTGAGTATTGATATACAACATTAATTGAAATAAATCAATGAGCTAAAAAAATAAGCTATAAATCAATAAAATACTTAAAAGAGAAAACAGGTCAATTTGAGCGATCGTAGCTTAAATAATGGGTTTGTAACTATTACACCAAAGCGTGGAAGACAAAGAAAAGATGGATAAGTTGGTTTTCACAAAAATTAAAAAGCCATCAGCATCAGAAGACATTCATTCACACAGGGATGGAGAGATGGCTCAGCAGTTAAGGATCTGCCTGCTCTTGCCAAGGACCAAGATTCAGTTCCCAGCACTCACATTGGGAGGGTCTCAACTACCTGTAACTCCAGTTCTGTTACTGTTACTCAGTAACAGTTTCAGGAGACCTGATACCCTTTTTTTTGGCCCTGAAGGGACTGTACACACATGGTGTTCATACCCAGGAATACATACATATACGTAATATAAACAAGTCTTCTTTAAAATTACAAGAAAATAAAAAGACCCATAGAATACATGAAAGTTTTCACAAGCCAGATTAATGACAGTAGTCTGGTATTATATATATATATATATATATACATATATATATATATATATAACAGCACTTTTATAACTATTAAACTAGTTATATATATAAACTATATATATATATATATTAAAATCATAATATATATATAACTATTATGATTCAACACAAAATATACCTCAATCTAAAAATAAGGGTTTTAGGTAGCTAATTCTAAACAGGGCACATAAATGCCAAGCAAGTACATTGTGAGATACTTATAATTAGCCATTAGGAAGATACAAATCAAAACCATAATAACACAACATTAACCAAGCAGACTATAATAACAATGTTTCAAAAACAAGGCACTGGGAAGTGTGGGTGTAGTTGTGAGGAACAGGAAAAGCCCAAACATTGCTAGTCAAAATTAAAATGGTACATCTTTTTGGAAAATAGTTTGCCCATTCCTCATACAGTATAACCTAGAACAATTATATGACCTTCTCTTATGAATTGTTCTCTTATGAATATATTTTAAAAATTAGAAACAGGTGTTTAAATAAGTACATGTACACACATATGTGGACCAACAATACTTGTAATAGCCACAAGTAGAAAGTGCCTGAGTGAACAAATTAATGAAAAATAGATACGCATACAGTGTTCCCTCCATACAAGCAGTGCAGAATTCAGTCATCCAGCAGAGCACAGTAGAATTTTGTCAGCTATAAAGGAAAGTGATGTGAAAGCACATGCTTTAACACCATGAATGGATCTTGTAAACATTACATGGAGGAAAAAAAAGTGAGGAACAGAAGTACAATGTACAATCTCATTCAATAGTAAATATTCAGTATTCATTCAGTAGTAAATATTCAAAATAGGTAAACACGTAAAGCCAGAAAGCAGATCAGTGGTTCTCAAGGATCTAGACAAGAGCAGAAGGAGAAGAAGCTGTACACTAATTAGATAAGAACCTTTAACCGTTATGTTTCTATTACTGTGATAAAACACCATGACCAAAGCAATGTATATAAAGAACGTCTTATTTGAGCTTACAGTTATGGAGGTATAAGAATTCATTGTGGTATCATCAGTAGGCATCGCGGCAGAAACAGGAAGGTGAGAGCTTGTATCTTCAACTGCAAGTACAGAGCAGAGAAAGAAAAACTAGAAGCAGAATGAGGCGTTAAGTTCTCAAAGTCTACCTCAGTAACACATTTCCTTCAATGAGGCCATACTTCAAAACCTTCCCAAACAGCACTACCAACTGGGGACCAAGTGCTCTGATGTCTCTGCCTATGGGGAGAGGGGAGGCAATGTCCTTCAAACCACTGCAACTTTTAGCTAAGAATGACCAAATGTTTTACTCTAGCTATACTCACGGGTGCTGCTACCATTTAGATGTACTAAATGCCACTAACTTGTTCACTTTTAAATTGTTCATTTTATATTCTATGAGTTTTCTGTAGTAAATCAAATGGGTTAAGCTTTTAAAAAATGACTCGGAATTCCATATACACCTCTCTACCAATCCTATAGGAGAGGCTAGCATGTAAGCAATTCTTTTGTGTCTTGACAGGAGAAATATAGAAATGTCAGTTCTGAAAGCATCACTTAAGAGGAAGAAAGGTTAACGTATTTTTTCTGGCTCTTAGTCATTATGTTAATTATTTCATAAAATGGAAAGTTTCCATTTCCCCTCACATAGCAAATGCATTGTAACACATTTCCTCTGGCTTAGCGTCAACCTTTTAAAACACATGTTTCTTGTGTTTTGCAGACACACTTGGCAAGTGCAGGACAAGATTGATGCCAACAATGTGGCTTACACAACTGGGAAGCTCAGCTTCCACACCGACTACCCAGCCCTCCACCATCCACCTGGGGTAAGGTGAGCCTCAACACACTTTCCACAAGCCAGACCAAGGAAAAATGTTTTCCTGCTCTGAGTGTACATTATATACCTCACCACTGGATATGTCTTATGACATCTCTTTTGAAACACAATCTGAACTCACAAACATCTGGTCCCTAAGTTCTGAACATCCTCACTTTTTAAAGAGAAACGGACATTTTCAATCATCTTTCTAAAAGTCAGTTCTTTATTTTTTCTTGGAAATAACTATTGGAGCATTTTGCTTTGCCAAGACAGATTTTAAGACAGCAGTGTGTCTTGGGGTATTTCTGAATATACAGCACTCCTGTGAGAGTTAAGAGAGAATGAAATGTGGAAATGTAGTGTGCAGTCACATGTCCATCATTTGAATCAGCAAATGAATTAAAAACTTTCCAAATTAAGGTTTTTGGAGCTGGCTCAGTTGATAAAAACATTCCTGCACAAGCATAGGAACCTATATTCAGATGCCTGCCACTCAGGCAAAAAGTTGTGGATTTGTGTGTCTGTAATCCCAGCTCTGGGGAGGTGGGGTATGCTGGACAGGTAGTACAATCAACTAGTAAGCTCCAGGTTCAGTGAGAGATCCTATCCCTAAAATAAGGTAAATGGAGAGTAATTGAAGAAGTGTTGACCTGAAGTTTGCACACACACACACACACACACACACACACACACACACACACATACACTTCCCCAATTTAGTAGCTTAAAAGCACAACCAGTAGAGGAAGACCACTTACCATCATTCTCCAGCCTCATGCACTCACATAGACATGTGTACACCTTCACCCACTCACATACATGCATCACACACACACACACACACACACACACACACACACACACACACACAAGGTTGAACTGATGGGCAATACATGTGAAATTAAAAGCTTAACAAAATTCTAGCAGGAGATGCAAATCAATGGTAAGAGTGCTTAACCAACATACATGCGGCTCTGGGAATCAATCCCTGGAGTGACAAATAATAATGAATATTTATTATTATTATTATTATTATTATTATTATTATTATTATTATTATTATACAGCTAGATAATACTCACTATATTTTTATTATATTGGCTGTGCTCAGGTAAGCAGTTATTGTTTTAAGTCACCTGGCTCTTGTCAGCTGTTAAATTGGCTAGGAAATAGCTCACTTCAGATGGTGCTGAGATGGTTGCTTCGGCTCCCCCTAATCCATTATCTTCCATCAGGCTAGCATGGCAACTGGCAACATTTTCAGTGAGCAAGCCAAAGCATGCATGAGTTCTTGGGACCTAGGCCAGTAATCAGCATAAAGTTTCTTCAGTGATCTTCATTTTCCTAAGCAATTAGTGAGGCTAACAGACAGAGGGGATAAAAAACTAGACTGCTCACATGAAAATCTGGAAAAATGCATTATAAAGGGATATCAGCATAGAAACCAGAATAACCATGCTCTCATTGGAAGCCCTCTTCTATCTCACCCACAAGATTCCTTGCCAAGGAAGATGCATCCTATATAACAGTTTTACCCAGGAGAATCTTGACGGTACACTTTTTCTTCTATCTTTACAAATAATCATATTTCTAAACCAAATACATTTTGACACAATCATTATCTTCTTAAACCAAAAAGCAGATGGTCAGGAGCCTAAAGAGAGTGTACTCCTACGTTTTTGGCTAAACTGAACTGAAACAACCACATACAAATCTATGTCTTCAAACCTAAATATAAAGTTGGGCATTTCTTGAGTTAACTAAGAATGAATGGGCCAAAATCAAAATAAATTCTTTTTGGCCATCATTTTAAGTGAACGTGTTTTCCCTGTGCCCTGATTCTTACCCATTGTTCTTGCCAGAATGAGTTAGCTAAGCTAGTCTAGTATTTGGCTTCATATGTTTTAAATTACTATGTTGATTGTAAAACACCACATGATTTCTCTGAGCCAAATGATGACAGAGAAATGACTCCTCTGATCACCTTTTTGGGTAGAAGCTGGAGAAGGAGAGGAACAGTGAGGGTTGTTCTGAATGTGGTTCAGGGATGCCAAGCCACTCAACACATTCTGTCTTCTAACAATTGCTTGGAGAAAAACTTAAAGAATGAAACTAAATAACTAAGTCCTACCTGAACTTTTAAATTATTTGCTTTTCCTGAATTCTTTTTTTTTTCTAGATTAAACTGATCCTAGGGGGAGAAATGATCAAATGACTTCCTAAATATGCTTGAAGTATAACTCAATGCTTGAAGTCTTCTCAATACTTTATGCTTTCTTGGAGCCTTCAGTGTCTTTACGTGATCTTTCTTAGAAGTCCTTTAAGGTAGACAAGCTCGCCTTGCTGTATTAGACAGGGACATGAATCATTATGCCTTTCTCTGACAACTGCTAATGAATGAGGAACCTGGACTTGAACCTACATCTCTACCTAGATATTTAACACACCATTATGATTCAGAACTGGAGTTGCTAATGTCCATAACATGTAATGTAATAGGCTATTTGTAGACATGGTCATATTTTACAAACTCTTCAAGGACATTAACGGAATCGAATACTTCTCTATATCTCAAAACCTAAAACATCTCATAAGAGACACAAAATATCTCCTCTAGAGAAGCCATGAAGAGCAGCAAGGCAAAAGAGGCATCCAATGTTAATGTCTTTCTGTAGTTTTTAAATAATGAACTCCTGACATGTTTTCACACTAGTAGATAACACATTGCACACTCTCTGCATTGTTGTGAAGCTTCCATTTTGAATTATGAAGGATTTTTTTAATGTCAATGTTTGATCTTTTCTTTAACAAATAGAAAAGGTAAATGTTCTTTTCAGTATACTTGAAATGATCTGGAAAATGAGATTCCTAGTGAGGGTTCAGCTTGATCAAGATGAGGAGACACATCTTAAATAACACACAGATGCGGCTTCATTCATTTTTTTTCCTCTGGGCCAAAAGTCACAAACTTCCATAAGGAAATATTTAGAAAGGAATTTTTTTTCTGAATGATTTATGTGAAATAAAATTGTGTTTTATACATGACAGGACCATATTTAGCTTTTGGGCTAGTGGTAAAAATGTTGTAAGATTCCATAATCTATTTTCTAAGATTTTGTTAAAATATAACTACAGAAAAAGGAGATTTTATTTGGCCTAGTCATATGTAAAAGATTTCAACTGGCCTTTTAAAAACTAATATTTGAATCAATGGGTCCATTATGGCAAAATCTAAAAGAATTTAACTGCTGTGAATCTCCTAAGGACAAAGCTGTGCCTTGTGTCATTTGCAGTGCTGTGGACTTGCAGATGACGTAGCTCTTTCACCTTTGTTTCATAGTGTTGCCTGATTGCTCCTTGACCTGCTGAGATGACTTTTCCAAAATGACTTGTTCAGTCTATGCATGTAATTTTCAAGTTTAAAACATGCCTCCATTTAAAGATTGAATCATTACTAATTTGTTTGAGTTATCTTCCAACATTCGGAAATAAGAATTAACTTTTTGCATATGGATATACATAAACCCTTAAAACTAGATTTCTAAGATCAAAGGAGAGGGTCTCTTTGTGTTTTGGGTTTGTGATAGATAGACCAAAGTTTGAATACTATCTTTATCAAATATTAACTGAATTTTATTATGTACTTTGACACCTCTGTATTTCAATCTCTCATCTGCAAAATGAAGGCAAGTTTATCAAATTCTAAGTACCATCATAGAAACTAATGTAAATGAAACAATTATCATTTGAGAACAATTTATGTATAAAATCATAAAAATTGAAAAAAAAGTTGCTTAGTGGATAAAACACCTCCCAGGCATGTGTGAGGACCAGAGTTTGGATCCCCACAGGCAGTCCTCCTGTAATTTCAAAACTTCTAAAGCATACACTGGCAATTCCCCTGATCAACTGACTTTGCTGTCTAGCTTTATTGGCGACCTCTGGGTTCAACTGAAAAATCTTGCCTCAATAAATAAAGTGGAGATTAATGGAAGTAAACCTTCAATGCTAGCTTCAGGCCTCTACACACTTGTGCACATGTTCACATACACTCACATACTTGTACCCACATGCATGAAAGCATGTACACACAGACACACATGCACATACACAAAACTACATACAGACATGTACAAAAAAGAAATATGGAATACAATTTTAAATTAATTTTTTAGTCATAATAACTCTATTTCAAGTGCACAGTGGCCATGTGGAACTGGTGATTACTGTATTACACAACAAAGAAGAATATGTTTATCATTGCAGAAAGTTTTGACGGCCACTGTTCTAGACCATCTATAGAGAAAACAAAGCTAAATGAATAGTTTTCTCACTAACACTGATCTCCACCCAAATATGTATATTTGATCACATTTTATTCTTTCATTCTATAAGAAATCAGTGAGACAATGATCTAAAATGTATTAGAATCAGTAGAAGTTAAGTTTTCCCAACAAAATATAATTAATTCCTTCAATCAGAAAACCAGGCCCTAAATTTACACATTCAGAATCACCAACCTAAACTGACTTGCCAAAAGGAGGAACAAAAATCAATTAAAAACTCTATTCACATACACACAAAAAAGTTTTTTAATGTTTCTGTTTTCCTTCTCAAATTGTAATAGGTTCATCATGTTCCCTTAAATCATAGTAAAATTAATACTTTCCTCATTTGGTTTACCATTTCCAGTGTTTCTTACACATACCCAACTTCCCTACCTCCCACCCTTCTTCATCGCCTTTACATCTTCAAGTTTGAACTGTCCCATTAGTGGTGCAAGAAGCTATGACCTGGCCTGTTTACATCTTAAAATCAGTGTGTCTGTGCAGCACCCCTAGCCTAATATGTTATTCTTCAATTCAGTCTGTATTGTCTCCAGAGTCCATGACCCTTGTGCACATCAGAAAGTACAAGAACCCTTCATCTGACAGTTTAGACTGTTGATGACAAAAGTCCAGTTGTCCTTCCAGCCTGGCCCACTCCTCCCATTATAATGCTCTGCTGTAGCCAAGCATTTTATTATCTAGCAAACTCTATATTCTTCAGACCTATCAGCACCGTCACTATTTGCATTCTCATTCTACTTCATGTAACCCAAGTCTTATCCACAGACCTCTAAACCTGCCTCCGCTGCTGGCCTCCCTGCCTACAGCAGCATAAAATGCTCCCCTGTCTAAAACTGGCGTGATTTGTGCCTTCCTAGAGAACATTATTCTGTTTTTTTTTACTTTATTTTTTATTTCTTCAAGTTACATCTCAATCGCATTTCCCTCCCTACTCCCCCCTCCAATCCCATCCTCCCACCCTCTTCCACCTCAACCCACCCATCCCCTTCCTTTTTTTTTTTAGGTTTAAGGTATATCTTTTTCCCCTAATAGCTTCCCCTTTCAGTCCAACAAATGGCTCATTCTCTTATAATAATAAATACAATACAAAACAACAGAGGTAATTAGGCCACAATTATGAGAGTTATATGGCTTAGCATACAATCCCAATGTCCAGTCTATACGTATTTGGCACCTGACTCTAACATTCTACTATCTAACCATCTCCATGAGTTTAAAGTTCTATATCCAACTCAACTTTCATCACAATTTTAAAAACACCTTCTTAGATCCAGAACACCCTCTTGATTCCTAAACAACTCAAAATTTAACTATGAGACTCTAGCTATCTATTCTTCAACCACCTCAGAGACCTGAGAAGGATAAATATATCTGATTATATAGGAAGTGCAGGGCCTGCAGCTTCCAAAACTAAGAAATGACATACCAGTGGCTGCCTGGACAGTTCCCATTTTCTCTCCATACATTACAGCATCAATCTTCAGCTGTTTGGCCCCATTTCTCCGACAGATATTGATTGTAGAGCAGGAATTATGAAGGACTTGCCTACCCTGTCTTGGCAGAGCTAGGCTGTCGACTCACCTGCTTCCAAGTTTTGTCCTTTTTGGACAGCATTCTGTCTACAGTTGGAGCAAGGGGTTTTTCCTGCCAAGAGAGAGGCTTGCCACTAATTCAATCATCTCCCACTGGAGATTCTTCGATGCTCATCTTCTACTTGGAGTAGAATAGGGGGTGCTGTCAGGAGTTGACATGTCTCGATATCAAAAAAATCTAAAGTTACGAAAACATCTTTGAATGCCATATTCTGCAGATCTCTTGAGGTTTTTGACGAGGCCCTATCTATCTCTTACATTAGGATAAGCAAACGTTGCTTGTCTCTTAGCAACTTGATTGCTCATGGATAGGTAGGATCAACATAATAAAAATGGCTATCCTACCAAAAGCAATATATAGATTCAATGCAATTCCTATCAAAATACCAACACAATTCTTTATAGACTTGGAAAGAGCTAGTCTCAATTTCATATGGAACAACAAAAAGCCCAGAATAGCTAAATCAATCCTGTACAATAAAAAAACATCTGGAGGTATCATCATCCCAGATTTCAAGCTGTACTACAGAGCAATAGTAGTAAAAACAGCATGGTACTGGTATAGAAACCAGAACCAGTAGATCAACGGAATCGAATTGAAGACCCAGAAATAGACCCACACACTTATGGCCACCTAATTTTTGACAAAGAAGCCAAAATGGCACAATGGAAGAAGGACAGCATCTTCAACAAATGGTGCTGGCCCAATTGGATGTCCACTTGTAAAAGAATGAAATTAGACCCATACTTATCACCTTGTACAAAACTTAAGTCCAAGTGGATCAAAGACCTTAACATAAGGCCGGTCACACTAAATCTACTAGAAGAAAAAGTGGGAAAAACCCTCGAACTCATTGGCACAGGTGACAACTTCCTGAACAGAATACCACAGCTCAGGACCTGAGATCAACAATCAATAAATGGGACCTCATAAAATTGAAAAGCTTCTGTAAGGCAAAAGACACTGTCATTCGAACAAAACGGCAGCCTACAGAGTGAGAGAAAATCTTCACCAACCCCACATCTGACAGAGGGCTAATATCCAAAATCTACAAAGAACTCAAGAAATTAAATGCCAAGAAACCAAATAATCTAATCAAAAAATGGGGGACGGAGTTAAATAGAGAATTCTCAAAGGAGGAATCCCTAGTGGCTGAGAGACACTTGAAGAAATGCTCAACATCCTTAATCATCAGAGAAATGCAACTCAAGACGACTCTGAGATTCCATCTCACAGCTGTCAGAATGGCTAAGAGAACATTATTCTTATGCCCATGTCTCCAACTGCAGCAGGTTTGAATTATATCACATTATTATAAGCAGCCTTTCATCCCTAATCCCCCTCAAAACTGACATAGAGAATAAATGGGTTTTTTTAAGTTTGTTGGTTTTAATTTGTATCTTTTGAATAGTTAATATACTAATTTTTAAAAATAGGTACCATTTCCTTTAACTATGTCTCCATTTCTCCTTACAGGTTCAGTTTCTGCATTGTATAAAGCAAACAGTCACGGGAGGTGATTCTGAAATTGTAGATGGGTTTAATGTGTGCCGAAAGCTCAAGGAGAAGAACCCTCAGGCATTCCACATTCTGTCCTCCACCTTCGTGGATTTTACAGACATTGGAGTGGATTACTGTGATTTCTCTGTGCAATCTAAACACAAGATTATAGAGTGAGTACTTTTATAAATTCCCTGTAGATGAAACAATTGACCTAAGGTTTAAACAGCAAAAAGTTTTGATTAAGTCCAAAGCTTTGGTTTAATAAGTTGCTATAAGAAAAAAAGAAAAACTATTTTGTAATTTTAAAAAGTTACCAAATGATATAAATATGTTCCCAATAAATATTAGGGTTGGGGGGGGGTAACTAAGAATTCATATGTACTTCATTTTGAAGTATAAACTCTGCCTTGTGATAGTGTGATTTTAGTTAGAACTTTCACAGCTGGAAGTGAAAGAATAGAACTGAAAATAGATAGATCCAGGAGTTAAGTCTTGCCAACCAGAAGTTGTTGGGTTTTCTTCTTAGCTTTTGCACTTTGTTTTGGCCTCATTTTCAAAGATAATTCTCACAAGTTCCAACAAGGATAGCATTTGCTTTTTTCAAAACCTGTGGCACAACTGGATGACTCCCTGCCCAGCCATGTCAAAGTCTGTCCATGAGACAGACTATTACATGATGACCATACTAGAAGGTTGCAGAGTGCTACATGGCCATAGCTGGATCCAATGTGTTTCTTTGGCGTAGAATCTGTCTCTTTTAGCCACATGGACTAAGAATGAAACATACCTCAAAAAGTGCTAAGTCGGTGGAAATCATGTTTATGTCCCACATATACTATTTTGTTATCCTTTTTTTTTTCCCCTTAAACTTCATTGTGAATACATGATGAGAAACATCTTACATTTCTTGACTGAGTTGATCCTTCCTTTTTATTTAGGATACTTTATTTTTTTTCTTTTTCTTTTTTATGTACTCAATTAACTTCTCTAACTGTCTCTGTCTCCCTGTATGTATGTATGAATGTCTGCATTCATGTATGTATGTACTCACGGATCCATGTATGTATGCATGTTCCTGTGTATAGTTGCATATATATGAATGTTCATGTGAAGGCTAGAGTATCTCCCTCAATTGTTCTTCATCTTATTTTTTGAGACACAGTCTCTCATTGAGCCTCGCAGTTATGCAGCAAGCATTTTACCAACTGAGTTATCTCCTCCACCCTATTTCTTTAACATTATTACTACTTTTGTTTGTTTGTTTTTTCAAGACAGGGTTTCTCTGTGTAGCCTTGATATCCTGGAACTTACTATGTAGACCAGGCTGGCCTCAAACTCTGAGGCCTGCCTGCATCTCGCTCCTGAATGCTGGGATTAAAGACATGTGCTACCATGCCTGATTTCTTTAACATTATTTGTGATTTTTTCTGACCATACAAGGACACAAATTTAACTTTTCATTTGGGAATTGGCTTGCATTATGTTTTTAGGGTGTCATGTACTTAATTATATATCAGTCAAAACTAGGAAGGGTTAAACTTTAGAACTAATCTGTTTATTTCAGAAGAAACAGTCATAGTACAGAAACAAAGTTGTTTCATAGTTATCAAATCCCTAGGCTGACATACATATACACACAGACTTCATTCCTTCAGTCAGCAAGTGTTTATTGGAGCCAAAGCACTGCTTAGTATTAGCTTAGTATTTCCTTACATCATTGGGAGAGACAATCCTGCCCTTATAGAGCTTAGATTTAATAGAGGGGATGTTTAAATTTTTCAGCCAAATTATAATGAATATTTATCTAAAAGGGAAGGAAATCAGAGTTGGTGAAAAGGGAGAGCTGTAGCTCTACACACTTGACAAGAATGAAATTTGCCTTGTCAGTCTCCCTGATTGAGATTCAACAAACTGCTGGACATATATAATTTGTGGGTAGAAATAGATGATTTTCAGAGAGGTTGGATGGGAAAATGTAGAAAAATGTGTTTCAGGAATAAGTTTTAGATAAAAATAAACCCAAGTTGCTCTCTGGCAACTGTGAGGTGAGAAATTTTCCACCTTGGTGATATATCTCTGTACAATTCACTTTGTGTTCATCGCTGAGATCCTCATGCCTCACCCACTCACAAGCATATACCACTTTGCCTAGTATAACCAAACCAAGAGTTTTGGTTATAGCATGACAGTTAACATGACAGTTAAATTAAACACTACATTTTAAAAATGCTATTTGGTATTTTAGGTAGACATAAACAGGCACAATATGCATAATATGTTCATGTATCTAAACCACATCACCCCATTATGCTAAATTTGTATGTTTTTATGTATACGGTATTTCAGACATATCTTCCAAGAGACTGACCCTTACTAGATGTTAATTTTGCCTCTTAAATAAAACAGGTTGGATGATAAAGGCCAGGTGGTTCGCATCAACTTCAACAATGCAACCAGAGATACGGTCTTCGATGTCCCCATTGAAAAAGTTCAGCCTTTCTACACTGCTCTGAAAGAGTTTGTTGACCTCATGAACAGCAAAGAGTACAAATACACCTTCAAGATGAATCCAGGTGAGTGTGGTAAAATGACATCCAGACTCGTACTACAATAGACTATTAATGAGCAACTGATTTGCCCAAATAACAGACTCCTGACACCTCCACTTCCAGGCTGTTGACTCCCCCGACTTAAAAATAGTTCTTTTTGCAAGCTCTCCTGAAAATCCTAGAACATGAAATTTAAGCGCTTCCCACCTAAGAATACCTCAAAGAGAGGTCATATGAAGCGTATGTCTAATATTAAGACTGTTTTACATTTTCTATCCTAATAGTCACCTTCCCAATAAGCTTTTTGAAAATTTTTCTTTTGTCACTTGTGTGATTTTCCTTATTTCATTAACTAAAGCCACCATTGCTCTTATCCAAGACAGGGCGCTATCTTCCCTTACAACCAATCCTCATTATATTATAATATCATGAGCACAAGCTAGATTTTAAGAAGTGGTATAGAAATTACAACATGAAGATCATTCACAGTCCTGCAAAGGCATTGTTTCTCTTTCAAGATATTGAAAAATATAGAGTATAAATGAAGTTTATTTTAAATTCTTCTGCCTTGCTTAACAAAATTATCTTTGTAACTCTCGCTCCAAAATACATGAGTAGCATTTATTGATAAAACTTACTCTCAGATACTAAACTAAATCAGGGCTCTGCCTATTCCAGTGACTTAAAATAAATAAGGAAGTATTTATAATTTTTGTAGACAATTTCTGCTGATTAAAGGGTCACCAAACATGAGCCATTTTCCTTGTTATTTATTTTTCAATTGACAATAAAATTGCAAATATTTATCAAGTATATATTTTGAGATATGTACATATAATGGAATGGCCAAATTGAGTTATTTAATAATTACATTATTTTGCATATCTATCAGTTTTCACAAAGAAACACATAAGATCTACCTTCTTAGTGACCACAGCACATCCTTATTGATTATAGGAACCATGTGGAACAACAGATCTGAATGCAATGATTTCCATGTTATTTGAAATAAAAGGCATAATTTCTCTTTGCTAAACATTTGGCCAATTTGAACATTCTTTTTATTGTTTTTTTAAGATTTTTATTTATTTTTTATATGCCTGAATGTTTGACTGAATTAATTTGCATGCACCAAACAAACGCAATACCCACAGAATCCAGAAAAGGACATCAAGTCTCCCAGGAGTGGAGTTACCGACAGTTGTGAGCCACAGTGTGTGTGTGCTGGATATTGAGCAACATGTTGAACAAGAGCAATACTCTTAACTCTGAGCCGTCTCTCCAGTCTCTGAACCTCCCTCCATCTCTTCCCCCCTCCCATTCCCTCCTTTCCTTCCCTGCAACATCATAAAAACTCATCTTTAGCTCCTGAGCTAGGCTTCAACAATATTCCTACCTCATTCTTCTAAGTAAATGGTACTATGTACCACACCTAGTTGGGTTGTTTTTAGAAATTTTCTTTGACATAGTGAAATACATAAATAGGACTAGATAACTCCATAAAGCCTTTGGCATTTGGTCAAAGCACATTATTTTAGGAGTGACACCATATAAAACAGAAGCATCATGGAAAAAATATACACAAAAAATAATAATAGGTTTGTAATGCAAGTTGCACCATTTAGTGCCAGAGTAGCTTTTCCTGAATATGAATTTTCTCATATATGAAGACATGATATACTGCTTTCTTTTCAGTGTTTCTTTTTCTAATGTGTATAAAATACGAAGAATATAGTGTCAGCCAAAATTTCCACTATCCTTATAGTTACTTGAAGCTCTTAAACTGAGACAAAATGTCTATTATTGATAAGTTTTCAAAAATAAAATACAAAACCTTTACACAGAGAAAAATCTTTTATGTAACCATGTCCATGAAATCCCATCAACCCATGAAGTTTAACTGTCAGGGTACATATGGAAAACCATTGCCTATGGTTGTGTAATGACAGATGACACTAACAAGTACCAATGTATAGCTTCAACCCAATAGACACACAGATGGTTTTGCTAAAACTAATGGGGTCATAAAAATATTCAAAAGTCAAGAATTTAGGAAGGGGGTTGACTGTCATGGGGTTGGCAGTGGTAGGGATGGGAAGGAAATATGAGAAAGTAGAGGGAGAAGACAGTTAGAATGCATTATTTACATGTAAAAAATTGTTCAATAACAAAATTAATTTGTAAAAAAAATTAAGGTGTAGTTTTGTTTACAAAAGGAAACATGCTGTTTTTTCAGTGTGAACTGAATAGTGGCGGCATCTCACACATTGCATTTTCTTGTTATTTGCAACTTTAGTGACTACAGTTCATTCTTATCAATTATATTCACTATGTTGGACAACAGATATGAGCATAGAGATTTTACTATTTGCAACAAAAGCCATAATTTCTACCTTGTAAATAATAATTCCTATCTTTATAAGTCATTTAAATACAAATTATCCTTATCCAAAAAATTCTCCTAATTAGGTGATGTGATTACCTTTGACAACTGGCGCTTGCTTCATGGACGTCGCAGCTATGAGGCAGGAACTGAGATATCCCGCCATCTGGAAGGAGCATACGCTGACTGGGATGTAGTAATGTCAAGGCTACGTATTCTAAGACACGGGGTCAAGAACGGGAACTGAGTCTCCCGGCTTTAAATTTTACTGCAAGTCCAATAACTGAATGTTGTTAGCTATAGCCTGGTTATTCTCATATCATGGCCAACAACATTTACATATTAATTTCTTTGAAACGGAGCATGAAACTTTCCTCATCAGAGTGTTCTCCCTGCAATCACATTCTATGTCAACTTGTTAGATGTCCTGACAGAGGGCCATCTTAAACCATCCCTTCTGCACCACGTGTATTCTGACTTCCTTTGCTTTCATGATTGTCACCTGAACACCTACAGACAGTTTTGTATCAAGCAAATCTTTCTGACAAATAAAGCATTTTTGGAAATAAATGAAGCTTGTGTTTCAAATAAAGGGTGTTAAAAACATGTCCCTGCTCAGTTGCCTATGTCATCTCATTTTTCATGACTGCATATGTTAAACATGCTTGGAAAACTCTTCATATTT
Organism: Lophiomys imhausi; assembly: GCA_907164525.1. Taxonomy (NCBI): domain Eukaryota; kingdom Metazoa; phylum Chordata; class Mammalia; order Rodentia; family Muridae; genus Lophiomys; species Lophiomys imhausi. The sequence continues at coordinate 3,853,329 of CAJQZJ010032130.1, forward strand.
TCAAAGATGTTTTATTCTTTCATATTGTAGAACTTTGTTTCCCATGCTTACAGAGTCCTCACTCACTTGATAATCCCAACATTGCTTGTCATACTTAAGTCATAACAGTAAACCCAAGTTTGTCAAATTAAAAGAAAACTATTCTCCCTAAATTTGTTTTGACTAAAGAAACGCCCCCCATAGACCATCAGTGTTGCTGCCAACTAAGGATGCATCATTCTTCCTCATCCCTTGCCTTCAGCTCATGAATGTGTAAAAAGACATTGGCAACATACGTGAAAGAACAAGATGTCTGCTTACTTCTGGACAGCTTTACCTGCTGGTCTCACTTTCTTGCATGGCCACTACCCTAGTGATAAAACCCAGGTGTCATAGCACAACACAAAGTTGTAGTGTGTTGAGCCTCCCATACCAGTGAGATAAAGGAGCTTGGGGATTCCAATTTTCTGAGATTCTGGTAGCACTTGCATATTTCATTTTGTAGACATTTGAATCTGTGTAAACTTTCTGCTTCTAGAATTTTTTTTATTTTTAAATTAACTTTAGTTAGTTTCTGTTGGTTTATTTGTGTACATTTTCTGAATATATTAGGACAACAATATGACTCCTGGCATAGCTTATGTGTGTTGTATTAACATTCATCTGTTTGCATGTGTGTTGAAAGCATCCTTGTATCCCCAAAGCAAACCAATTTTTTTCTGCATGTATCATCTTTTTAAAAGTTCTTGATTTCAGTTTACAAGAATTTTAGTAATAAGTATATATGATCATCAGGAAAACTAGTCTATAGTTTCTGTTGGTTTATTTGTGTACTGTTATTGCGTCCTTGTCTGGTTTTGACATCAGGATAATGCTGGCTTAGCGGAAGTTTGCTAGTGTGCTTTCGTTTCTAATTTGTCTACAGTCTAAAAATTACTAATGTTCACCTCTTTTTCTGGTTTTATAGAGTCCAGAAGAGCTTCCTTCTGGCCCTGAGGTCATCTTTATAGGGATAGTATACCATTTCAACCTTTCACTTACCATGGATCCGCTTAAGGTCTTCATATCCTCTTGATTTAATTTTGATAGGTCATATGTGTCTCAAAAGTCATTCATTTCTTTTATATTTTCCAGGTTATTTTTTGGAATACAAATTATCAAAGCTTTTACTAGGATCATATAAATCATATAGAAGCACAAAAGACCACAAATGTGTTACACAGTGCTAAAGGTATTGCAATAATTGATTCATTGGAAACCATTGTAACATTCTCTTTTCATCCCCAGTTTTATAAATTTTGGTCCCCAATTCATTAATTTCTACCCTAATCTTTATTTTCTTTTCTGTGGTATGTATCTGTGGACCTGTGCACATATAAGTGCATGTATATACCCTTGGAATCCAGAAGAGGGAATCAGACACCCTGAAACTGGAGTTATAGGCAGCTGTGAGTTACACGACATGAGTACTAGGAACTGAACTCAAGTCCTCTAAAATAATATGAAGTGATATTAACTGCTGAATCATATTACAGCCCCTTTTCCACAGCTGTTTTTTTCTGTTTCTTTTTTTCTTCTCTCTCTCTCTCTCTCTCTCTCTCTCTCTCTCTCTCTCTCTCTTTTGACTTAGCTATTCTTTGCCTTCCTAGAGCCTTAAGACTTAAGACTTAAGGTGTATCATTAGGTTATTTATTTGAAACACTTTATTATTTTTTGGCACTACTTTTTTATTTTTTTAATTTTTATTTATTACTTCAAGTTACATCTCCATCACAGTCCCCTTTCTCCACCCATCTCGGTCCCATTCTCCCACCATCCTACTCCTCCGGAGTGGGTTGCCCCTACATATTAGCCCCCCCCTCAGTTCAACAGTCGTATGAGGGCTAAGAACTTCCTCTTGCACTGGGGGTCTATATGGCAACTCCATTAGGGCAAAGTGTCCCACTAAGAAGTAGCAAGGTCTATGTTCCTGTTCCTTTTGGTGTGTTGGTTGTAGGATAGTTATCCTGTATGACTAAAATCCAGTTATAAATGAATATATGCCAGATGCATCTTTCTGGGTCTGTGTTAGCTCACTCAGGATGATCTTTTCTAGTTCCATCCATTTGGCTGCAGATTCCATGATTTCCTTATTTCTGATAGCTAAGTAGTATTCCATTGTGTAAATGTACCACAGTTTTTTTCATTCATTCTTCAGTTGGGGGACATCTGGGTTGTTTCCAGTTTCTAGCTGTTACAAATAAAGCTGCTATGAACATAGATGAGGAGATGTCCTTGTGGTTTGGTGAGGAATCGTTTCGGTGTATACCCAGAAATGATATGGCTGGGTCATGAGGTAGAATTATTTTGAGTTTTCTAATATATCGCCAGACTAATTTCCATAGGGCTTATACTAGTTTGCACACCCACCAGCAATGGAGGAGTGTTCCCCTTTCTCCACAGCCTCTCCAGCATGTGTTTTCATTTGAGTTTTTGATCTTAGCTATTCTGAAAGGAGTGAGATGGAATCTTGAAATCATGTTGGAGTTGCATTTCTCTGATGATTAAGGATATTGCTCATTTCTTCAAGTGTCTCAAGGCTATTAGAGATTCGTCCTTTGCGAATTCTCAGTTTAGCTCTATTCTCTATTTTTTATTGGATTATTTGGTTTCTTGATGTTTAATTTTTTGAGTTCTTTATAAATTATGGATATTAGCCGTCTGTCAGATGAGGAGTTGGTAAAGATCTTTTTGCAGTCTGTAGTTTGTCACTTTGTTCGAATAACAATTTCCTTTGCCTTACAGAAGCTTTCCAGTTTCATGATGTCCCATTTATTGATTGTGTACTTAGAGCCTGAGCTATTGGTGTTCTGTTCAGGAAGTTGTCACCTGTGCCAATAAGTTCGAGGCTTTTCCCCACTTTCTCTTCTATTAGATTTAGTGTGTGGGGCTTTATGTTAAGGTCTTTGATCCACTTAAACCTAAGTTTTGTGCAGGTGATAAGTATAGGTCTATGTGCATTCTTTTAAATGTTGACAACCAATTAGACCAGCACCATTTGTTGAAGATGCTGTCCTTTTTCCATTGTACAGTTTTGGCTTCTTTGTCAAAAATTGAGTGACCATAGATGTATAGGTTTATTTCTGGGTCTTCGATTAGATTCCATTGATCATCTGGTCTGTGTCTGTACCAGAACCATGCTGTTTTTATTACTATTTCTCTATAGTATAGATTGAAATCAGGGATGGTGATACCTCCATATGTTTTTTTTTTTTTATTATTGTTCAGGATTGATTTAGCTATTCTGGGTTTTTTGCTATTCCATGTGAAGTTGAAAATTGTTCTTTCAAGGTCTGTAAAAAATTGTGTTGGTATTTTGATAGGAATTGCATTGAATCTATATATTGTTTTTGGTAGGATGGCAATTTTTATTATGTTGATCCTACCTATCCATGAGCATAGGAGATCTTTCCATCTTCTGAAGTCCTCTTCAATTTTAAAGTTCTTGTCATACAGGTCTTTCACTTGCTTGGTCAGAGTTACCCCCAGTTATTTTATATTGTTTGTGGCTATTGTGAAAGATGTTGTTTCCATAATTTCTTTCTCAGCCCATTTATTTTTTTGTATAAAGAAGGGCTTTTGATTTTTTAAATTAATTTTGTATCCAGCCATCTTGCTGAAGGTGTTTATCAGTTGTAGTAGGTCTCTGGAGGAATTTTTGGGGTCACTTATATATACTATCTTATCATCCTTGAATAGGGATAATTTGATTTCTTCTTTTCCAATTTGTATACCCTTGATATCCTTTAGTTGTTTTATTGTTCTAGCTAGAAATTCAAGTACTATGTTGAAGAGATATGGGAAGAGTGGACATCCTTGCCTTAGCCCTGATTTTAGAGGAAATGCTTTAAATTTCTCTCCATTTAATTTGATGTTAGCTACTAGCTTGCTGTATATTGCCTTTATTATTTCTAGGTATGGTCCTTGTATGCCCGTTCTCTCCAGAACTTTTAGCATGAAAGGGTGGTGAATTTTGTCAAATGCTATTTCAGTATCTGGCAAGATGATTATGTGGGATTTTTCTTTAAGTTTATTTATATGGTGGATTCTGTTGAACCACCCCTGCATTCCTGGGATGAAGCCTACTTGATCATGGTGTATGATACTTTTAATGTATTCTTAGATTAGGTTTGCCAGTATTTTATTAAGTATTTTTGCCTCTATGTTCATGACGTAAATTGGTCTGAAGTTCACTTTCTTTGTTGGGTCTTTGTGTGGTTTAGGGATCAGGGTGACTGAGGCCTTGTAGAATGAGTTTGACAGTGTTCCTTCAGATTCTATTTTGTGGAAGAGTTTGAAGAGTATTGGTATTAGCTCTTCTTTGTAGGTCTGGTAGAATTCTGTGCTGAAACAATCTGGCCCTGGGCTTTTTTTGGTTGGGAGATTTTTAATGACTGTTTCTATTTCTATTAAGGGTTATAGGGCTGTTTAATTTGTTAACCTGATCTTGATTTAACTTTGGTATATGGAATCTATCAAGAAAATAGTCCATTTCACTTAGGTTTTCAAATTTTGTGGAGTATAGATTTTTGAAGTAAGACCTAAAGACTCTGGATTTCCTTGATGTCTGTTGTTATTTCTCCCTTTTCATTTCTGATTTTGTTGATTTGGGTGTTTTCCCTCTGCCTTTTAGTTAATTTGGGTAGAGGTTTCTCTATTTTGTTGATTTTATCAAAGAACCAACTTTTGGTTTCATTGATTCTTTGTATTGTTTATTTTGTTTCTAAGTTGTTGATTTCAGCCTAACTTTGATGATTTCCTGCCTTCTGTTCCTATTGGGAGTGTTTGCTTCTTTTTTTTTTCTAGCTCTTCCAGTTCTGTTGTTAAGTTGCTGTCACAATTTTCTTGTTGAAGGCACTTAGTGCTATGAACTTTCCTCATAGCACTGCTTTCATTGTGTCCCATAGGTTTGTGTATGTTGTGCCTTCATTTCCGTTGGATTTTAGGAAGTCTCAGATTTCCTTCTTTACTTGTTCTCTGACTTAGTGACATTGAGTAGGGAGTTGTTCAGTTTCCATTTTCCATGAATGTGTAGGCTTTTTGTCATTTCTGTTGTTATTAAAGTTCAGCTTTAATCCATGGTGGTCTGATAAGATACAAGGGGTGCCGGGCGGTGGTGGCGCACGCCTTTAATCCCAGCACTTGGGAGGCAGAGGCAGGCGGATCACTGTGAGTTCGAGGCCAGCCTGGTTTACAAAGTGAGTCCAGGACAGCCAAGGATACACAGAGAGACCCTGTCTCGAAAAACCAAAAAAAAAAAAAAGATACAAGGGGTTATTTCAATATTTTTGCATCCGTTGAAGCTTGCTTTGTGTCTGACTATATGGTCAGTTTTGGAGAAGGTTCCATGAGGTGCTGAAAAGAAAGTGTATTATTTTGTGTTTGGGTGAAATGTGGATGTCCTTGTATTGGGGATATAGATATTCAATATTGAGATGTCATATTGATGAGTTTTCCCTTTAACAAGTATGCAATGCCCTTCCTTATCTTTTTTTATTAACTTCAGTTCTAAGTCTATATTATGACCCGACCTGCGGGTCCTAGTAATTCGTGGGGGCGAGGAGGACCGCAACCTGAAAAAAGAACAGGCAAGAGAGGGAAAGGACTCAAGGAAGCAATTGCTTGTCAAGAGCCGTGTATTTGAACGCAAATCGCCTTTTTATAATATACTTTACAAGGGGAGGAGGTGAGAGGGGCCAGGTGGTGGGAAAATACAGAATCTTCTTGGCCTGTGCCCTGGACATTGTATGATCTACCTGTTTTTCTCAGAAGACATGGTACACTGCTTTGAATCAATCTGTAACTGCCAACCCGGAACTTTGCAGTTGCCAGGCAGTATGAAGCAGCAGGAGACATTGTGCAAGTGAGGAAAAGTAGGGGGTTAGGGTGAGAGGTGAGGGTCTTGGCTTCTGACATCTCCCCCTTCTCTGTTTAGATGGAGAGGGCATCTTGTGATCAATCCCAACTACGTGAATTTAGAATTTTGGAGGTCTAATCGTAGGAGGTCTCAGACAAGTTCACAACCCCAAGACATTGGTGTGAGGTGAGTCACGCCTATGGTCGAAGGCTTTAGGCTGATGATGATAGGCAACGTCAAGGAACCCTGAGGTGGGTGAGGGCCCTGTCTTAGGCTATGTAGGCTGCACCCACTCCCAGCACCACGCACTCCTTTTCGGCTGCATTGGGTGGGCCCCTGGGAAGTGGACCTACAATAATCCCGTCATCGGGCTAACTCACAGCCGTTCTAATCCCTTTGTGACTGCCCAGGTTATCAGCCGTTTGTCAGCTTGGGGTGTAATATTATCATAAAGGAAGACTTCTCGATATAGAGGGCCATATCAAAGGCAGGTTTTAGTTTAGGAAAAAGGCCAATTTTTGTTGGAATGATCAAGAGGCCAGGCTCCCTAGCGAGAGAAGCAAGGGCAGAGCCAGGCATACCATGAACCCTTCTTGAGGGTGTGGAAGTCTAAGGGTTGGTCGTAGGGGGAGGCAGGGGGGCTGGCAGCTGTGCCAGTCTCTGGCAGAATCACTTCAGGATCTTCTTTAGTCTTTAGTTGATGGTAATGAATTTTGACCAGCTTCTTGATGGCAGAATCAACCTGGTTCTTAACAAAACTTGTGAGACGGTTAAAAGCCCAAGGCCAAACAAGAGAAGCAAGAAAATGCCAACAAGGGGTCCTAGTAAACTAGGCAACAGGGTGGTCAGCCAAGGAGAGGTAGAGAACCAATTTTGATACCATGACTCTTGTTGTTCTCTGGCTCTTTTTCTTTCTTCTAAACTCTTTTTAACCTTGTCCAGACTATTTTGGACAAGGCCTGTCTTATCAGAGTAAAAGCAACATTCTTCTCTGAGGGCCACGCAGAGACACCCCCCTTCCTTACCATAGTGGCTCTGCTGGTCTTCTCCTATGTGTCAGAATGTCTGCACAGAAGCTACAGACTCAGGAAACTGAGGAGGTCCTCTGTTTGGAAGTCGAAACTGCCAGCTGGCTTCCTGAAAAGAACAGATCTGTCAGCTCTTCCACTGCAGTGGGGAGTGCACTGTCTTCCGGAAGGAAGTGCTGCATGTCCCATGTCTGGCATCTCTGTTCTTCTAGTGTCTATATTTCCAGTACAGAGTTCTTTATTGTCCCTGGCTTTGCTGGGCAAGCCCATATAGGCTTGCATCTCACAAAATGCTGTTCAGCAAGAGCATATCTCTGCGGTGGTCAGGTTGGTCTTCCTGACTATCAGAATGTGTCTGAGCTTATCGCCGCCATCTTGCTGCCCCCCTTTCTGATTTTTTAAAAATATGAACACTTACATCTATAAACTTTTCCCTTAAAATGCCTTAGCTATGTCTCAAATGTTCTGATAAGTTATAATTTTTATTTGCTTCTAGAATTATTTTTTAATTTCTTCAATGATACAATGGATATTTGAAGTACATTATTGAATCCTTGAATATTTGTATAACTTTTATGATTTTTCTTTTATTAATTTCTAGTTTTATTTTCCTATGAACTAATTAATTATAAAAATTATATTTAAATTATCTTGTATTTGTTAAGTCCTGTAGCCTAGAATATATTCTGTTTCAGATGTCTGGATAACGAATGTGTACAAAGAGACAAAAAGTGTGGCCTCTAAAGCAATGGCCAGCCTATAATGTAATGGCTTTGCTATCTGAGGTAGGCATGCATACAGAACAGCCTTAGAATTTTAATATATATGGGCATGTGCAAAGTGGCTGTAAAATCAATATCTGAAATGCATGTGCTTAGTGGAGTAACCATGGCTGTCTGGAGCATAAGTGGAATGCCCAAGGTCAGTCCTTATCATGGGTTATTTCTGTGTGTAAGGGGACCAATAGCATCTCCTTCTCTAGGGAGGTCTGCAGAAGAGGTTTATTGGTGAAAGTTCCAATACTTTCTACAGGGCAAGCCATGGGGTCAACAATAGTGAACACTATGAAAAATATAAGGAATCAATGAAGTTCATAGGAGTATTAAGATTCCAGTGACATCATCATTTTCTTTCACAGAGCAGGCTACACATGACTATTATGGCACTCCACACCGCATATGCAGACACCCACTGGCATCCTTGTTCATCTCCATACCTCTGCTAAGTGAGTGTCCCAGTGGACCTTCATCTGCAAATTATTCCCTTGCTTTTGCTCCACTGTATCATTAGAGGTTCTTAATTGTATTTCTCAGCTCCCTCAGGGCTAAATATTTTTGTGAATAGCTTTCTAAGTATTGAAAAGAAGTAAAGAGAATACTGATATCTCCCAATCCATCTTCTTTGGGATATGACTGTTACACTGCTTTTAAAAACTATATAATTAATGGTTATTGATAAGTGAGAGCAAATAATATCTGATAGTGTCTTACCTAAGAAAATTTAGAACTGAATAATGGCTTGCTTTAGTAGAAAACTCCTTTGGGAGTTCCTGTCACTCTGTGTGGCTTTTTCATCATGGATATTAGGTCTTGCTTTGATTCTTGGAAAGAAGGAAGTTTACTCTCCACCATCAATACTTCTGTTTGTAACCAGGCCTAAGGTCAAGACTTTTTAGACATCATTAACAGCTAGCTGTAACAAGCACTTCAATATCATTCTAGTGCATCAAACATTTTAAATACACAACCTGAAATCTGAAAGCAAATTTGCATGGGGAGGTGGAACAGAAGTGGGAAAGTATGTTCTTTTTTCATATGCGTATTTTGATTCATTGCATTCTTTTCTCTATCTGCCTTTGCCCCACAAGTGGACTTGATATGAAATCTTTCCATGTATGATATATCTTAAATCAACTATGGTGGTAAAAATTGCAGTGTTTTATATGTGTGTTAAACAGGGAATATACCCTAAACCAAAATGGTATATTCATGTTTATTGACTCTGTTGCACCTGTTGGACCCACCATCAAACAGTGTATATCTGTATCACTAACCCAGAGCACCTCTTGCAATAAAGCCAACAACTCTACATCACCTATTGAAAGGCAAACCTTGTGATTTTTATATCTATAGACACATACAAGTCTTCTGCAGCTGAACCAGCACACTGACATTTCTTGGGAAAACTATAGTGATAATTGGGTTCACAAAGCATCAATGAAAATGGCTATTTTCAGTGTGGGCTTCCTGAGAATAGAAAGTTTAACTCAGGCTCTCACTTGCCCTACACATAAATAAATCCTGAGTGTATCATTGTGCTCACTGCTAATGTCTTCTTATTATAATGATTTCAATTACATGAGAACTTTTTTTTATAAGTACTTTATTTTTTTTCTTCAAGTTACATCTCAGTCACAAACCCTTCCCTATTCCCCCTTCCTGTCCCACCCTTCCACCCTCTTCCCTCCCCCCCAACAGCTTCTCTTTTCATTCCAACAAATGGTTCTTTCTCTTATAACAGTAAATTCTATACAAAACAGCAGAATTAAATATGCCACATTTATGAGAGTTAAATGGCCCAGTATACCTTCCCAATGTCCAGTTCATACATATTTGGCCCCTGACTTTAACCTTCTACCTTCTAACCATCTCCATGAGTTTAAAGTTCTATAACTGACTTAGCTTTCATACTAACTTGCATCACTATTATAACCATCTTCTTAGATCTAGAACGCCCTCTTGATTCCTAAACAACTCAAAATTTAGCTAAGAGACTCAAGCTGTCTATTCTTCAACCACCTCAGAGAGCTGAGAAGGATAAATATATCTGATTATATAGGAAGTGCAGGTGGTAGTTTCATTTTAGGTTTTTGGATGTTTGTTTGTTTGTTTGTTTTTGGTTTGCTTTGCTTTGCTTTGCTTTTTTTCCTCAGAGCTTAGGAAGATCTTTGGAGATAGAGTTGCCAATCTTTTCAAAGGTGATCTAATCTCAGTTACCTATAAGAATATGTTTGTCATGATCTCCTAAAAAGACATTATGTACAGTACATAAATGCAATGAGACATATTTTTACATACCATTTCCCCCAGTTTTCATTAGTCTGAAAAAGGTCTAATTCACTCTCACATTTAAAAAAATATTTTTTGTTTTAATGTTTTAAATATTTTACTTTACTTATTTTTCAGAATATGGAATTCTGTGTTGGCAGGTTCTGTTTCAATGTTTAAATATGTTACTAGATTAAAATACTATTCTCTTGCTTGCTTGGCTTCTTAAACCTGATGTAAATCTTATCCTTACTTCTCTATAATGAAAGTCCATTAGTTCACTATGTTTTTGATGTCATTATTTTTTCTGAAGCTTAGATATGTTATATCTAGATTTTTGTTTGGTTCTAGTTTTTCTATCTATCCTACATTGTATTCTCTGAGCATCTTCCTTCTATGGGTTAATGTCTGACATTAATTTGAAAGCTATCTGTCATTATTTCTTTAAGCATTGCTTCAGTTTGTCTGTTGTGTGGCACTCTTATTTGAGGAATATAGAGAAAATTTAATCCAACAACATAGCTGTTCTGGCAAGGGATCACATCCAAAGGCCTTAGAGGTATAATTCCATTTTGGGTATAATTTCATTCTTCTGTTTATAGATATCAAGTTTTCCCAATACTACTTGTTGAAAATGCTTTCTTTTCTTCAGCATGTGTTTTTTGCATCTTTGTTGAATATCAGATGACTATAGCTACATATATTCATGATTTGGTCTTCTATTTTGTTTCATTGGTCTACATTTCTAATCTTGTAACAACAATACCGTACTGGCTTTATTACTATAGCTTCATAATATATCTTGAAATCTGGAATGGAAATCCCATAGTACTATCCATTTTGCTAATTGTTTTGGCTATGCAGGGTCTTCTCTGGTTCCATATTTCTGTGAAGAATTTTGTGGTATATGTATTGGGGTTGCATTGCATATATAATTTTCACAATGGTCATTTTGATGGTCATTTTCACAATATTAATTTTATTGATCCATGAACTTGGGGGAAGGCCTTCCACTCTCTAGTATCTTCCTCAATCTCCTTCTTCAGAGACTTGAAGTATTCATTAAGAGACCTTTCACCTTATTGGTTAGGTTTATTCTAAGATATTTTATTATATTTTGAGGCAATTGTAGATGGGGTGTGTTTACAATCTCTCTATATATGTTTGTTGTTGAATATAAAAAGACTGCTGATTTTTTTTTAGCTAATTTTGTATCCTACCACTTTGCTGAAATGATTGATGATTGTTTCTGCACTGGTGGTGGGGAAGCTAAGTGAGAAAACTGTGTCAGGATCAAATCTGGGACTGAGGTAAGCAAGTCTACACTCAAAGGCAGGGCAACCTTGTCTTCTGTTCAGTCACTGAGTAGGCAAAAATTCCCCAGATTGTAGCTGAGAGTAGCTGAAGCTACATCTGAAGCCATTTCAGAATCCTTGTGTAAGTTCAAGTTTGATTAGTCAATTACTTACCGCATAGGATGGTGGGGAATGAAAATTCTGGATCTGGTAGCAAGTAATACTGATGGCAGGGTCAAGGTCATAAATGTTCATATTTGAGTCCACAGAGTGATTTTTTTTCTGGATTTGAGTCTAGACCCATAGTTGGTGTGATCTGCCTTCTCTAAATAGCTCTATCTGTCCTTGAGCTCCACTGGGACTTTGCAATCTCCTACATGGTTTCTTAAGTGTAGAGGAATTTGAATCCAGCAACATGGCTTCTCTGGCAAGGGACAAGATCCCAAGGTTTTCTAGGTCTATGTGATCCAACTGGAATGCAGACACATTCTGGACTATAATATGATCTAGCTGGAATATAGACACTCTTAGTACATACCTTTAATCCCAAACAATGAAGGTAAGCAACCATGTTTGAAAGTGACATCTAATTGAGGGGAAGACAAAATGACAAATCAGAGAAAGGTTTGACAGAATGAATCAGAGATAGGATACACTGACAAGAACAAGACTGGAAAGAGATGCTACTTACGAGCAGCACAGGCTGAGAGAAGAGAGGTTTTGATGGAGAGTTTATTGGCAGGACAGTTTTACAGAGATAAGTTGTAGAGAGAACAAGCTTGACACTGGTGAAGACAGATGAGTCAAAAAATGAGAGGGAGCCAGAAGATTAAAATATATTGTCAGAATTGGTTTGAAGTCAGGCAGATCAATTCAGTCAGAAGTCAAGAGAAGCCAGTTTGAATCAGTCAGTTTGGGCCAGAACAGCTGAGTTGAACCAGTGAGCAAGAGTACAGAAAGAGCTAGAAAGGATTGGGAATGGTTCTCATTTCATCCCCTCATCTGAGGAAATAGAAACAACACGTATGCTAAAGTTCTTAGAAAGGCACTTTGTTCTGTGGTGGGCATAAAGTATTAAATTTAGGGGGAAATGAATGAAAAGCTTGTCCCACATCTAGCTGGCCAATCTTGAACTGAATTTTGAAGAATGGAAAACAGGAATTTATAGACATAATACTTAATGTAAAAGGGTATTTCAGGTAACTAAGAAAATTGTGCAGAGCCTCAGAGGTACCAAATAATCTATAAAGTCCAACTATATACTATTTTAATTGCAAGAATGTTTTGTCCAAATATGTCCCCAAAATGATGTTTAACACAAGGAGTGTTTCAGTTTATAAATATATCTTCTGTTTCATAGTCTTCCAAATAGAAACTCCTATCAATGATGTTTAACTTTGTACATAATTTCTTTCTCTTAAATTTCTGCTACCACTGTTCATCTACTCGCCTTCAGTGGTTGGCTGGAAGAAGAAACAGAAAAGAATGAGAGAACCATGTGATATGTCACTTTGGTGACCTGTAAAGTCACTCCAATTAACTATCCAAGCTGTTAACATTCTCCAAACCAAAGCACAAAAATGGGATATAGTGAGTATCTCTATTGCCAATAGGGGTGAAATATAATCCAAGAAACATCAAGACTATTAAGAGTTTGGATGAAAGTCAACTCTTTAGATGATTATATCCAGGAAACCTAATCATCTTTATTCAGAACCAGCTGCTATAGCCTATAATATGTCATGTTGCACACAACACTGCAAATGCTTGCAATTGCATCCAAGCTCTCTATCTGTCCTTTCTGGAGTCTGAAGAAAAGCACACCTATGGAGTGGGAACTTAGAGAATTGTCTTCTGGGGCTGCATACAATATATAAGATATTTATCTGTCTTTTTAATATGAGCCCACACTGAATATTGTCTTGCTTTGACTGAGCCCATAATCTAGGACAATAGTATCCATTTATTGTCACGTCATTAGGGTTGTGACTTTGGTCACACCACTAAATGTTATGAGGAAAAGTGACAATTTCAACTACCATCTAATCTATGTTTTCTATGTATAGATCTCCAATCCAAACCTCTGTACCAAGTTCCATGTGTTTAATCTCCTACTGCCAAATAGACTCAGACAGGAATGATCCACGCTCATTTCATTAAAAATTTAACTGTTTCTCCCTAGATAACTGTAATTCTGCTATTGTGAATTCTTTCCTTCTGCACAACCTTTTTTTTTTTTCCTAAACTGACCCGAAGGAAGGCCTCAGTGGGCCAAATCCCCATTCATACTTTAAGTATCTCTCCATTTCATTTCCCAGGATTTGAATTCAATTGTTACTTTTTTTAAATCTGGCTTCCTGAAGCAACCTTGTAAGTAGGTTTACAGCTTTTAGTCTCTCTCATTTGCAATGCCCTCTAAAATGAAGACAGACAGATCTTTTAAAAATGAGTGTCAGGTCAAGGCACTTTACTGCTTTCAACCTTTAAATGATTTTTTCTCACTTTTAAGATAATAAAATTCTATAATAAGAAATATGTTTAGTTTTTTCATGACTTGGCCCTGTCTCCATCTCTAGTCTTATAAACCCTTCTTAGCCTCATGCATTATCTTTCTCTATATTCCCTATCTTTATAAGTACATTGATAATTTACCCTGAGCCTGAAACTATGCTGATGTTATGTATCAGCATTTTCCAAACTTTCCTAATGATGCATATCACCTGGGGTTCTTCATAAAAGTACAAAGTCTGATCCTCATCCAAGACTTATTGAATCATAATCTTCATTGATTGTGTAGAGAGCTGTAGTTTCTCTAAGTTCCATGGATGTGACTTATCATCTGAGAAATTTGTGGGAACATTGCTGTATGTTTACACTTTCATTTAAACCTCACAGTTTGATAAAATAAGAACTGTTGTGAGTCTCACTTATTGAAGTCAATATAGAAAAAGAGAGAATTTATTTGTCTAATAGTGATTTAATACCAGGCATCCAACCCCAGAACTTATACCATGTCCACAGTCTTCTTTCCTTACTTGGAAGTCAGAATCTGCATTTTTCTCTGTGCCTCTTCTATTCTTTTACTTGGAGAGGGTTTTTTTTTTAAACTGGATTTTCTTGGAAAATACTCTTAGCCTCATACCTAACTCAGACTGAAGCTTCCCAAGTCTCTTCAGTCAGGCTTGGTTGCCTTCCTATGAGCGACTATTAGCAGGGAACATAACATCCGAATTCTTCTGTGCTCCCCTAAGAGTCTATCAAGAGGCATGCTTTTCAAGTCCTTACAAACCTTTATTCTAGCATAATGCCTCAATCATATTAAATATATGATAAATTTCTGCCAATAAATAAAAATATAATATCGCTTTTACTCAAAAATTACCTGAACTTTAGACTATATGATTTAGTGTCACTCCAACAACAACAAAATATTTTGACATAATGAATACTGTTTCGTTAAAGATAGGCCATGTGTATTGCATATGTCTCCTATTTTCACTCCTGCAACATTTTAGAAGAATGAGAAATCATCGCATTCCTGTCTATAGTTGAAGTGGTCATAAGTGCACCCCGACATAAAATAAAGGTACTTCAGATCCAAATGCTCAGAGACACAGACATGGAAATTGAAGTAGGAAATAAGAGATAAAACATGAATGGAAAGCATACTTGCTTTTCATCTTAAACCAGGAGTCAGAATCCTGCAGTGTTGGCAGTGATTTGTGTTGAACTGACAAAGATCATGGATAGTAAGGTACCCTCATGTAACCCAGTGGAAGATATTCAAAATAAGAAAAAGCAGATGATCCCAAAAGGAAAGAGAAGGAGTTTTACAAATGCAAGAAGGTTGTGACAGGATGCCTAAGAACAACAGAGAAAAAGACAGAGACACAGAAAACAAGTAAATCTAGCCAAACATAGCTCCAGCCAAAGGCTTCCAAGCAGGAGGAAAGAAAGCAGAAGCCTCACTGAAAATGTAAACCATGCAGTCCTGGTTTTAAAAATATATACTGCTGTCTATTCTTCACAATGAGCCACAAGATTCATAACCTTCAAGTCTATTTGTGAGTCTTGGTGAAACAATGATTCCTCCAGCAAGGGACAATTGTAGAAAAGAATCTACTTTGTCAATCTGTATGGCATGAAGGACACTGGCTGGTAGCCATTGAAAAGGAAATTTATTCATCAGAAAACATGCACACACACATATATGTTAGATGTGTAATAATTATAAAAGTAGGCATGATATATTGGAAATTACTGAATGGTATAGTATATTGGTATAATTATATATTGGTATATTGAATGTGATATTTTAAAAGCTTTAATTTTTATTTTTACTATTTAAACTTTGTGAAATATATACGACCTTTGTAATTAAAATGAAATTTCACCAAATGAAAAAAAAAAAAAGAAAAGGAAATCATAGTTTAAAATTGAGCTACCACAAGGAACAGCGACAGCCAGAAAGGCCGAGTTTAACCTGCTATATCCCTGGGAGGCAGTAGAAAGGAGTTGTAAAGCAGGAAGCTGAGAAACTAAAAAACCACCTGAGGCAAGAATCTCACAGGTCAAGAAGTACACAGGGAAAAGTAGCCTCGTCAACTGATAATCATTCAGGAGTTTACCATGCTGAGTCCTAGGTTAGCAATTAGATCAACCCATCTGCATTCACTGTTGCAGTCCCAAAACTCTGATGCTCCAGTGGAATATTTGACATCCACAGATGCATCTGTTGGACAGTATGAATTAGACTTACAGTGTTTGGAAAGTCTGGCAACATGAGGAAGTCTTGAGAGGGTGAGAGATACATTCCAGCTAGACTACTGCCCTGTTCCAAACCCACCCTAGAGAGCTGCACATTGTGAGGGAGTCTTGAAAGGGTGGAAGAACTTGTCCAGTTCATAGACTGCAAAGCTCAGAATGGCCAACAGTGACCTCTGTATACAAAAAAGGGAAGCTACTAAAGGGGAAGCAACTCTGGTAGACATCTAACATTTGTCCAATACAGCATAATCTGTAGACAAGATCAGAGCACCTGACCTCTCTCCTGCTCCAAGATTTCCAAGGACCCAGAGAAAACATGCTCCAGCAACTCATCCTTTATTCTTTGGTTATCTTTTTCAATTTTAACCCTTTTATCTCACATACATACACACACACACACACACACACACACACACACACACACACACCTTTGAACTTTAATTTTAACAATATGTTTGCATTTCATATTTTTTCTTTTTTTATTTGCCTTCATACTTTCACTTTCTTACTTTTTCTTCCTTCTTGTCCCATGAATTTCCCATTTTTTCTTTTTCTTTTTTTGTGTTTTTTTGGGGGGGTTTTTTTGTTTTTCAAGACAGGGTTTCTCTGTGTATCCTTGACTGTCCTGGACTCACTTTGTAGACCAGGTTGGCCTTGAACTCACAGAGATCCACCTGCCTTTGTTTCCTGAGTGCTGGGATTAAAGGTGTGTTCTACCATGCCCAGCCCCATTTTTTCTTGATATTATTTTAATAGTATTTTAACATTGTCTTATTATGTCATTGCCTCATCCAACCTTTATATGAGGGCAGGTGCCTGGTCTTATTGAAACATAATATGCCATGTTTGGTTGATATCCCTGGGAGGCCTTTCCTTTTCTCAAGGGCAAGGGAGGAGGAGAGGATCATGGAGAGAAGGGAGGTGGTGATGGGGAATGACTGGAAGGAGAGGAGGGCAGAGAAACTGTAGTTGGAATGTAATATATGAGAAAAGAATACATAAAAAATAATTACTATTGTTTGTGAGTAAAAAAGATGACATAATGGAGTCAAACATCTCTTCTATATCACCAAGAATCTGAAAGAAAACATTTGTCCTTTAAGTCCAAACAAGCAGGGAAAGGCAAATGGCAGTCATCAACAGACTATGAGAAATTAGAGAATACAATAAATACTGAATGCTATATTTGGGAGGAAAGCAATGGACTAACCCGGAGCACTAAACAAAATCACAGGAGACTGGGCAACCCCTCCTCTACCTGCTCGGAGTTTTTAAACAAAAGAGAAATGGAAACTCCAGAAGCAAAGACAGAGAAAAAGATTAGTTGATTAAATAAAAATTAATCTTGAAGATCCACAAGATTCACAAAGTGTATGGATGCCAGGAAATTAATCAGTAGCAGTCATCCTGTGTCATTACTAAAGTTACTGTGGATAGAAGGGGTGGGGGGGAAACCCAAGAGAAACTGCTGGGAAGAGGGTTGGGAGGACAGAAATTCACTCCAACCACATTTCAAACCCTAAGCTCATCATCCACCCATAAGAACATGATGTAGTTCACTTAGGACAACCACAGAACTGTGTGAACACCTTGTGTGAACCGACCTGGACTAGAACCTCATGGAACACACACATGAAAGCAATCAGGCAACTTGGGCACAAGTACACCGATTGTACCCAGCAAAAAAAAAAAAAAAAAAAAAAAGTATATAAAAGAGTGGGCATGGCCATGTGAAGGTCATCAAGATTGACACTCATGTGACAGAAAGGTGATCATCCCATCAGGGAAATAATTAAAATAGTGATAATCCAAAGCATCCCATTCCCCAGTGTTCTGGGACACACGTTAAAGGTTCTGACTCCTGACCTAACCCAGTCACAGCAAAGCAATTAGGAGGCAAAACTGACTGCAAACAGAGCCCACAACTGTGTGCTGTCCACAAATACTGGGGCGGATGGGTCACTCACCCTAGCACCCAAGCATCTGAGGCAGTCAGCAACAGGCGCACTGAGGACCATCATGGAATAAAGCTAGACTTCAACAATAACAAAAACAACAGAGTGCCTGCAAAAACATGGAAACTGAACAACTCTCTCCTCAATGACCTCTGGGTCAGGGAAGAAATAAAAAAAGAAATTAAAGTCTTCTTAAAACTCAATGAAAATGAAGGCACAACATACCCAAACTTATGGGACACATTGATAGCAGTGCTAAGAGGAAAGTTTTTAGCACTAAGTGCCTTCAAAAAGAAACTGGAGAGTTCCCATACTAGCCACCTAAAAGCACACCTGAAAGAGCTAGAACAAAAAGAAGCAAACACTCCCAAGAGGAGCAGACCAGAGGAAATTTCAAACTCAGGGCTGAAATCAACAACTTAGAAACAAAAAGAACAATACAAAGAATCGAAAAAACCAAGAGTTGGTTCTTTGAGAAAATCAACAAAATAGACAAGCCCTTAGCTAAACTAACTAAAAGGCAGAGGGAAAATACCCAAATCAACAAAATCAGAAATGAAAGGGGGGAAATAACAACAGACATTGAGGAAATCCAAAGAATCGTTAGGTACTACTTCAAAAACTTGTAACTCCACAAAATTGGAAAATCTAAATGAAATGGATGATTTTCTTGATAGATTCCACCTACCAAGGTTAAATCAAGAACAGATAAACAAATTAAACAGTCCTATAACCCTTAAGGAAATAGATAGTCATTAGAAGTCTTCCAACCAAAAAAAAATGCCCAGGCCCAGATGGTTTCAGCACAGAATTCTACCAGACATTCAAAGAAGAGCTAACACCAATATTCTTCAAACTCGTCCACAACATAGAAACAGAAGGAATACTGCCAAACACATTCTATGAGGCCACAGTCACCCTGATACCTAAACCTCACAAAGACCCAATGGAGAAAGAAAATTTCAGACCAATTTCCCTTATGAACATGGATGCAAATATAATAAAATACTTACAAACCAGATCCAAGATCACATCAAAATATCATACACCATGATCAAGTAGGCTTCATCCCAGGGATGCAGGGGTGGTTCAATATTAGAAAATCCATCAATGTAACCTACCACATAAACATCACATCAAAAGTATCATACACCATGATCAAGTAGGCTTCATCCCAGGGATGCAGGGGTGGTTTAATATTAGAAAATCCATCAATGTAATCTACCACATAAACAAGCTGAAAGAAAAAAACCACAATATCACCTCATTGGATGCTGAAAAAGCTTTTGACAAAATACAACACCCCTTCACCTTAAAAGTCTTAGAGAGATCAGGCATACAAGGACCATAATTAAACATAATAAAGGCAATTTACAACAAGCCAATAGCCAACATCAAACTAAATGGAGAGAAGCTTAAAGCATTTCCTCTAAAATCAGGGACAAGTCAAGGCTGCCCACTCTTTCCATATCTCTTCATCATAGTACTTGAAGTTTTAGCTAGAGCAATAAGACAACTGAAGGAGATCAAGGGCATACAAATTGGAAAGGAAGAAGTCAAAGTATCCCTATTTGCAGATGATATGATAGTATACATAAGTGATCCCAAAAATTCCACCAGAGAACTCTTACAGCTGATAAACACCTTCAGCAAGGTGGCTGGATACAAAATTAATTCAAAAAAATCAGAAGACCTTCTTTATACAACCAATAAATGGACTGAGACAGAAATCGGAGAAACAACTCCCTTCACAATAGCCACAAACAATATAAAATACCTGGGGGTAACTCTAACCAAGCAAGTAAAGGACCTGTACAACAAGAACTTCAAGCCCTTGAAGAAGAATCGCTAAGATTGTTCAGCACCACAGACTGCTACAGCCAGAACTCCAGTAAAGCCCTGAAGTTCAGCTTCTGTCTTTGAACTTCTTAGGACATTTAAATAGCTGAGCACAAAAGGACTGAACATCAAATGATTCTATTATCATTTTTCCATTCTTATTTGGGCCCCAAACAGGTTTACTATGTCCCAAATCAGCAGGGAGTCATTTTAAGAGAGCAATGTCCCATCCCCAGAAGGTGAGGAGGGTGTTTCCCCCCCTTTGGTCATTTGATGGATAATAGAAAATTTTGTTATTTAGGGGAAGAGACTACAAGCTGTTAAATGGTCTTGTTAAATGGGTTTTGAAGGTTTGACCCAGGGACTTCTCTCTTTTTCTTTTCTGTATCCTTCTTTCTCTCCTATGTAGGAGTGAATAGACTTGAGAAAAAAATGGGACACAGACATAATATAGGAAAGATCAAGAAAAAAGGACAGATTATTGAATATGCCCTTATACCTTTGTATATTGATACAAAATTAATATTATATTTGGCTAAATTGGTATTGAGCTTTTTATATTAATGCAATAAGATTGTATTGGGCTACATCTGTATTAATCTTTGTATATTGATACAAAATTAAGATTATATTTGTCCACAATGGTATTGACCCTTGTATATTGATGCAAAGTTAAGATTGTATTGGGCTACATAGGTATTGATCTTTGTATATTGATGCAAAATTAAGGGTAATGCTTTTTAAAGGTATTGTACCTAGTAATGCTTAAAAAAAATGCAATGTGAAGTTTCAGCCTTTTGCTACCAACTGTCATAAACTGTTCAGAATAATTAAGAAATGCAATCTAATAGTCATGCAAGCTTGTCATTTTGTTAGGTACTATGACAGTCTATCACAGTTATTTTCTAAGCTAATCAGAAATCAAGTGGCTAAGAGACAAGCAACATTTGCTTATCTAAACATAAGAGATAGATAGGGCGTCTTCAAAAACCTCAAGATCTGCAGAATATGGCATTCAAAGATGTTATCTTAACTCAATATTTTTTTATATCGAGACATGTCAGCTCCTGACAGCACTCCCATTATACTCCAAGTACAAGATGAGCATCGAAGAATCTCCAGTGGGAGATGACTGAATTAGACGCAAGCCTATCTCTTGGTAGGAAAAGCCCCTTGCTTCAACTGTAGACAGAATGCTGTCCAAAAAGGACAAAACCTGGAAGCAGGTAAGTCGACAGCCTAGCTCTGCCAAGACAGGGTAGGTAAGTCCTTCATAACCCCTGCTCTACAATCAATGTCTGTCAGAGAAACGGGGTCAAACGACTGAAGAGCGATGCTGTAATGTAGGGAGAGAAAATGGGAACTCTCCAGGCAGCCACTGGTATGTCATTTCTTAGTTTGGGAAGCTGCAGACCCTGTACTTCCTATAAAATCAGATATATTTATCACTCTCAGGTCTCTGAGGTGATTGAAGAACAGATAGATAAAGTCTCATAATTAAATTTTGAGTTGTTTAGGAGTCAAGAGAGTGTTATACATCTAAGAAAATACTTTTAAAATTGTGTTGCAATTAGTATGAATGTTGAGTCAGATATAGAACTTTAAACTCATGGAGATGTTTAGATAGTAGAATGTTAAAGTCAGGTACCAAATACATATGGACTGGTCATTGGGAATGTACGTTAAGCCATATAACCCTCATAACTGTGGCCTAATTACCTCTGTTGTACTGTATTGTATTTATTATTATAAGAGAAAGAGCCATTTGTTGGACTGAAAGGAGAAACTGTAGGGGGAAATAAGATGTACCTTAAACTTAAAAGAAAAAAAAAAGGGAAGAGGATGGGGGGTTGAGGGTGGGAGGGTGGGACTGGATGGGGAATAGGGAGGGGACTGCGATTGAGATGTTACTTGAAGAAATAAAAAATAAAGGAGAAAAAAAAAAGAAGATGAGCATCGAAGAATCTCCAGTGGGAGATTTTGAATTAGTGGCAAGCCTATCCCTTGGCAAGAAAAACCCCTTGCTTCAATTGCAGACAGAATGCTGTCCAAAAAGGACAAAACTTGGAAGCAGGTGAGTCGACAGCCTAGCTCTGCCAAGACAGGGTAGGCAAGTCCTTCATAATTCCTGCTCTACAATCAATGTCTGTCAGAGAAACGGGGTCAAATGGCTGAAGATTGATGCTGTAATGTATGGAGAGAAAATGCGAACTGTCCAGGCAGTCACTGATATGTTATTTCTTAGTTGTGGAAGCTGAGGGCCCTGAACTTCCTATATAATCAGATATATTTATCCCTCTCAGGTCTCTGAGGTGGTTGAAGAATAGATAGCTGGAGTCTCATAGTTAAATTTTGAGTTATTTAGGATTCAAGAGGGTGTTCTGGATCTAAGAAGGTGTTTTTAAAATTGTGATGCAAGTTAGTATGAAAGCTGAGTTAGATATAGAACTTTAAACTCAAGGAGATGGTTAGATAGTAGAATGGTACATATGGACTGGACATTGGGAATGTATGCTAAGCCATATAACTCTCATAATTGTGGCCTATTTATTTCTGTTGTTTTGTATTGTATTTATTGTTATAAGAGAAAGAACCATTTGTTGGACTGAAAGGGGGAGCTGTTGGGGAGAAAAGATATACCTTAAACTTAAAAAAAAAGGGAAGAGGATTGGGGTTGATGGGGAAGAGGGTGGGAGGGTGGGACTGGAGGGGGGAGTAGGGAGGGGATTGTGATTGAGATGTAACTTGAAGAAATAAAAAATAAATTATAAAAAGAAAAAAAAAAAAAGGTTCTGACTCCTGTTGATGCTTGAATAGGAGCTCAGCCTAACCAGCAGCCTGTTGAAATTCCAGAGACTCCTCCACACATTTACTTACCTGTCTAATGTGTTTGATCTGGACAAGAAACAGAAGATCAGCCCAGTTTTCTCCTTAAGACATTTCAGGAAGGGGAAGAATCCAACAAGAACCCAAGCAAGGACGAACTAGACACTTACACAGTAATGGTTTTTATTTTATTTTTCTTTCATGTTACTTCAACTTTCAATTTTAAAAGACACTCACAAATATTTCTTGCTTTCATTTAATATTGCTTAGTTGGATTTTAAGATTTCTCTTAGTTTCTGTACCCACTATATTCTGTTCTGTCCACTATTTTTCTTACCTAGAACCCATAAAATTCAATTTTTATTTCTACCTCACTTGTCTTTGTCTCACGCCCCATTCTTTCTTGTAGCCACTTCTTACCTATACCTTCTATAGCATAAGTGATTATTTTGAAGGCTTAAGGCTTTTAACTTTTATTTTCTTTAAATTACTTTTTTAAATGTTTATTTATTTATTCACATCCCCCACTCTCTTCCCCATTCAGTCTCACCCTCTCACCATCTTCGCCCTCTCCCTCCTTTCCTTCTCCTCCAGTGTGGGATGCCCCACATATCAACCCTCCTCAGTTCATCAGTCACATGAGGGCTAAGAGCTTCCTCTTGATCTTTTAATATTTATTTAAATTTTTAAGAGTTTCATATGAGAACTATAGACACATCATTTCCACCCCACTCTATCCTCTGGCCAGTTCCTCTTATGTTCCCCAACTGTCTCCCAAATTCATGACCTCTCCTTCTTTAATTATTGTTATTTTACACACACACACACACACACACACACACAAATACAACCTTCTGAAAACATTCAATATTGCTCTTACGCACGTGTTTACAACTGACCACTTGGAAATGGATAATCTTCCAAGGACCTTGTCCAGGAAGAAGAGTGATATTCATTTTCTCATGTACTTCCCTTCCAGCTATTAACTGCCTGTCGCTCTTCATCTAAGAGTGGAGTCTTCAGAGATTATCCCCATTTGTGTTCACATGTCAGCTGGCATAGTCATTGTACAGGTCTTATTTAGGCAGCCATGTTGTTAAGATTTCATGAGTGTGGCTCCCTGAGATATATAGAAGACATTATCTCTCATGACACTTCCTGTTGTCTGACTCTTAAAATCTCTCTGCCCCTTTTTCTGTGATGATCCTTGAGCCCTAGATGTAGGAGCTATGTTGTAAATGTATAAAGTGCAGATGGGCACCTCGTCATCAATTGAGATCTCTATGTTGACCAGTTGTGGATTTCTGTAATAGAGATAGATAGATAGATAGATAGATAGATAGATAGATAGATAGATAGACAGACAGATAGATAGACAGACAGATAGATAGACAGATAGACAGATAGACAGATAGATGCATATATATGACATGAAAGGAGGAGGAGAAAAAAGAACTTCCAGAGGGGAAAGGAATGCAAGAGGTGGTGATGGGAGGTTAACTGTGAGCCAGCACAATGACATACATTTATGAAATGGTCATAATGAAATCCATTGTTTTGTAAACTAACTTTAAAAGTTAATAATTTTTAAGTAAGAAAGAATGGTTATACACAGTACTGCAGTCAAGTGAGTCCATGGTGCTTGTATTAGTTACTTTTCTGTTGCTGTGACCAAGACAACTTACAGAAGATATGATTTCTTTGAGCTTACAGTGTCAGAGGAATGAGTCCGTCCTGGTGGGAAAGCATAGTAGAAATAAGCAACCATGGTAGCAGGAATGGGAACTGAGAATTCTCATCCTCAACAGCAGGCATGAAGAAGAGAGAGAGAGAGAGAGAGAGAGAGACAGAGAGACAGACAGACAGACAGACAGACAGACAGACAGACAGACAGACAGA
>CAJQZJ010032130.1:3878741-3891241 GCA_907164525.1 Lophiomys imhausi
TATATATATATATATATATATATATATATATATATATATATATATATGATGGCACAATCACCCTTGATCCAACTTGATCGAATCAACCAGACAGTAGCATAATGTCCTCCTTCAGTCTTTGACAGTATGAACAAAAATTCTCAGAAACAAAATGCACTTTCCACTGAGCCTTCTGCAAGGCTGATTGACTATTATAAAGTCAATGATTATGATTATGAAGTTTAGAACATTACAGGTCCAGAGCCAAATTGCACTTTATCTTAGGCTATATTTAACCTCCTTAGTAACCTTTTTTTTTTATCCAGTTCTGTGTCTGACCTAGCATCCTTGTGACTGTTAGATGAAACCCTTTGAAATGTATTAACTTCACAGATTATTGGCTTCCACCAAAAGTCTAAGAATATGGTCAGATGGTCTTTACAGCCTACAACAGCCTTGTTTTACTGTACTCTAGCTACCTGCTGTTTCTGTAAATGCATTTAAAATGTGTCTTGTTTTATATGTGTTGTTGTCATTGTATTAACTATAAAACTTCACAAAACTTTTATCATATGGGATTTGAAATAAATTAAATCTATGTTTCTGGGTTGTAGCCACCCATATTTAGCTCTATATTAAATTATCTCTTACCCTTTGAGGTGAGAGTGTGATTTGGGGTGTACAACAGCATATAAGCAAGATGACAGACTCTTCTCTGTTCCTTTGTTCCAGGTGCAAGAGGAACAGAGACAAAAGGAATCTAAACTTTGATAAGAAACCTAATCCAGTGCTGAGAACACTGTGGAAAAAACTGATTGATTTTTTTCTTCAGCCCTCTTGACCTATGCTAGTCCAGAAAGGAGAACACCAGAGGCTGTTCAGTGTCTAGCTTTCCCAAGGCTAACAGAAGCTGGCTCAATGTTTCATGTAGCAGAGCTGGAAAACAAATCATTGTTTGTCAAATAGAAATCTGTTGCTTTCCTACAAACAAAAAAGTGAGCCAAGCAAAACCTGTGAATGATTAGTCAGCCTATATATCTCAACTTTGAAGCTGAATTCGATGCAAGTAAATATGTGTGTGTTTATAGTTCATTAAGTTGATCTACATTGGCTTTAATAAATGGTCTTTTAGTTGCATAGCAATTGGACACTGGTGTCCAGTAATCCTCAGAATAAATACAGGACCTGATAAACTATGGAAAAATCAGTCAGAAAATCAACTCCTCCTCCAGAGAGAGAGGGTAGCTAATTTCAGACTTGTCTGACTGTGTTTAATCCCTGTTTATGTTCAAAATCCCATACCACCAGTATTACAGGCATTTGTGAGATTCCCTTGCATGTTTTATTTTTAGTAGCCTATGGAAAATTATTAGGACAGAGAAATATTCTAAATTACAAGCCAGAGCATTAAATTGATGACATTTTGAAAGTACTTGTTTATAGTTTGTAATAAATTATTAGAACAACAACAACAAATCCTGCCAAGGAGCAAGGAGTAAGCAACTCTTCAAAGAACAGACAACACCCAAACTGGAGAAATGGAAGCTAATAAGAAACCATTCTGGCATTCAGCAAGAAAATGTTTTGAAAAACAGAATGTGTATGTATGGGGGGGGGGGGTGGTGGCCTATAGCTGTTTAATGTAAATGACCAAAGGATATAGAGAGACTCATTGTGGAGGCAGTCTCTGGGTAAGAAAATGGAAATTGCTGAAGCTGTGTGTCCCCACCAAAACAACTTTACAGAGGTTTTGGGGTTTTTGTTGTTGTTGTTGTGTTTTGTATTTTTGCATAGACTGGGGTGGAGTTTGACTGGAATGCAAGTGGTATTTGCCTTTGGCAGAGGAAAGGACTGACAGAAGGGTGCTAGCCTTTCAGAGTGATGCAAGGTCGCCCTCTAGTGGCTCATATAGAAAATTAGCCCACAGCCTTTATTTTAAGCTTGGATCTGCTTCTTTCACAAGCCTAAGGACCAAACAAAAGAACCAAGTCTACTGGTGTTCTCCCTTTTTCCCTTTTTCTCCCTGTGAGGTGTGTGTGTGTGTGTGTGTGTGTTCACTGAGAAAGCTCAGCAGTGAAATCCAGATGACACTGGGAAATGTTAAAGAAAAGACACAAGAAAAAAGGAGAATGAATGAATGCTAGTGGGACAACTGTGGAAGAAGGAAACTGCACAGGAGCTCATAGGATCAGGGACAAGAGCATGGACAAGAGGCCACAAATATGGAGTCTAGTGCATGCAATGTATAGTCCTGAATGAGTGGCAGCAGGTTGCCAGAGTTCAGCTTGCTTACACCAGTGTGAAGGCTCTTTAGCATGTCTTCTTTTGTCACATGTCTGGCAAGTGCTATGGACAACCCCCATATATACATTCAGTGGTTTAAAGATTCTCCCTAAGCCCAGCCCCATCTCTAGATCCCTGTCCTGTGACATCTCTCATATCGGTGACTCTTCCCCCATTCCTCTTTCTCGAAGCTCCTCTTAAATATTTCCCAGTCTCCTCTGTGTACTCTCACACACACACTGTCCCTGACTTTTTTTCTCATAATTGTCCATTTGTCCTGTGCTGTCAATTACTCACTTGTTTACTTGGAATGTTTTAACCATACTAAGTGCTAACAGTGTTTTTTGTTGTTTTTGGGGGGGGTGGGGGACATTTTGTTTTGAGACAGATTCTCACTATGTAGCCCTGACTAAGCTTAAAGCCTGATATGTAGACTAAGCTGGCCTAGAACTCTTAGAGATCCTTTGCCTTCACCTTCTAAGTGCTGAGATTAAAGGCCTGTGCCAAAATCTGTATGCAAATCAATATAAAACAAAAACATGGCAAAGAAGCAGAATGTTATAGATAGAAAAGGAATTGAGAGTGAAAACAGAGAGAGAAGGATACAGAAGGCCAGCAGATAAGCAACTGTTTACTTTTAGGGCAGCGACCTTCAATTTCTATGAGTCTACAGAATACTTGGAAATGCCATAAGTTTTGGAAGTCTGAGTGAACTTAGGGCAGAACTTTTCCCCCAAAGATGACTAAAACAAGGTTTCCACACACACTTGCTCAAATCTAAGATGATGTTCAGCAACCGATAAATGAGTCTGTGCCTTCTCTCCTTGAATTTCAGCCATCTGCGGTTCACTTATCATCCACAGATTCCTGTACAAATATACTTCAAAGCTAGATCAGAAAAGGTGGGAGTCCCCCTGCTTTGCCCAATAGGAGGCCTGCAGTGAGGCCTTTAGTTACTAGTAAAAAGACCACATGCTCTGAACCTGCCATGCAATGAAGTAATCAAACTAGGCCACAAGAAGGAAATGTATAAGAAGCTCTAAGGAAGGAAATGAGGCGAAAGGTATCATCTGAGCCCTACAGTACCCACCAATGCCTAAAACTCAATGACGGAGCTAGAACCATCTAGTAAAGCCTTTTCCCACACCATTAACCCACTGTAAACAAAAGGATGATAGACAATTATCAACCTCATAAACTACTCGGTTCTGGGACAATTTGTTTCAGAGCAGTAGGTGTCTAAAAACACAGTGAAAGACACTGAACAATTCCAAACAAGCCAGGAGTCATTTGACTGTTACTCAATAAAAATCTTTGTCTCACACTGTCTATGCAAATATCCTCTGTCTCTTACACTGATTCCTCTCGCCAAGGTTCCTTTGGGGCGTACCCAAGCTCCAGTCAGTACAAGCATGGGTTTGACTCCAGCTTAATGTCATATACCTTGTCCAATGGCGCTTCCCAGACCAACTCAGCTCAATAACTCATTTAGCAAATGTTAATGTAATAGCAGAATAGAGGCAATGCAGGACAATACAGTGGTTCATCCAGAATTTATGCCTTAATCTCTTAAAGTATTTAGAGAATCTAAATCTTTTAGAATCTCTAAAGATTTAGAATTTTTTTTTAAAAAGCTAGGGTAGGGAAAATGCAAGGTGAGCCTGAAGTTAAGTTTGATGCAAAAGTAAGGAAGAGAACAAAAAAGTAAAACAATCTTAAAAATACACAGCAGTCATCCTGGAACAGTATGGATAGCCAAAGCTGAGATGAGCTGAACAACAAGTAACATAGTACTAGATTATTATCCAGAATACAAGTATTCCCTTTATAGATAATAATTACATTATGTATATCATATCTATCTCCATTATTTATAGATAATCGTTATATCCAAATTATAGATGATAACAATAGTGGCTTACATAGATTACTGTGTGGTGAGTTCTGTTATGAACACTTCATATATGACAATTTTTCTATTTTCATAGCACATTGTAAGAGAAACACTATTGATATCATCTTCTATTGATGCAGAGCACAAGGGTTACGCCAAGGTAAATGGAGAAAATATACTCTTATGTACATAATGTACATAATGCCAATACTAGCATAGGAAACCATGTGAAGGGGTGTTACTGGCCATTTCAGGCACTGTCCAGACACCCAAAAGTTGAGGGCACCGGTGAACTCTTTCAAAGCACATTTAAAACTTCTGATGCAGATTTTTCAATTTTCCACAGTTTAGTATTTAAATATTAATTTGTTGGGCACCAAAATTTGACCTTTTTGGGGCTTCTGTACTAAAACCAAATACTAAGCACCAGCACTATAACAATTATTATGCTACAATTGGTGCAACCATACTAGGGTTCCATTTAGAGTTTTGGAAGTTATACAAAATCTTTCATCGTCCTGGGGGAATGTATTTGTTAACCTATTAAGAATAAGTTAAGTATTTACTCATGCAAGAGACCTGGGATGAATCTGCTGAATGAAGAGGTACAGCTCAACCTCTCAAGCAGAACATTGCTAAGCTGGACAGCCTGTTCCAAGAATTTGAGCTGTGTCTGCTTCTGAGAAAATAAACACATGAGGGAACAAGGTGAATTTATTTTCCTCGACTTAAGACAAAGGCTGAAACAACAGCATCCTGGAGGTTTCTAGGGCCAGAACAAACTCAAAGTCCCACCTCCACCCCCTACCACCACCCAGGCTATTAGAACAAAGAATAAAGGCAACATTGACCTTGTCAGAGAAGACAGTACACCAGGTGAAATTCACTACAATATGCTGTTGCAACCTGGGGACAATGCCAGGCATCACCCAGCATCACATGGTTTTCAAGTCCTTTGAACAGAGTATTATGAACCCCCTTTCATATGTGAATACAAGACTTGCAGAGACAAAATTATTTACCTAGGTCAAACTCAATAATTGGTTAAGACAACATTTGATTCCACCGATGCCTAGCACTAAAGACTATATCACGTGTGTGTGTATGTGTGAAATATAGAAATGGCTCCCCATATTATCTAGAAACCCAGTTGTTTCTTGATCATTAAAAGAAGACAGTTATAGACCTAGTAGTGTCTTATTTTAAAACAGATATTCGGAGACATACATTTGTTTTGTTTGTTTGGTTGTTCGGTTGGTTGGTTTGGTTTTTTTTTAACCTTTATTTATTACTTCAAGCTACATCTCCACATCACAGCCCTCTCAGTCCTACCCTCCCACTCTCTCTCCCTTCTCCCACCTATCCTTCTCCTCCAGTGTGGCATGCCCTCACATATCAGCCCCCCCCCCTCAGTTCTGCAGTCCTATGAGGGCTAAGAGCTTCCTCTTGCCCGGGTGGGGGGATCAACATGGCAGCTCCACTAGGGCAAATTATCCCACTAACAGGTAACAAAGTCTGTGTTCCTGTTCCTTTGGGTCTGTTAATTGTAGGAAAGTTATTCTGTACTATATGGCTAAGGTCTGGTTATAAATGAATAGACCCCATGAGCATCTTTCTGGGTCTGGGTTAGCTCACTCAGGATGAGCTTCTCTAGTTCTGTCCATTTGGCTGCAAATTGCATGATTTCATTGTTCCTGATAGCTGAATAATATTCCATTGTATAGATGTACCACAGTTTTTTGACTCATTCTTCTGTTGAGGGGCATCTGGGTTGTTTCCAGTTTCTAGCTATTACAAATAAAGCTGCTATGAACATAGTTGAGCCAATGTCCTTGTGGTTTGGTGTGGAATCTTTTGGATTGCATGCTCAGGAGTGGTATGGCTGGGTCTTGAGATAGAGCTATTCCAAGTTTTCTAAGATATCACCAGACTGATTTCCATAGTAGTTGTACAAGTTTGCACTCCCACCAGAAATGGAGGAGTGTTCCCCTTTCTCCACAACCTCATCAGCATATGCTGTCTTTTGAGTTTTTAATCTTAGTCATTCTGACAGGTGTGAGATAGAATCTCAGAGTCTTCCTGAGTTGCATTTCTCTGGTGATTAAGGATGTTGAACATTTCTTCAAGTGTCTCTCAGCCATTGGAGATTCCTCTTTAGTGAATTCTCAGTTTAGTTGTGTTTTCATTTTTTGATTGGATTATTTGGTTTATTGGTGTTTAATTTCTTGAGTTTTCTATAATTTTGGGTATTAGCCCTCTGTTGGATGTGGGGTTGGTAAAGATCTTTTCCCAATCTGTAGGTTGGCATTTTGTTTGAATGAAAGTGTCTTTTGCCTTACAGAAGTTTTCAGTTTCATGAGGTCCCATTTATTGATTGTTGGTCTTAGAGCCTGAGCTACTGGTGTTCTGTTCAGGAGGTTGTCACCTGTGCCAATAAGTTTGAGGCTTTTCCCCACTTTCTCTTCTATTAGATTTAGTGTGTCCAGTTTTATGTTAAGGTCTTTGATCCACTTGAACTTAAGTTTTGTGTGAGGTGATAAGTTGGGTCTAATTTCATTCTTTTACATGTTGACATCCAGTTAGACAAGCACCATTTGTTGAAGATGTTTTCCTTTTTCCATTGTACAGTTTTGGCTTCTTTGTCAAAAATTAAGTGACCACAGGTGTGTGGATTTTTTTTCTGCATATTTTATTTGATTCCATTGATCAACTGGTCTGTTTCTATACCAGTACCAAAGCTATTTTTTTTAAACTATTTCTCTGTAGTATAGCTTGAAATCAGGGATAGTGATATCTCCAGATGTTTTTTTTTTTTTTTTTTTTATTGTACAGGACTGATTTAGCTATTCATAGTTTTTGTTTTTCCATATGAAGTTGAGAATTACTCTTTCAAGGTCTTTAAAGAATTGTGGTGGTATTTTGATAGGAATTGCATTGAATCTGTATATTGCTTTTGGTATGATGTCCATTTTTATTATGTTGATCCTACCTATCCATGAGCATGGGAGATCTTTCCATCTTCTGATGTCCTCTTCAATTTCTTTCTTCAAAGTTCTTGTCATGCAGTTCTTTCACTTGCTTGGTTAGAGTTACTCCCAGATATCTTATATTATTTTTGGCTATTATGATTGTGTAAAGAAGCGCTACTGGTTTTTTTTTTTAATTAATTTTGTATCCAGCCACCTTGTTGAAGTTGTTTATCAGTTGTAGGAATTCTCTTGTGGAATTTTTGGGGTCATTTATGTATACTATCATATCATCTGGGAATAGAGACACTTTGATTTCTTCCTTTCCAATTTGTATCCCCTTGATCTCTTTCCGTTGTCTTATTGCTCTAGCTAGAACTTCAAGTACTATATTGAAGAGATATGGGCAGAGCAGGCATTCTTGCCTTATCCATAATTTTAGAGAAAATGCTTTAAGTTTCTCTCCATTTAATTTGATGTTGGCTAATGGCTTCCTGTATAATGCCTTTATTATTTCTGGGTATGGTCCTTGTATGACATCTTTCTTCAGGACTTTTAGCATGAAGGGTGTTGGATTGTGTCAAATCCTTTTTCATTATCTAGCAAGATGATCATGTGGTTTTTTTTTCTTTCAGCTTATTTATATGGTGAATTTTTGTATGTTGAACCACCCCTGCATCCCTGAGATGAAGTCTACATATCATTTCTTTGTAAAGCCACAGCCAAGGAGTAGTAATCAAGGCAGATCCCTGAGCTCAAGTGAAGGTCAATCTATAAACCAGGGTTCTAGAAAGAATTTCATGATCTTACAAAACAAAATGCACATCCCAAACTCTTGAGTTTGTAAGTAGAGATCAATCCAAAAGTAAAATCCTTCTAATTAGATATGGCATGAAATGGAGATCAAAGAATCACTCCTAAAAAGCTGGGTTACAAAAGCAGGCCTCCTGCCTTAGGAAGACAAGGGGCTCCACTGACATAGTCTCCTGTTCCCTCCAACTGTAAACTACCATTTGTGGAGTGCTGCTATGCTCCAAACTTGTGATACAAATGTACTTGAAACCTAATCACCCAAAGCAACAGTGTCTGGAATAGGGCTTTTTGAAGATATTAGATAATGAGGACTCTGATTAATTCCACTACAAGGTGTTGTAAGAATAGACTCTTTCTTCTGCCACGTAAAAGACATGGCAACCACAGGCCAGACCTGGCAGTTCCTTGACTTTGAACTTTTCAGGCTCTATAAGCATGAGAAACAAATTTCTATTCTTTATAAACAAAAAAAAAAAAAAATAAAGAAAAATAAACAGTGTTATAGAAGCACTAAATGAAATTAGGATAAGTATATTACTTTGTACATTTATACTTTCCTGTATTTTCTCTTGTAATCTTTGTAACAATCCTACAAGGTAGATACCACTATTGTGGTTTGAATAAGAATGTCCCCCATAGATTCATAAGTGCTTGGTCACCAGAGAGTGGCACTATTAGGAGTTGTGGCCTTGTTGGAGTAGGTGTGGCTTTGTTGGAGGAAGTGTGTCAAAAAGCCCACTGGGAGTGGGCTTTGAGACTTCAGATACTCAAGCCAAGCCTAGTGTAACTCTTCCTGCTGCCTTGCAATCCAGATATAGACCTCTCAGATACCTCTTCAGTACCATGTCTGTCTACATGCCATCATCATGCTTCCCATCATGACAATGGACTTAGCCTCTGAACCTGTAGGCCAGCACCAATTAAACGTCTTTCTTGATAATAGTTGCTATGGTAATGTGTCTCTTCACAGCAATAGAAACCTTAACAAAGACAAACTATCATCTTTGATTTACAAGGAGAAAGGGAGTTACAATTAATTCTGAAGCAACTTGATATCACTTAGATTCTAATAGAGTCAGATAGTCCAACTCTTGAGTAAGTTCTTAGTTACTAAGAGGAAGAGAACTAAACTCAAATACTGTTATGTATTATGCAACAAAAACTCAAGTATTACATGAATTATGTACAGTTAGAATGTTAATTTTTTACATCAATATTGAATTTTATTTTTCCCAAGTAATGAATCTTTTGCATTGATTTTTATTACCTTAATATTCAACTTTAGCACACAATAGTTGTCTTATGAATAATACAGCATGCCCATTATTTACCACTAGGGTTTATGGTGCTATTTATTGCTATTATAGTTTTAGATGTCTTATCACTATTCTGTCAGTATATAAATAATTGTCTTTAAGTTCTGTGAAGAAATGGGAAAGAAAAAATGATCACCATTTAATGAAAGTAATCCCATGTGTCAAATGAAGGCAAGGTTGATGAGGTGATGTTATGCATTCTAAATGTTAACTAACCTGCTCCCAGAAGGTTGTTTGCTGTACATCAAGTAATGCTGTGTTACCTTGCATATCTCTGATTAGTTAAATAAATGCTGAGGCCTGAGATTGAGCAAAGACAGAAGTAGGCAGGACTAAGGTGCTCAGACTTCTGAAACAGAAAGGTTGTTGGGTAGGAGAAGCTCCAGAATAAGAAGGAAAAGAAGCCAAGAGCAGGAAGAAGGACACATGCCATGGGTTAGAGAAAAGAACGTCATTCCCTGTGGCCTGGAACATAGGCATAGCATGGAGAATAGTAGTCCAATGGGATGTATGTATATATGGCATCATATTTAGGGAATAGAATTAAGAGCTAGCTTAGATGGGCTAAGATTACACAACCCAGGCTATATCAAAATTAATTAAATTATTAACCAGTATTTAGGTTATATTTAATTGGTTCGGGAGTTGTTAATCCTTAACCCACCATTATAAATGAACACACAGACACCACGTGGATTTTAAGAAGCCTTGTCTTTAAAAAGCCAGGTCTCTCTCTGTATGGTCATTTATAATGACGGGTTAAGGATTAACAATCGCCAACCCATTAACCATAATCTAAATACTGTTAAATAATTTAATTAGCCATTCTTTCTACACAAGGCAATGCAGCACTCACTACCACAAACTAATTTACCCATTGTCTGTTCTAATATCCATCACAGGCTAGGGTTGTGGCTTAGTGGTAAAGGACTTGCCTAGAATCTGTGAGACCTGAATGCTATCCCCAATATTTAAACAGAAATAAATAAATAAATAAATAAAAGTTAGATAGATAGATACATAGACTGATAGATACATACATACATAGAAAGATAGATGATAGGTGGATAGATAGATGATAGATAGATACATAGAGAGATGATAGATAAAAACTTTCTGATGTGCTGTAATAGCCTCAGAAAAGGGGAGAAACCTCATTTCCCTGAATTTCTTGCAGACAACCATATTTGTCTTGTAGTCTTTTTTTTTTTTTTTTTTTTTTTTTTTTTTAGTTTTTTTGGACAGGGTTTCTCTGTGTATCCCTGGATGTCCTGGACTCACTTTGTAGACCAGGCTGGCCTTGAACTCACAGAGATCCACCTGCCTCTGCCTCCTGAGTGCTGGGATTACAGGCGTGCACCACCACGCCCAGCATGTCTTGTAGTCTTAAGAGATACACTTATTAGAAAATGTACCCTTAGAAAACAGAAAGGATACAAAGTAGTGTGGCAGAATAAAATTTTTTTAAAGAGCTACAAAAATAGTATAGAAGTTCTATAGACACATCATTTGGACTTCACTATTATTAAAGCCTTGACACTTCAATACCTCATCACAGGACAGTAGGATGGTACAGTACTGTTAAGTAAATTACAGGTTTATTAAATTTCACTGGTTAATCTACTAGTGATCACTTTTTATCCTAAGGCTCCCATTCAAGGTCACATATTGCCTTTAGTAGTTCTTTCTCCTTTATTTCCTCCAAGCTCCAAAAGTTCATCAAATTTGTCTTCTGTGGTTTTAAAGCTGACAAGTACTATTAAGTTATTTTGTAGAATGCTTCTGTTCTTACCAACTCTTCTATTGCTGTGGTAAGCCACCATGGCCAAGGCAATTTATAGAAGACTTTATTTGTGCTTACAATTTCTGAGGGTTAATTGGAATCCACGATCATCATGGCAGGGAGCATTGTAGCAGATGTCTACCTTTAAATTACCATCACCAGTGGTTTTTCAAAAACACCTCAAACACTGCATTAAAAGACAACTAAAGCTGGGTGTGGTAGTAGACACCTTTAATCCCAGCACTTGAGAGAAAGAGATTGGCTTATCTCTGTCAATTAAAGGCAAGCCTGGTCTATCTACATAATAAGTTCCAGACCAGCCAGGGTTTACAGAAAATCTTGTTTTAAAAAAAAAGACAACTAAAAGAACTTTATAGTATGTCACTATAACCACTATATCACATAATAGAGCCTTCTCTGTGTCACAGTGTGTGATGGCTAAGGACAAATGCGAATAAAAATCTCCTTTAAAAAGAAGATACATTCCAGGATGTAGAGGCATCCTCAACACATCACAATTTTTAAGAATTTGTGTATCTGTGTATTTATTTGCTGTGTTTGTGTTTGTATGTGGAGGCTAGAAGACAGCATTGAATATCTTCCTTTATTACTCATCATCTATTCATTTTGAGGCAGGATCTCTCCCAGAACCTAGCACTCACTTTTTTTTTCTTACCATCAACCTCAGTAATTCTCCACTCACCCAAGCCTTGGATTATAGACATACAGTAACGCAGTGAGATACCCACTGAGTTTAAACTCTAGTCTTCATGGTGGCATAGCAAGCACTCTTAACTGCTGAGTCATCTCTCTAGCCCCAGAGCTGCTACATTTTGAGGATCTCCATGTCAGGGCCATACCCTCCCCATGTTGCTTCTATTCAGTACCTGAGCATCTAGTGGATTTATACCCAAAGTATTTCTGATTGTCAAAAACTTCCTCCGATCATTGCTGTTCACTTAGTGTCTTCCCATTCATCTAGTAGGAGCTTACTCAGAGTACACTGCACCGTGAGAAATCATGTTTTTGTGGTGAGACATTTAAAATTCTATTAACTATTCTGAGCATACAATGTGTTATTAGTAATTGTAGTAGTTTTAATGTACAAAACAACAGTAGGAATCACTCTTAGCTAATGTTTGGTACTCATTACTTGACGTCTCCCCTTCCATCTCTGCTAACAACTGTCCCCAGCCTCTGGTATCCACTATTCTTATTTCTATGGCTTGACTAGTTTATATTCTGCATGTGAGTGACATGATATAGTTCTGTGGTAAACATTTTGTTTATTTAAAACAAACAGTTATGAGAATGTTTTTGTCTAATCCCAGGATTGAGGCTGCTTCAGTTAAGTTTGCAGAGGCATGGCAAGTTCAACTCCAGGGACTTGAGAAGAGGAAGAAAGGCCAGAGTGGGCAGAGAAGGGGGATACTACGAAGAAGAAAGAGGGGTGCTACAGAGAAGAA
>CAJQZJ010032130.1:3893741-3896827 GCA_907164525.1 Lophiomys imhausi
ATGGCCAAGAGGCACTTAAAGCAATGTTCAACATCCTTAATCACCAGGGAAATGCAAATTAAAACAACTCTGAGATACCACCTTATACCCATCAGAATTGCCAAGATCAAAAACTAAAGTGACAGGTCATGCCTGTGAGAATGTGGAGCAAGGGAAATGCTCCTCCATTGCCGGTGAGAGTGTAAACTTGTACAACCACATTGGAAATCAATTTGGCAGTTTCTCAGAAAATTGTGAATAGATCTACCTGAAGACCCAGCTATACAACACCTGAGCATATACCCAAAAGAAGCTCCACCATACCCCAAGAACACTCGTGTAATTATGGTCATAGCAGCTTTATCCCTAACGGCCTGAAACTGAAAATAACCTAGATGTTCCTCAACTGAAGAATGAATAAAGAAAATGTGGCACGTTTACATAATTGAAATTATGTCATTAAAAACAATGATATCATGAAATTTGAAAGCAAGTGCATGAAATTAGAAAAGATCATCCTGAGTGAGGTAACTCAGACCCAGAAAGACAAACATGGTATGTACTCACTTACAAGTGGATATTAGTCATAAAGTATAGGATAACCATGCCACAAACCACATATCCAAAGAAGCTAAGTAACCGAGAGGACACTTAAATCTCACTGAGAACAGGAAATAGATTAGACATTGGGGGTAGATGGAAGACGGTTATGGGGTTGGGGGGAGGTCAGATAAGAACAAGAGATAAAGTAGGGGGAGGATGGAGGATGAGAGACCTGGAGAGACAACTGGATTAGTGGGGGACATCTCTGGGATGAGCTAGATACCTAGCACAATGGAAACTCCCAGGAATCTATGAGGCTGACCATAGCTAAGACTCCTGGCAACGGGGGATATGCAGCCTCAACTGGCCATCTCCTGTAACCTGGCAAGACTTCTAATGGAGGGTTTGGGACACCATCCAAGTCACACAAGATTTGACCCACAATTTGTGCTGACTACAAGATGTGCAGAGGTGAAAGATGGAGCAGAATTTGAGGGAAGAGTCAACCAATGACTGGTCCAGCTTTAGATCTATGCCATGAGAGTGAGCCCACTCCTGACACTATTAATGATATTCTGCTACACTTTCAGACAGGAGCCTAGCTCTGTCATCAGAAAGGCTTTACCCAGCAATTGATGCAAACTGGTACAGAGATACACAGCCAAACATTAAGTGGAGTTTGAGTAAGCCTATGGAAGGGTGTGGGCGGGGGTGAATTGAATGATCCAAAGAAGTCAAGGACACCACAAGAATATCTACAGATCAACTAACTGGGGTTCTTAGGGGCTCATAGAGACTGAACTGCCAACCCAGAGAGCATAAATGGGACAGACTTAGGCCCTCTGCACATATGTAACAGTTGGGCAACTGGGTCTTCATGTGGGATTTAAGCAAGAATGGCTAATAAGTTATTTAACAGTGTTTAGATTATTGTTAATTTGTTTGGCAGCCTTTAATCCTTATTCCGCCATTATAAATGAGCACACAGAGACCGCATGGATTTTAACAAGCCTTGGCCTGAGTTGAGCAATCTTGGCCTATCTAAGCTCGCTCTTAAGTCTATTACCCAAATATGACCCCATATATACATACATCCCCTTGGACTGCCATTTTCCACAATATGCCTATGTTCCTGACCATGTGGAATGAGGTTCTTTTGCATCTACCCCATGGTGTATGCCTCCTTCTTCCTGCTCCTGGCTGGAATGTATAATCCTCTGTCTAAAGTGCAGGCTTCCTGTTCTAATCCCAGGTAGTCCCACCTTTTTCTGTTTTTGCCCAATATCAGGCCTCAGCATTTTATTTAACCAATTAGAGTCAATTAAGTAACAGACAGCAAGCAGGACCAATTAATTAACATTTAGAATGCTTAACACTACCCCAACAGCCAGGGCTATCTCTGACTACATTGACTACCTTTGGATCCCTTTCCCCTAACTGGGATGCCTTGTCTAGCCTCAATAGAAGATGAACCTAGCCTAATTTTATTTCAATTTGTATGCCAAGGCTGGTTGATATCCATGGGAGGCCTCTCCTTTTCTGAGAGAAAATCCCAGCACTCAGGAGGTAGAGGCTGGTGGATCTCAGTGAGTTCAAGGCTAACCTGGTCTACAGAGTGAGTCAAGAAAAGCCAGAGATACACAGAGAAGTCCTGTCTCAAAGACAAACAAACAAACAAAAGTAAAAATACAAGTGCAAATTTCAAGCAATTCAATAATATCCTTATGAAATTTATCACATCACTACCCAGTTCTTCAGTAAATTCCGATGTTAACTGCATACCTCAATTTAAAGAACCATTATATTTATCTGCCTTCAATGCAAGAAGGTGGGTTGGAGAGATGGCTTAGCAGTTAAGAGCACTGGCTGTTCTTCCAAAGGACCCAGGTTCAAATCCCAGCACCCACATGACAGTTCACAGCTGTCTGTAATTGCTCAGTGTGGTGGCACAAGCCTTTAATCCCAGCACTCCAGAGGCAGAGGCAGACAGATCTCTGTGAGTTCAAGGCCAACCTGGTCTACAAAGCAAGTCCAGGACAGCCAAGGATACACAGAGAAACCCTGTCTCAAAAAAATCAATGTAGGAAGGTACACACATTTGTATAAGTTAAAAGATATCATCAGAAGAATTCAGTTATTTGATGAGTAAGTCTCAATTATATGAAATACTTATTCAAGGTGGACAGCTACGAATCTGTGTCCAATCATCTCCTGGTTTCTTAGAAGCCAGGGCAGAGCTAGCTGCCCAAGACTGAGATCTTTATGGAAAAACCTATCAGCAAAGAAGGAATCCTCTCCAGCCTATCTCCTCCTTCAACCCCTAAACCTTATCTAGTTCTCATCCCACCTCTTTCACTCTTACTATGGAGGGTTATCCCTAGCAGCAAATGCTAACCTTCCTCTGACTGGGATCCTTACTAGCTTAATTAACACCTTAAAGGTAAAGAAAAAAAATGTCTTAAGATGTTTGGAATAATGGAGAGCCACTTGTTCACCCAACCCTGCCTCTGTGCAACACACACACACACACACACACACACACACACACACACACACACACACAC
>CAJQZJ010032130.1:3896837-3914093 GCA_907164525.1 Lophiomys imhausi
CACACACACACACACACACACACACACACACACACACACACACACACGACTCCGTCATGATTCATCATTATTTAAGATGTGTATTTGTTTTGTTTTGCTTTCTGAAACAAGATCTTGTTTCGTAAGTTATACTGGCTTTAGACTCAGCAATTCTCCTGCCTCAACCTCTATCAAGTGCTGGGATTATGGGCCTGTGCCAACATGAGTGGCTGATGAGCATTTTGTTTACAACATCATGATACCTCTGAGATTTTGTCTCACCTGACAACAAGTGTAGGACAGGGAATGGTGTCACCACATTGTTTTGAATTTGAGTATCTGAAAAGAACAAAGAGCAGCTCCCAACTACCAAACGTGGTGTCATGTAGGAATAAAAGCCAAGTAGTATTAGTCTTTGTGCAGAGCATAGGGAAAAGGATTTAAGATCACCCAAGTGAGACTCAAAAGTAAGCTAATTCCACATGCTTACAAGCCACACTCAACAACCCAAACCCAGTGTTTTCCCATTCTTTTGTGAGTAACTTAATGAATGCTCCCTCTTCAATGCTCACACACCATGTTCTGTGAAGACACATGGTGTATATACCACTGAAACAAAAATAAAAGACTTTGGGGAGAATTTACCTCAAAGTAGAACAAATAGAGGAGAACCGCTTTATCCCCTGGCTCTCTTTGACCCCTGAACTTCCATGTGCCCAATATCCCTTCCTAGAACACTTTCCTCTGTCTTTTTGCCTCGTTAATGCTTACCCATCATCTGGGTTTTAGCTTAGTTATCACTACTGAGAAGTGTTTATTAACCTTCACACTCTCAAACCATGTGATCTACCCATGCTTTGTGCATACACGGTACCCTGTACTCAGCTATCTTAACAATTAACATTTACTGTAACTGCTGGTTTAATTTTCTATCTCCCTCACATGCTGTAAACAACTTGGCACAGTTGGCACTCAGTGAATATTTTACTCACCTATGAATATATTGAATGATTGTTTCCCGTGGACATTACATAGATAACCTCATATGATTTTGAATGGCAAAACAGTAAGAACATTTTCCCACAGATGATTAAACTGAGGCACAAAATGTTAGGAGACTGGTTAGTTGTATAGACAAACCTATAATTCCTCAGGGTCTCCATATAACATTAGTGATGACTGATATTTATTCAGGATTTACTAACAGTGTTCCATGGACCATCTCATTAGGATACCCATTTTATAAAGAGGTGCTGCAGTTACGGATGAAATGCAAACCCAGGAAGCTGCAGTGTTTACACCTTCAATCATATTGTGACATATACTGGATCATTGAGCCCAAATACTTAATGACAGTAAACACTCTTTGTTATTAGTGGATCACATCTTAAGATGTATTTGCAAGCTAATCCAAAGCAAGCAGCTCATTTTGTTGGATATTTATGTGGACAAAAACAGAATTGTGATCAATATGGTTAAATCACTACAATCAGGGTTATATGAATCCTAGGTAGCCACTTCACTTCCCTCAACCTGCTTCTTTACTAGTTTAAAAAGAGAAGTAAGGTAATACAAATTAACTTTTAAAACACTTTGATTGTGTCTCTCACTTCATCTCTAAGCAATTAACAGGTACATAAAGTGGGAGAAATCACCTTTGCCAAATATTGAATGTGAAGATTAAACTCCAGTGTTTGTTCTACAAAATTCAAATAATGTTTGACAAAGTGAAGGACCCTTGATCCTCCACCTAAAAGCAAAGGCTTTCAAATCTCAACTATCAACTTCTTTTTCTTTTCCTTCTATTGACAATATTTACATTAGTGGGGAGAGGGGGGCCTAGACTTGTATTCAGAGTTTGACTGTTGGATAAAGTACACACTTTGGGGATGGTGTTTAACGAGACACAAGACATCAGTGTCTGCCAGATTCCTTCCAAGATGGGCCCCTCCCCAACTGTTGCTCTGTTCCAACCCTAGATCAGAGGCTCGTGTGGAAACTTGCTGAAGTCAAATACTATCACAAAACTCCAGACCAGCTCTGCTGGGAGGAAAACAAGATTCTTGCCAGATAAAGGTTGGAGCCAGAGGTACTGGAAGAGCTGGAAACTCACACCAGGGCTCCATGGAGCGACTAGCCTCCAGCACTGGCCCAAAACTGTCCCTTATTCCTTGAGTGACAGGAGTGCAGAAATTACTCTTCCCTGCCCAAACCTTTTGAGAATTGTTTTTCTAATAGGCACTGGTACACAGGTTCTTTACCTAGTGTCGCAGGAAGGGAAAAGATTCAAGATGGTTCTATGCTGTGTCTCCAAAGCTCTAAGACCATTCCAACCATCAACGGTTGCCAGAGTTCATGTTGGCATTTAGAACTAGATACATTTGCATAAAAGGCTTAAACATCTAAAGATTAAGTTCCCTACACTGTAAAACTAGAGTAATTATACCTCACTTCAAGATTCAAGAAGATAACACTTGGCACACACCACATGCTTAATAAAAGGAAACAATTATTATTCTATTCATGAGGGTCACCTAGGGCCAATTCTTTTAGATCTTCTAAAATCAATCACACGTTTAGAGGAAGTTCTTTGAGTATTTTCTAAAAGAATTTTTAATGGCTTAGAACAATTCTCCACATGATTTTGTGAGATGGAGGCTATAGCTCAGTGCTTTTCTAACATTTAGGAAGCTCTGAATTTGTTTCCTATATGATACATCCTGGACATCAAAGCACATGACTGTAATGCCAGCACTTGGGAAGTAGAAGCAAGAGAATCAGGTTCAAGGTCATCTTCAACTACACAGTGATTTTGAGTGAGGCCAGCCTATATTATATAATATATATGTATATTATATAAATGC
This sequence comes from Lophiomys imhausi, assembly GCA_907164525.1. Lineage (NCBI taxonomy): Eukaryota > Metazoa > Chordata > Mammalia > Rodentia > Muridae > Lophiomys > Lophiomys imhausi. The sequence goes on from CAJQZJ010032130.1 coordinate 3,899,681, forward strand.
TATATATATTTTACATATACATTATATATATGCAATTAATATTACATATATTATATATAGTAAGAAAGTAATTAAGCAGTGTTTTATAAGATATATGCATATAAATACATATATCACATTCAATTTAATAAATTATATCAAAAAATCATTAGAATTCCTCAAATACTATCATTGAAGTTCATATAGCTAGACTTGAAATTAGACTTCTTCTTTGTTGGTTTCAATACAGTTTTTCTTCCATGAAAACAAAAGTTTTCAAAGAGCTGGAATGTTGGCTCAGTGGTTAAAATCATGTACTGCTCTTTCAGAGGACCCAGGTTCAGTTCTCAGCACCCAGGTGGCAGCCCAGAACCATCTGTAACTCCAGTTCCAGGTGATCCGACTCCCTTTCTGGGCCTCTGCAGGCACTGTGCACATGTGATCCACAGAACTCACTGAGCACACACACGTACATATACACATACACAAAAAATAAATAATAAAAACAATAAAGAGCTTTCCAACAGTTCAAAGGATTAAAACTCTTCTTTAAAGGGATTGATTGGTGGCAGTCCAGGGTGCGTTACAATCACGTTCTGCTATTCCTGTCAAGTAAGCATTAGCACATAAGATAGCAAAACACTCATGTTACTAATAAGAGTTGGGAGGATGGAAACCTAAAGGTCCTCTTCCTCCTCAACTTCCCACAGCTAAAAATATATCTCTCCCCAAATTCCTATTATGACTGCTACCAGATCTGCTGTATACAAGTGTCATTGCCTGAAATTCACCAAGAGCTAGATCTCAAGGGAGCAGTCAGAAAATCATGCTTCCATTTGCCTTGTTCATTCCATGGGTTCCTTGTCCTATCTGTCTTGATCTCTATTTCCCACTAACATTGACCCTGTTATCAGTTACCATTTTCCACCTCACAAACCCCACTTACCTTATTAGCTACATATTTTGTAATAAGATGTGGTTCTTGAACTTGTTTATAGCTTCTATAAAGGCAGGAAAGCTTCCAAACTCTCCTGATGCCATGAAAACCTCTTCAGACCCTTGCTTGACACCCTTTGTGGTTACTCAAATTTCTGGACCATTTTTCGTTCACATTTTCTTTGGTGTCAGATCTCTTTGTTAGAGGTACATGTGTTTCTGTCCCTTTAACTTCTCCACACAGTCAGGAATGTAAATACAGACAGGATATCCATATCATATTTCCGTATGCATGCCCAAGCAAGCTGTTCTTTGCCTATGTACAGAACCAAGCTAGTTAGAAAGATTAACATCCAAGGACTGTTATATAATTTAAAACCCAACTTAGTCTTTAATCTTGTCAGCATTTATCTTAGAACTCTGCTGAGGGTCACTGGGGACTTAGATATCTAATTAATTTTCTAATTTGTTTCTATGCCACTCTATTACCATCAAAAATTCAGTGATAAATAAGTAACAGAGTAGAACCACACTTCCCCATGTTCCTGAACATAAACCCATGAAAGTCACCTCTCCATTGTTCTTCTTTGTGCCTGGCTCTCTCTTGGCTCCATCGGATCACAACTTGCTCACCAACCACAGTCTCCTAATAAACTAGAACATAGGAAATAAGCCTATGATCTCTCGGCCTCGAGCCCAGAATTCCCCCCCCCTTTTTTCCAGCTAAATTCCACTGTCCTTTGGGTCAGGCAATAAATCTCTTCCCCACCTGAATCTTCCATTATCCCTGTTGGAAAGAGGTCTCTAGCTGCTGGCTCACACAGCTCTTACTTTTCCACTCAGTTATGGCACTTACTTCATTCTGCCTCATGTTCCAAGAACTTGTTTACAGATCAGTCTTTCCTACGAAACCAGAAGAAACTCAAAAGCAGAGAGCATACTGTATTCACCTCTGGTTCTGTCCCTCCCAGTGCCCCTCTATCCCAAGGCTTTACATACTACAGTCCGCACTCTGTTGAACTGTTCAAAGAACCCACTGTTAGAGCATCCAGGAGCATTGGATATCTTGAGGGCCTTCTGCAACATGAATGGTAACTACGTTGCCAAGAGCAGGAAGGAACTCATCCAAGCAACACCATATTTGGCCTGCCTGTGAGACCATTTGTTTTCCTGTTTTCCACTCATTCTCAATTACAATCGAGCTGCCTCATGCGTTTCCCTTTTCTGCTACTGGAGCACACCATCAGTTAGCTTTCTGTGTCAATTCTGTATTGATGCAGGAAGTTCCAGTCAGTAAGTTTCCTCCTTGTTTCCTGACATGCTGAAGGAGTCCAACACCCATAGCCAACAGTCAGACTTCATTCGAGTTCCTGCTTTTTCCAGATGGCTTGGGCTGAGTAGCAACGGAACCTCTGGACTAAAGACTGAAGATTGCACCCAAGCTTTAACCCTGCTACCTGCTTTTTATAACATGCTTTCTTCATCTCTGAAATGAGACAAGTAAGGCTTAAGTAAAAAGATAAGTACGAGTGGTTTTCTAGGCTCAGGAAATAAGACAAGTAAAGTGCTAGGTCATGTTACTGGAGAAGTTTGTCCACTGCAGGGATGATCATATCTGTCCCAAGAATAAGAATGACATGACCTAGTTTGGGTGATAAATAAATACTATCATATGACACCTGGAAAAAAAATAATCTGTCAGTATCTCATCAAGGGCTCATCACAGAGAGACAGGCTCAGGGATTGGCAGTTTTGTTCTCTTATGAACTGGCTGCCACTTCCCCCCCATTCATCTCCAAGACTCTTATCATCAAGTTGGCTTTAAGAATAGAGACTTCAAGTAAATACCTCTGCCTCTCATACCACTAAGGAGACTGTCATGTTGCTATTGGCTCCCCTACCTCATTGGTATTCTACCTCATTCATTTAAGGATGCTCCAGACAATGTACCCGGCATTTCTTCACTTGCCTATGCAACCAGGTCAGCTGGGATTATAGCATCCTATCATTCTTTGTTAAGGAATACATTCTGGGCATGTTGCTCGCCCTGAATAAGCCTCTAAGGCACAGGATGGCTACAAGTTAATGCCTTCAAGATCACAGCATCAAGGCACTGTCTTAACTAGGGACAATACAGGCCACAACCTAGAAAGGTAGGAAAGGGTGACTGATAGACTATAGGGCACTCATTGTTCACAAGGATAACCATCACTTTTACTAACTCTATAGGGCTTAATCAAGTTTAAAACCCCTCTCATTGCCAGTGTCCATGGCTTTGAATATATTGGTCTCAAATTACCAGCAAGCCACATCTCAGATAGAAAACCAGACAGTGTCCCTGAGAAGGTAAACTACAATTATAACAACATCCACTTAAATATTACATATTTCTTGATTTGTAAAATGCCCAACAAACATGATCAAAGGATACAGAAGCAGCTACTGGATTCCATGGAAATTCCTACTTCATAATAGAGTCTGTCCTAGGAAACCCTAAAAATGGGAAACAGGAAATGGCCTTGTCCCATATAGTTTTACTCTCTAGAAACAAAACTTTCTATTTATCCAATGGCACATGAATTACATCATCAAACCAGGATGCTCTGTATTAAGTGGAGCAAAAACAAAATGAAAAAAAGAAAAAAATAAAGAAAGTCATTATCAAAATGTTCATGATGGTTTTAAATTTGGTCCTGATCTTAAAAGTCTTAATTTCCATGAGAGACTAGCCCTACCTTTTGGAAACCATTGGGTCTAATAATCAGAAAATATTTCTGATTATGAAATATTAAAATAATTTTTTCAATATTAAGTGTTTAATGACCATAATGGAATTAAAAGTTTGATGATATCACCAACTGACTGTGTAACATTGACTGCTACTGTCTCTCTGATCCTCACTTTCGGCATCTACATGATGATAACCAGAATGAATGGCCTGGCCCTCTCATTACTTTGGGATGCTGATTTTACATTGTTGATGGGGCACTGGTTTACAAAAAGAAAGAGTAATATGAATATAAAGTATACGAAGTTTTTAATATTTTGCTGTTCCTCTCATATAAGTACCCCATACACACATATCTGAGTCTGGTGGCATAGGCTTGTATTCTCAGATACTCAGAAATCAAGGGAATGTTAAGTTCAGTGTCTGCCTAGGTTACAGAGAAACTTCAAGGCCAGGCTGGACAACTGAGTGAAACCCTGTTTCAACATAGAATGCCCAGTCTGGGAAGAAGACCAGTTGTTAAATTATTTGTTTTGCACACATGAGGACCTGAATCTGATCTCCAGAATCTAGGTGGGGAAAAAAAAAAACAAAAACAAAACTAAGCATGGTGATCCATATTTGTAACCTCAGAGCTAGGGAAGCAGAGACAGGCTGTGGCCAGTCAGTCTCTCCAACTTGGTGAATAGCAGGTCACTGAAGACCTGGTCTCAAAATAAAAGTGGATAACATCTAAGGAATGGCCCTGTCTAAGGAACAACTCCTGAGGTTGTCCTCAGTTCCCTATAAGTAAGTGCAAACATGTGCACCCATGGACACATAAACATGCACATACACATGCATACACAAAAGCAGTTAGTTAAAACAGGGTGTAGTGCCCCATGCCTATAATCCAAGCACTGAAGAGGTAGAAGCAGAGCATTTGAAGTTCAATCTCATCCTCAGCTGTATAGTGAGTTCCAAGCTACCCTAGGTTTCATGAGACCCTGCCTCCAGGAACACCCCACCCCTGGAAAAGATTCTGAAGTGCCAGGTATGGTAGCTCACACCATTATGCCTGCTGAAAAGCAGAGAGACAAGAAGATCACTGTAAGTGTATGCTAGCCTGGTCTACATAGCAAGATCCTGTCTCAAAGACAGAAGCGGAGTAGGGTTACAGTCTAGTGGTAAAGCACTGAATAATCTGCGTGCGGCCCTTGATCCTTTCAACCCCTGTAGCAGTGAGGCAGATTTCCTGAGTACCCATATAGAACTATTTGTTCTAAAAGATAGTTTTAAATATATATTTAATTTTGTTTCACCGTGCATTTGGCATATTGGAGCAAGTATTTAAAAGTCCCATCTCAACTGTGAATTACAAAGTTAGTTAAATGAATATCCTCCTATAAGTCAGTTACTTAAAATAGGAAAAGTAAGAAGAAGTTAGCCTCAACATATATGTGAATCAGTGTTTTATGAAGTAGAGCTAATACTAAATGAAAATTTAACAGGGCACCAGGTTGAATCCCTGGTAAGTAAATGCAGTTTCCAGTTCACTGCAATGGAGCACCTTCGGGAATGCATGTAAAATTGCCGCCTCTCTACTGAGTTACAGAACTTTTCACTGTGGTGGTGCTTCTTCACAACTGGGAAACAACAAACAGTACATTAAAAACCAGTTGTGAACGGAATTATGCTGAGTGAAAGACCACAGTTACCAGAGGTTCTCCACTGATAACTTAGATGTCCACTGTGTGTGGAGCTAAGTTGAAGGGTCACGGTAGCTCATTGAACTCTCTCACATCTTTGTAATTACAGGGTTTTTTTTAATTTGATAAATTATTTTACAATTAATTTCAGCTTGGATATTCTTATAGACGGGTAGCATTACATAAAACTCCTGGGGTAGCTTTTCAGCATTTGAAAAACAATATCTGGAATCCCGCCTACTAAACAAAGCAAAACGAAAAGCAGTTACCTCAGGGATCGCCCGCGTTACTAGTGTGCCGCCACTAGAGGGCGAGTGGTCCTCGCCTGTAAAAATATCTTACTTTGTTTTTGAGTCCTTTGAGCTCATTAATTTCAAACAAATGACTTGGGATCGCGGAATAAGCAAAGCCCCTTAACTCATTTGGCAAAGTTAACCGCTGAGAAGCTGCAACCATGAGAAACAACTTGAGTGGGCATTCTCCCTAATCTGCCTCGTGCCGTTTCTGTGACCTTTAATCCTCCCTTAATAGTGTTCCTACTCAGACCTGGGGGCTGCTTCCTGTTGCAACTCTGCGCCTATCTCCCTCCTTTTCACTTCTCCAAGAGGATTCCCTAAGTTCTCTTGCTTTTCCACAAGCTTCCAGCACAAAGTGGAGTCCAGTCCTTTCGTATATGGGCCTAGCATGCTGAATGGACTTAGTACGTAACAACAGTTTGATCTATTGAATTCTAGATCTGAGATACGGTTGGCATAAAGGTAAAATAGTGCCTTTTGGCCAGTTTTTACTTCAAGTCTAGTGTCCATTGTCTTTGAGACATGGCATTGCCTAGTCAATGTAAATGAGACATTCTCCCAGTCTTTCAGAGAGCTCCCAAAATAATTGAAGTAACTTTAAATTTAAAATGGACACGAAAGGACAAAAAAGGTAAACAATTTTGAAGGAACTTTACAGATGAAGCATTAAGGACATAGACTTATTGTGTCTTGCCTTTAATCCATTGTCAAAGTCTATATTCAAAAAACTTAGATCTCTAATTTACAAAGAATACATGGATGATTGATTACTCATGTCTGCTGTGAGAGCAGAATGTGGTTCAGCCACCCTTGTCTTTTACCTTTTGCACTTGCAAAACTAAAGCCGATACAAAGGAAATAACCTGGTCAAGGTCACTTAGCATTGGGAAGAGGGGGACAAAGGGGAGTTTTCAGAGCATTATAACCCTGAGGCAGGTCAGTGACCTGTAAAACATAGAAGCATCTGTTTCCTGTTCTGAATGAAGGTCACAGTGACTCCCATGTCAGACAACAGGAATAGACAACAAACCAGGACTACTGGAATGCCTTGAAAATCTTTCTTCTTTTAAAAATATTTCATGGTTGCTTTTCCCTTTCTCTTTTTTCTCTGGAGAACACTGCATGTTTTTAAATATGTACCCATAAAAAATAAAACATAGCAGTAGAATAAACATAAATGAAGTCCTCCACCTGCCAGAAGATACTCAGTATTTGAAATGTGACTTCCCCACCCCTTGTTCCCTTGGTTTCTCTTTTGAGTTCCCCTATGTATGTTCATATCCTCCGATGTTTCATTTCCACTGGTTTTGGCATATTTAAAAAATTGAATCATGCATGTTGTATTCATCTGAACTTGATTCTTCACTAAAACTGTATTTCAAAGGTTCCCAAAATCCAAGTTTGTCAAGGAAGGAATGTTATGATAATTGCATGGTCTGGAGTTCAGACCTCCTTGCCACTTCATGAGGCAGTTGACAATTGCTGAACTACCTTATAAGCTGCCTGGGGCCTGTGACATAAGAGTTTTCTTGAGCTAAGGCAATGGGCAAGTTGAAGCTAGAGCTGAAATGTTTATGACAATGAAGGAGAGAGACCCAGCCTTGTGTCCTAGGCTCTCTTCCCTAAAGGTGGGGCTCTCCTCATCTCTCAGTGGTTAACAAGTAAATGACTTTTCTTTCAAAAAATGTAACTTTACAAGCTGACCCAGGAAACTCAGACTTTCATCCAGCCCTAGAAGATTAGAGAAGCAGTGAGGTACAGGCTCTGTTGCTGTGACCTGCAACAATGTGCTGCCCCTGAACCCTGATGCTTCACCACACACACTGAAACCTGAAGCATTACCTTCTTCCCAGCTTTTGAGCTAGGACTCTATTGGAGCACCTTAGTCGCACAAACCACCCTGATTTCTCTCTTGCCCGGACCACTGCTAGGCCAGCTTCCTATCATTCTCCTAGGTCTCCTGAGCATGCTCAACTGCCCTGCAGTCAGATTCTTCAAGGGCTTTCAAGTTGCACTTAGAACAAAAATCCAAGAGCCTTACGAAAATGGCTGTCAAGCCCGTCATGGTTCTCCTCTAACCTGTTCGTCTACTTTCCTGTGCCCCTTCAATCACTGGAGCTTTCCTGTCCTTTCCCAACCTTGTCGAATCTTGGGGTAGCAGCTTTGTGAGGCGGGCCCATCCTCTCCCCCAGATCTGTATGTGTCTATTTCCTTCTTTTCTCAGTACAAAAGTCAGCTTCCCATAAATGGTTCCTGGATTACCAGGAACAACCCACAGACCCCATGCCCCTATGAAGGCCCTTCTAACAAACATTCTTTTATTTCTATACCACTCCTTATCACTGACTGAGGATTTTTTTTTTCACTTGTTCATTGATTTTTACCCTAAGATCTCACTGTCAGGAACTCTGCTCTGCCTCCTCTGTTCTAATGTGTCTCTCCAGCACCTGGTACAATGCTTATCACACACTGGAAAAATCACTGTATAGTTGTACAAAAGAATGATTTTAAGGTTGCCGATTTGGTGTCTTGATGTTTACTAGCAGCAAAAGGACACTGTCAGCACTATCATGGATGCTCATACCGTCTATGATTTCTTATTATCGTTGTCATCCATGAGAATCATTTTGCTTGCTATTCACATTTATTGAAATATATTGCTCTCGGCTTCCAGACTGGCTTCATAGATGCAAAGAAACTTAATTGCCTTGTGCTTTCAGTAAAGCAATCCATGTCCTTCACTCTTCCCTCCCAGGTTAATTACTGCCCAATGTCTAGGAACCAGGAAAAGTCTAATCAGAGAGGCCACACCCATGTCACTGGCCCTTCCAATCCATTAACTCCATGAAGCAATCGGGTGTGGGTGATCTTAAAAACCGAGCATCAAATCCTGGTACTCTCTGGTCTTAAACTCCTTAATGTCTTTTCTTTTGCCTTGTTAAAAAATCTCAGATCTTTCATGAGACCAAAAAAGCAAACTATGACCTGCCCCCCCCCCCCCCCCCCCCCCCCCTCCCCCGTCCCATGTCTACTCCCTCTCCTGGATGTTACTAGGCTTCTAGAATATTGTTCCTCCTTTCCTTTGAAATACTCCAAATTGAGAGAGACAAACTGAATGTTCTTTTTAACATAGAAACAAGCAAAGCAAATCTATGTTTCCACTACCTTGAACGGAAACTCTTTCCAGGGTTTCTAGTGCTGATTCTCTGGAGGTCAAAATCAACAAACAAGTTAGTAATGTTCTTTAGAAACTGAAAGCCTGACAGAGCCTTGGCACTATGTGCTGGCAAATAACATCACCATGTGTTAATGTTCAAGGTAACAGGTGAAGATGAAAAGAACCCTAAGACTGAATCTTTCTTGTTTTCACAAAATTTAGTATAATCAACTTTGGGCGGAGGCAGTCACTGTTACTGCCTTCCCCCCTCCCAAGGAAGTGTGCTATTTACTTATATATCTATAAACTGCCTCTTGCTCCAATGGTAGAAAATGGAGAGAGATTCTCATTGGCTTGTGTACACAGTATGTTGATCTGGTTAGTGAAGATAGTCTCCATATATGTTTACTTGTGTGTTTGAATGTGCAGTTTCATCTCATAGGCCAGTTATTTACACTATCTAGCCCTTGAGTGTTCTCACACAGGTAAGTCTTTGGAACACATTTTATTATTGTCAATCCTTATGTTGATATTATAAATAAGAAAGGAAACTTCTTAAGTAAATTTTCCTCTTTGTATTTGCCTATTTTTTCCACACTCGAAAGTGACTTTACTTTTAAGGCTTAACTTCCAAAACATTTTCACAAATCTTCTTTTCCCACTCACACTTTTGTCCTCTCCAAAGCTCACATTTGAGGTTGAGCTGTGCTTGACAAGATCCCTCTCAGGCCACAGTAGTCATACTTTGGTGCCTCATGAAATTCTTCTTTGCGGACAGAAAGGCAATTTTAAAAGCTTGTGCTTAATCTAGACATCTGACCTGTGGACTTCACATAAGCAGGGACTTTCCATAAACTTCCATTTTGCTCATGGAACATCACCTCTCTGAGAGCATGTGCTGTCTCTCTTATAAGGATCCACACAGATTGGATTTTCAAGCAGAAGGCTCCTGACATTCCCGTTAAGAAGGACAGCTTAGGGTGGGAGTTGAGGGGTTGGAGTCCCCATATTTCACTGAATTTGAAAAGAAAGGTTGTCTTGGGCAATTTAAGTCGTCCATTGACACTACAACCTGGGACAGGATCATCAGTTCATTTCTTCTGAACCAAGAGCTGTGTGATCGCAGTACTAAGGCAGAGCCAGCAGTACTGGGTTAGCTGACATCCCTTACCAGATCACCCTCAAAGTGGATCTCCCAGGCCTGTTCTGAGGCAGCAAGATGTAAGAGAAGTTGGGAAGTTTCCAGCTGCACATAGGAGTAAAAACATTTTTCACATTGTGAAAGATAAAAGTGCAGGGAGAGGCAGTTCTCAAGGACAATTTGTCAGCATTTTTAAGGAGTGACAGTTGAGAGGTTCAAATATCGTAAGCAGAAGCCAAGGGACAAGAATCATCTGGATATTTCTTTATAGTTTCTTATTAACTTATGCTGCAGACATCAACAGACGAATCATTAATAAAAGTAAAATGTGAAGAATACCCCATTTTAACTAAAAGAGCTTCAACAGCAGAAATTATGCCTATTAGTAGTTCTTGTATATAATGATTAGATTCCTCCAATTTTTATTTTTATTTACATTTAATAAAAGAGCTGATGAGACTCCTGGTCAATATATGAGATACTTTAAGAACAATCAGAAAAAGTATCTACAACAAAACAATTCTGGGTAAACCCATCTTTAATTTTTAGAGGCAGTTGGTACACAAATCTGAATTTTTTTATGGCTGTGTCTGTCTGAATATGTCACTATAGGCTGAATGTGTCTTTGTGTCTAAAGAGGCCAGAAGAGTGTGCAGGGTCCTCTGTGGGGTTTCTGATGTGGGTACTGGGAACTGAACTCGGGTCATCTGTAAGAGGAGACACACTGACTGCTTGGCCAGATGGGATTGATTTCATGTTGGTAACAATGCAAGAGAGGTTTGTTATCAGGAAACTTCTGTTCTGATAACAGGTTCATGGTGTCTCATGTGTCTATTACTGTGTTATACCAAACTGAACTTTAAAAAGGAAGAATTATTTTTAAGCACTCATATTTGTGAGATTGAGGGTTGAACCTTCCAGATTAATTGCATGTCTGTGATCTTCTGTCATCTCTCCAGGGCCCAGAAGTACATCTACTTATATAGAAACTGAAAGTCAGAATGGAGCAAAGGCCGTGCTTTTGTGTGGGCCTGTATGCTATGAGTCATGGCTAGAGAGCCTACCAGCTCCAGAACTATTATCTGTGTAAATCAAAGAAGGGAGGACAGTAACAATCCATAAAATTGGTGAGATTATTAGAAATTTCATTATTATTTTTCGCAAATATCTTCAAAATAAATCTGAATACACAAAAATTCATGATCAAGGAGATTTTACACCATGTAAGAACTTGGGAAAATGTGCTCAAACTTTCCATTATTCCTGCTTTCACCTCTTCTCTTTTTTTCGTTCCTTCCTGGAGTGAAGCAAAATATGATCAAAAGAAGAGCCAAGACCAGATGCAGCCAGAGGCATTTCCAAATTCTCAGATCCACTCACAACCGTCAGTCACTCTCAAAGGCCTCAACAGTTACCCACGGTCCAGAAAGCAGCACATTGCCAAAAGAAGAACTTAGGAGCATTCCTTCTCCTTCTGCCCATTATCCATCCTCAGCTTCAGGCAACCCACTTCAAGTTGTCAGGGTTTTCAAGGATATATTTTGCTCATCTGCATCCAATTCACTAATTATGTAGTAAGTTTCTTACAGACCATTGCTGGTCTTTCTACTATGGCCTGTTCTTCCATATAGACAAATATGTGCATTAAAACTTCCTATTAAAAGTAGTTAAAATGTTTCCACACTGAACATGCTTAGACATTTTTGTCATCATTCCGTAATTATAAGTGTAACAACTAGTCATATAGTTATGATAGTTGCTTCCATCTAAGAATGATTTTAAATGCCACAGTAGCATGTGCTTTGCTATAATGGAACACTGCACTTTTACAAGGGACTTGAGTACACACATATTTTCATATTCAAAGGGATCCTGGAATTAATTTTTACATGGATAGCAAAGACTGGTTGGCTACATTTGTGTTCTCCCAGTTTGCAGAATTTCTTGACTATACATTGTCTATGAGTGTCTACCAAATTGAAATTCCTGATCAATACTTCAAGATGTCAAATTTGTCCATTTCATAATGTATTATTGATTAGTGAGTTAAGAAGTCAGTGTAAATGCTAAAATGTGAGGAAATGCATACTCATGGGTAAAGCATAAATCACTACAATTTGCCTAAAGAAGGATTTAAATATACATTTTCAAAGGTAAGATAGAAATGCCCCTTCTGAACATTTATCATGAAGATCCTTCCTACACACAAACATGTAGCTTTGCCCTGGTGGTGCTTACAATAATAGCAAGTTGAGATAAACAACCAGAATTCTCAACAATGAGTAACTCACTAATGAAATCACGTGGGAGTGTGTGTTTGATAAATAAAGATGGCCCAGCTAATAAAGAGCTTGTCATACAAACACAAGGACTGTGATCTGCTAGAACCCATGGGCAGTGGGGTGGGGTGAAAGCCAGGTGCAGGCCTGAAGCAGTGAGGTAGGGGGATGCAAAGACAGGAGAAAACATTTCATGTTTACCTCTGGCCTCCACGTGTGAGCACACACACATATATGGACACATAAATGTGGTCCAGTAAAAGAAAAGTGTTGGAAAAATGATATTGTTATATTAAGAAGTTTGAAACTGTGGTTTGTGAATTATAATCCAAGTTTTGAAACAAAAGAAATGGGGTTTTTTAGCATTCATAGATGCAAAAAACCCCTGAGTGTGATTATTTAATTACCCACATGACAATAAAGTTTTTTTTTAATAAGATATTGAAAAGTGAGATAAAACTTAATAGAAATGTATCCAACTGCCTTGGGATAGCTTCTTTTCTCTGGGCAAAGCAATGAGGGGAAAGGCTGCTGGGTTATTGTCTCAGTTTTCAAGCTGCAGTATTTCCCAGCTCTGTCAGTCAGTGGGATGATACAGACATCTGCCAGGACAGTTTCAGGTATGACAAGCTGAAGCAACCCATTCCATATGCAGTTTTACATCAGGTAACAAACTGTAAAAAGAACTGAATCGTCATGGCTTTGTCTTCAAAGCCCCTCCCTCTTATTCTGTGTGCATGATCAGCTCAGCCATTACCTCAAAGAGAAAGTTAAACCATTTGTCTCCATCCTGTTCACCCTTCTCTTCTGAATATAGTGACTGTGAAATCTTTTTTCCCAATCAGAACAATCTCAATTAAAGCATTGTAGAAACTGGGAACCCAAATACACTTCTTTAAACATTTGAGGCCCCACATAAGCTTTCAAATGCTTCATTAGGTCATCATTAGGTGCTTCACCTACGCCTGCTAACCAGTCACTCTGGGGCTTAAAACAGAGCTCTCAGTCTATGAGGGTGAGTTGTTATCACCCAGAGGGTTGAGGTATTGATGGGGAATAGCCTCTCTACAAGGAAAATCAGCCCTGGCTTCTGACTATAAACAGAAATTAGTGGCCCTGGCTTCTGACTATAAACAGAAATTAGTGACCCTGGCTTCTGACTATAAACAGAAATTAGAAAAGTAGGAGTAGAACAAATAAGCATAGTGATTGAGAGACCTTTCCTAGAAAGCAGGCCCCTGGGATGGAGGAAGAGCCAGACCCCTACCCCTTGCTGGGATTTCTGTTAGACTCAGTGGCAACCAGAAGGTTTAGGGAAGGCAAACCTAACTTTAGAATACTGGTCCACATACCTCATAATGGCGTGTGCTAGGCAAGTTACAAAACGTTGTGAGCTCAGTTTTCCCACCAGAAAAGTGGGTCCTGTAAAACCTACCTAACAACTTTGTTGGGAGTAATTAGAATAATACAGGAGCCCATGAGCATACCACATAAATGCTGATGTACCACATAAATGCTGATGACATCATCTGCCGAGGGGATGGAAAATCAAGTAGGATACAGAGAAGATTTGTAGATTCCAGTATGCTGTCTCTTAGTTCCACATTGTCAGCCAGCATCAGGCAACTGCAGCAGGAGGCATTGGCTGAAACCACCCCTACCCATCACCCCCCCCAACCCAGTCTCCAGGTAGAGGCCACTGTTGCCCCAGCATTTCTGAGTGAGAAAGAATGGCACTCCCTCCTTTCAGAGCCCACCTGCCTCTCCAGCCTCAGATGCTTTGTCAGCAATTATCAGTATAGGCTCACCATCCTGGGCAAGTGTTTCTGTGTCATTAGAATGCAACCAGCGCCCCCATTAGTGGCTGTGGCTTCATGAATTCAGAGGTGCAGAATTTCTTAAATAAAGGAGGAGATTAAAGAGAACAAGAATTACCAGTTAGAGCTGGCATTCTTCACGGATGGTGCATTTGAGTTACTGGAGTTTAATCATAAACCTTCATTGGGAAATACAAAACTCACTGATGTCCAGGAGTTTGACATTTGCAGCTGACCCCCACCTCCCTTCCAAATGAGACCTCACTTGCTTGAATAAGGCCAGCAGGGAAACCAAGGTCATTTCTAGAGTCCTTCCGGGTCTTTCTGCATCACTTCAAAGATCAGCTCTCTCTCTCTCTCTCTCTCTCTCTCTCTCTCTCTCTCTCTCTCTC
>CAJQZJ010032130.1:3916093-3927641 GCA_907164525.1 Lophiomys imhausi
ATAGATAGATAGATAGATAGATAGATAGATAGATAGATAGATAGATAGATAGATAGATAAATGATAGATAGACTGATGGATGAGCAGGGTCTGGTTTGAGTATACCATAACAAGTGGAAATTAGTGATTACTTCCAGCTTGGAATTAAGCAGATCCTTCACTAACAGTAAGGCATTTCCATAGACTTCACAAGTGAGAAGTTTAACAGAGTGGCAATAATAACAGAGAAGCCCGAAAGAGACCATTTGGAAACATTTACTGAAGTCATTTTGTACAAGCTTGGCATTAAGTTTCAGGAGTCAGGGCTTCTCATTGCATGCAATATTCTACCCATCACCTTGCTGACCCTGCTACACTTCTCTCCTTATATTTTATTCCTACATCTTCTCTTACCATGTGAAAATAAGAGAGTTCCTAGGGGAACCTAGAACACCCTCCCATGCTAGCTCACAACACTGCCCACATTTGTTTCTCTGGATCAATCATCAGAAATTTAGGAAACAGATAATCAGATAATGCACTAATCCATGCGACTTTTGTTTTTGTTTTGTTTTGTTTGAGATACATACCAAACAGCATGTGTATATTCCAAAACCATCTTATTACTTAATATATACATTGGGCTGGGAGATGACTCCATCCATAATGTGCTTGACTTGTAAGCAGAAGGATATGAATTCTATTCCCAGAGCCCAGGTTAAAGAAAAAAAGACAGGCATGGGGACATGCTCTATTAATTCCAACACTGGAGAAGTGGTGATAGGTGAATCCCTGGGGTGCCCAGGTGAACCAGTGTAGTCCAGTAATCAAGCTTTGGGGTCAGCGAGAGTCTGTCTCAGAAAAGAACAGGTGAATGACTCCCAAGAAAACACCAGAGCTTCATCTTTGGTCTCAACATGCAGATCCACACGTGTTCATGTTATCCCCAACAACACACAAACTCATATATGCATTAAACATTTATGTTTAACATAAATAAACTATGATTTAAAAGGCAGAGAAAAATTATAGTACTCAAAGTCTAACTGCAGTATATGATTAATATTAATTCATATCATATTGTAGGCATGGTAGTTCAGTAATAATGCACAGTTTAATGATATGTGCTAAACATCTTTTAATTTTGTGTATGTATTTTAGATGTCAAAACTCCAATTTTGAAAGCTGTGGGTTCTGTGGCAACTGAAGTCAATGATCTCTCTGGTGGTCAAGGACCCTCTAACTCTACTAAATATGACTGCCACAGGTCAGCAACTCACTAAGTAGAAACATTTTACATTCCATTCCGTATATCAACATGTTGATAGGTTATTAAGGCATAATTGTCTGTATTCTACAAAAAAAAAGGCAATAAATGATTGCATCTGGAACTGGCTTCTCCTAAAATGATCAGGTCATGAGGCACCATCACAAGGGGAACCTCTAATTACCCAAGCAGGGACAACATTCCTCTAGAGTTGACTGAGATATTCAGGGAATAGTCTTTTAACTATGGCCTCCTTTGGGAAGAGATGTCTAGCTTTGAGGAGTTCCATTCCAAGGTGATTGCCATCTGCTTCTAACAAACTTCCCACTAAATCCTTTGTTTTCAGTATCATGTATTACCCTCACCATGTATATGTGCATACACACACATACATACAGAGAGAGATAGGGAGAGGGAGAGGAAAAAGGAGACAGACAGACAGACACACACACACACACACACACACACACACACACACACACACAGAGGAGAAATTAAAACCTATCCTGATTCAGGGGAATACTAGTAATTGTGAATAACTTCAGATCCAACAAACACCAGCACCTAACCCAGCTGCTCACTCAGAGCCTGTGTGTACAAGCTAACTCTGCCTTTGCTGCCATCTAGCCTGAAAAGGATCCCAATAGTGGAATGACCCTGTTCCCACGGTCAATTGTAGCCCACATAAGACCTAGCGCCTGAACAAATGGTGCCAAATGTTTCCTGGGGCCAGTCTAGTAAATACTCGTCTGTAATAAAAAGCACTTTCTAGTGAGGAGCTAGAGAGAAAGGCCCAGGTGTTACTGGAGAAAGTTTTCTTTCCTGAAAGAATATGTGGGGCCTGGCAAGGATGTAGCCTTCCTCCTTGGCCTTAACAGTATCATAACAAACAGGCCTAACCAAGAGCCCTCCTCCAGACACTTGCATCTGGCTGGAAAATGAGCATGACACTAAACACACATTGTTTCTCTTGGGACCTAACTAATCAGATTACCTGCCTCAGATACATACCAGGGCCTTTACAGTGAGGCGATTTAGAAATTATGCTCTCCAAAAGTAGGAATGCTTTATCGCCATTGTTTGTTGGGGTCTAAAATTACTCGGCATACCTTGCAGTCCAGTGGAACAGAACATCTCTGACTTTATTGTCCCCTGCTTCAGAGGAGCTAACTGCCAGCCTTGTTCTTGTCAAGGAGCCCAAACATTATCATTCAAAGGCTGTATTTACAAATGGAGCAGGACTACCATAAAACCCATGACCTTGCTGCTTCTGGAATCTCATAAAAAGTTTCCAAGCTGCTCCTCCCCAGAGCAAATAAGGGTGTTGCAGTTGTTAGTCCTCTGGCTGGGCTCCAGCTGGGGCTATTACATTCCTCCCTCATAAACTTCCCTCTGAGCTCTGAATACAGACTTGCCTGCTTGTCTGGGCGCTTAACTCTGGGAATGCTGCAGTGTTTGGAGCATTTAAACACAGATGTAGAAACAACACAGAAGAAAAACAGGGAGAGAGAGAAAGGAGGTGACTCCGACATGCTGCTATGGGCCAAGCACCACACCATTTTCTTATTCAAGCTTTGTAATTTACTCACATACGTTTTTACTATGTTCCCATGCCTTGAAGGGCTGAGTCTGGCATTTAGTTGTTGCTGTTGTTGTTGTTGTTGTTGAGATAACAGTGGGCATTGGTGTGTGTGTGTGTGTGTGTGTGTGTGTGTGTGTGTGTGTGTGTGTGCTTCCCTCTGGCCTGCACAATCTAGATTGACTGCTGATACAGGTGAGGTGAAGGAAAGTAGTGAGTCAGAGGAAGGTTTCTGAGAACCTATTGTTTTACAGACAAAGAGAATCTGGCTTAGCTGACAGGTGTCTTTTGCCCTTTCCCCTTCTTGCCTCTTTGAACAAGGATGTAGGGCTTAGAGGAGCAGCCTTCATGTCATGATCAAAGGGAGAAGGTAGTAGGCAAAAAGGAGAACAGGGCCTACTCATGGAAAGTCTCTGAGAGATGCTTTCTCAACTCCAAAGTGCCTATGCTCAAGTTTCCTATTAACATACACACACACACACACACACACACACACACACACACACACACACACAGAAAGAGAGAGAGAGAGAGAGAGAGGCATTCCTTACAGTGATAAAAAGATGAAGAGGAATACTTACTCTACAGTCCTCACCTGCTAGTGTCTTAGTCATCATGGCTGTCCACTCAACTTCCCTTGTGTAGGGAGAGACTGGTGACTTTTTCAAACAATAGGAATGGCAAAGGTGACAGGATACCTGAGCTGTGATCAGGTATGCTTTACATGCTGAGCAACACCACAGCCATTGCTGAGGCCTGGGCTCGCCTAGATCACAAGTTTGATCTGTTGTATGCCAAGCGTGCCTTTGTGCACTGGTATGTGGGTGAGGGCATGGAGGAGGGAGAGTTCTCTGAGGCCTGTGAGGAAAAGCTGCCCTAGAGAAGGATTATGAGGAGGTTGGCGCAGATAGTGTGGAAGGAGATGAAGAGGGTGAAGAATATTAATCCGTGTGCTTGTGGCTTTACACATCCCTTGTCTTGTATTTGTCCTGAATTATCAATAAAAGTGTTTCCGTTTTGAGTGGAAAAAAAAATAAGACTTCCTCCAATAGTAGATACAGTCTAGAGACTTTCTGGCTAACAACAGAGTAAGTTGCCTTGTGAACCTGCTTCCTCATGGGAGAAGCTCCTGTGACAAGGAACTAAGAGCAGCAGCCTTGAGTCTGCCTCCAGTTGGTCAGAAGCTGTTCCCCATCCTTCACTGAAGGTTCTTTACTAAGGATGCCCCCAAATGCGAGTTCACCCCAACTGATACCCCCAGTGAAGCCTTGTGTGATCCTGCTTGAAGGATCCAACCCAGCCATGCCGAGACTCAAGACCCACGGAAACATAATCAGGAAACACTGTTTTAAGTCACTAAGTTGGTGGTGATTTGTTATGCAGCAATATGACATTAAACACACTCCTTGATACTACTCTAGCCATCTTCCCTTATATGCAAAAAAATGAAATGAGTTTGGTGGATACACAAATGATCAAGGTTGGTGGCTTCCACAAAGTGTTAAGGCCTGGGAGTTGATGCTAAGAGAAGGTAGGGGATCATGGATTATTATGGGTTAAAGAGAAAGCTGGGCTCTTATTTTTTTTCTCAAAATATAACTGAACATTCTCATTCCAAAAGCTTTTATAAGGCAGCTAGAGAGGTGTCTGGTGGCAAAGAGCACTGGCTACTCTACCAGAGGACCCATGTTCAATCCCCAGCACCCATGTGGCAGTCCACAACCGACTGTAAGGGCCACCATCCTTTCTAGTCTGCAAGGGCACTAGATATATGCATGATGTACAGACATGCTCATATACATAAGACAATATTTTTGTTTTTGAAAAGGTTTTTAGGTGATGAAGCTCCACTGGTAGCCTGCCTGTCTAGCATACACAAGGCCATGAGTTTAATCCCCAGCACAGTATAAATCAAATGTACTGGTACATATCTGATATCCCACCACACAGGAGGTTGAGGTAAAGGCAGGAGAGTTAGAAGTTCAAGGCCATACTAAACTAAATAGTGACTGGAAGCTAGCCTAGGCTGGAAGAGATCCTCCAAATTAAAGTGCTTTTAGCCATGAAGTGATAAGAACCAGAAAAAACTGCTAACTGAAACTGTGCGTATATCTTTGACTGCTGTGAGGCAGGAGAATACACAGCATTTTTCTTTGTAAAGTTTCCAGATTTGCTGGGAAGTTTTGTAACCTAAAAGTAGCCATACAATCCGGCATTTCTGAGTGCTCACCATGACAAAGGGGCTGCCTGTATCAAGCTTTTCTCTTAAATTATCTTTACACTTGCATTTGTCCTACAAGGTAGGAATAAACAATACTCTCACAGGATGCACTAGAAAGCTGAAATCAGAGAGGTGAAGTGGTAGGCCAGTAGAGGGCAGGACTCAAAAGCAAGCCATCTAAGGGATTTAAACATTGCCCTATTCATTAGTCTGCAAAAGATGGAAAAATAGAGGAAAGTACTAAAAGAAAGGGAAAGAAACCCTTTCCTATAATCCAAATGTGTGAAGGAAAAACTACAAATAATTTTTGATGTATTTCCTAACACAAAAGAACACAAATATATACTGTGTTCATTCAGTGGATATGCTATAAGCAGTGTGTGTGTGTGTGTGTGTGTGTGTGTGTGTGTGTATGTGTGTGTGTGTGTTTATGTGTGTGTGTGTGTGTGTGTGTTTATGTGTGTGTGTGTGTTTATGTGTGTGTGTGTGTGTGTGTTTATGTGTGTGTGTGTGTGTGTGTTTATGTGTGTATGTGTGTGTGTGTGTGTGTGTGTGTTCCAAAGTTTCTGAAATCAATGGTATAGTCATTACTTAGACATACCATCACTTCCTAAGTTCTTCCCCAGACAGCAGGTACTGGAAGATGCTTTCCATTTAGAGTCGTTATGAATAAGGGTTCACTCAGTTTCTTTACACATAATATTTTGTCCATATTTTAAATTTCTATGTTAGGGGCCAGTGAAATGGCTCAGTGTGTAAAAGCATTGATTGCCAAGCCTGATGATGCAAGCTCTATCTCTGGAACCCAGGAAAAGAACCAACTTCCAAAAGCTGTTCTCTGTACTCCACACATGCACCTTGGCATACAGTGCATGCAACCTAAACACACACACACACACACACACACACACACACACACACACACACACCATATCACATCACATAACATCATATCACGCCAAGAAAATTAATATTTTTGAGTCTCTGTGTTAAGACTGAATCCTCCAAGTGGCTGAATCCAAAAACATACTCATACTAAAGGGACTGACACTCCATGCCCTACTTGGCTCTAAAACAAATTACCTCTATGAAGCTTTGAAGACAAGAGAAAATGTTTATCTCATGTATATTTCTATAGGTTAGTTTCTTCATAAGTGGTACAGGGGTTATTCCTTTAGAGAGCTGGATTTTTATTGCCATCTGGAGTATACTCCTTCTTCCAGAAGCTATAAAATTCAAGAGTAATTGTGGTAAATTCCTGCAGTGTCTGCTTCCTGCACTGCCTCATGGCCATGGCTTCAGCCCTTTACACGGGTTCCTAAATAAACAGAGTCCTGCACAGTGCCATCCACTGTGAGCAGACTCCAGCTTCCACCCATGTTCTTCATATTCATGAGTATCTCCCATACTTCCCACTTTTCCAAGATGTGAAAAAGGTTGACAACACCAGAAGCACAAAAAATATGCTATTTCTTAAAGCCATAATAATTGAAACTGAAAAGCCTTCTTTGCAATGCGGAAAGACCCAGGAAAACTGGTTTCATTCCATCTGCTACAGATGTGTTGTTAAGTAAGGTGACAGGCCCAGCCATGGGAATGGAAAGGAATCTTAAGGAGGCAGATCATGAAAATAGCTGACATTTTCTAGACACTGTGTATCATACACTAGGCTAAAGACTCCACATGAATTGTTTCCTGCCATTTTTGCTAGTGTAATAAATAGTGAAGTTTCAAGTTTCCATTTCTTTCTGAGTCAAGTTGAACAATTTATTGAGCTCCTGGAAAGCATTTCTTATTATTTTTGTTTGAACTATTTTGTCATACAGTAAACTGCAGAAAATCAACATTATTACAAAGAGGTCCATGCCGAGAAAAAGGACATCCTTGAAGCATGGTCACACAATGGCAGGGCAAGCTACCCAAGGTTCACTCAGCCGACGTTCTACTGAGTATTCAGCAACCTGCTGAGGGGCAGAGCCACAACTGTAAGCCTGGCCATTTGATTCAGCACTAAATATCTGATGTAAAACCTTGACACCCATCCATCCAACAAATGAAGTCACCGTGGTCCAACTGTTGGGAACTCAGGCGGATACCTAGCATGTATAAAGGTATGGTATGTAACTGGGAAGAGTAACAGACAAAGGCCACCTAGTCTGAGTCTGGTATTGGGAAGGACTTTCCAGAGTCCATGAAAATCAAAAGAGGGTGGAGCAGAAGAGTTCATTGTGCAGTGGAAACCTTATAATGCACAGATGTAAAGAGTAGAAACAATGACTCCATGGCTGAGAATGGATGGAACACACAGTTCTAAGGAACAGAGCTGTCAGAGGTGAGTCTGAATAGGTCAACCAGGTCAAGATCTGGGTCTGGTGAGACCAGTTTAAAGTTTATCCAAGTTTACTGTCCACTAGTATCCATTACCTCCTGACAATGGGAAGCTATGGCAACTCTCACCTGAACTGAAAGAGGCACCAAGCCTGGGTCTAAACTGTATATGGACACAATCAATATGGAAATTCAGAATTCAGTGTGTAATGCTCATCAACCAAGTATGTGCTGAGCCCACTTGGGCTTAGGAGCAAACATCTAGCTAATCCTGAAGAGTTGGGATGTTTGCAAAGCAGGTGAAATTGACCAGAGTCTTGACGGAGAAGTGCAACAACGGGCATGCCAAGTGTCAAATGGTTTGCTTTTCTCAGCAGTTTTCTATGACCATACACTGATATCTTAGGGACTTACCATGTGCCTGAAGATTTCCCACATGAGAATGCCCCAAATTCATACCTATGTCTCAGGTTTTTTTATTAATTAATTAATTTGGTGTTTTTTGGTTATGGGTTTTGTTTTTTGTTTGGGGGGGGTTGTTTGTTTGTTTGAACAGGGTGTCTCTATGTAGTCCTAGCTGTCTTGGAGTTTATGTAAGAACAGGCTAGCTTTGAATTCACAGAAATCCTGCTGCTGGGCTAAAAAGCCTTTGCCACCACTCCCAGCTTTATTATATTTTTATCAGTGGTATATTCTCATAGTGGAAATGCTAAGCCACCTTTCTGAGGTTATGTGGCAGAAATCATCCCTCGCCTCCAACAAACTTCTTTCTTGCCAAGAGGATATTTAGCCTATTCAAGATATCTTATCACAGAAGAAGAGAATCAAGAGTGGTCTGTGGAAGAGACAGTTCTTTCACTATCATTTGTCAGCCTTTCAGTTCCCAAGAATACCTAGACAATAAGAGTGGCCATGTGACAATACTTCCAATCATTAATACACTGATCCATCAAAAGACTAAGCTGCTTCATACTCCCCATCTCTTAGCACCATTATTTATAACTATGAATAGTACTGTGATACATGGAGATGTGCCAGCCATTAGCAGAAGGCAGAAGACTCGATGACCTGCATAAGTATGGGAGACAGAAAGGGGCCTGCCATTCAAGAACAATGTTAAACTGTTGTTCTCACCTTAAATTATTTGTCCTTTGATTTTTCAGTCTTGGGACTTAAACATCTCAATGGCTTAGTACTCAGAGTTCTACTAGTCACTAAATAAGTCCTAAATTACATAGGTAGTCTGAAAAGAGGATAATTTGCCTTCTTATCAAAATTTTGAATCTTGCCAAACTTAAAGAAAGAGAAAGGGGAGAGGAGAATGCATGTGAAGATCCCTCCCACCCCCACCCCTGAAAATACAAAACTGCCTTCTATGAAGTCTCTTCATCCAGTGATACTTTTCCTTGGCTGGCAGGGGGGATCTGGACTTCTGCTTTGCTGACCCTTCCTTCATCACCCTTTGGGTTTGGCCAGGCATTTGTTCGTGGTGGTCCTGCTGCAGGGCCAGGCTGCTTAGGAAAGTTATACTTGTCAAAAAACAGTCAGATTCTCCCTGGCAACTGCAAAGGTATGCTGTCACCAGTACTGTCAACAGTCTCAGCACAAAGCTATTTATTCGTTGCAGACTTTCATGAGTCACAGTCTGAAGATTCTGCAAACCTCCCCTGGCAAGTCAGACCCTGCCCCAGTCTCTGAGGACAGTGCTTCCCACCCAGAGCCACTTCAATGCAACAGACTCTTAGCATGTGGCTGTCTAATCTTTGAGCTGCACAAGTGGTCATGTTATTAATGACTCTGACTCATCACTGAGCGCAGTTCTTTGGAATGTGTATGCAAAGAGCAGAAGGAGGGTGGTGCCTGCTGAATGATGGACAAGAGGGCAAGTCCTTCCTGGCTGTGCCTCTTCCTCATGATACACCTTTCAAAAGGAACCTGTGCTTCATAATGATGAGTGTCTCCCCACCACCCACCTTTTAATACCCTCATGTTCGCTGGTGTCAGTCAGGGCTCAGAGAACTGCACTACATTCAGCTGGACCTTCTGAGGGCTGAAGGTGAAAAAGACAGAGCTCAGGTTGTTTACTTTTTAAATCTGAAGCATGAGTTTAAAATGTGGCTTTCCATCTTCCCCTTCCATCTCTCCACAAGCCTGATATACACTTTGAATGTGACTATCCCATTTGGCATAAGAAAATTCCCAAACCTATTTAGCACAATTCATGGCAAATATTCCTTCCCTACTGACCTTTGTAAAGATGGACATAGTTCAGTTTTTACTTTTTCTAGGACATCTTCCATGATTTCTCTAAATAGTTCATTTATACCACCTACAACTTCCATGATGAGACCATTTATCACTCTGCTAGTTCTAGCCACTCTGTGAGGCTGTAGGGTCTCCTGACACAGGAACTATCTCAAAACACCAGTGTTTAGAACACTTTCTGCTGTGTGCTAGACACCAAAAGTAATATATGATGTAAGTGAGGTAGGAGGAAAGGATCATTCTCTACAGCCTTCTATGACTGAGTTGATCTCAAAACAAGGCTGGCCCTAGACCCCTAGAGAAAGACAGCAGGGGAGCAGGCGATATTTCAGATGTTTTATCTGTCTGTAGCCCAATTCCTTGAGAAAATAGACTAAGTCTTATGCTTGTTATCTAATAAAATAGAATGCCATCTTCTTACCTCAGGTGGCCTCAGGGAAGAACTCACAAAACCTTTAGTAGACATCTAGAAGAACCATGGGACAGACAACCTATCTCCAGAGCACTGGGAGAAATGTTAAAGAATGTGGTATCAAAGCAGAAGACTTCTTGGTAGACTAGCACACTAATCAATGAAAGTAGAATGATAAATACTCAAAGTTCTGTCCTTGAATAGCAGAATTGTCTGAAGATGGGTCATATTTGTGAGAGGCCCACAAGTTCACCCTTTAAATCCTAATACTGGTTGGAGAAGCCCCTCTAAGAGGACCAGAAAATAAGGGGGCATACTGCTACTTGTTAAGAATTTAAGAGATGATTCATGAGGAAGAAGGCCTGATGTACAGGCATGAGGACCTGAGTTCAGATCCTAAAGACCAACAAAAAGCAAGTCTAGTGCTAAAGGAGGCAGAAGCAGTTGGATCAAGGGAGATCCCTAGTCACTTATCTTAATTAAAATTCAGCATGTCCTGGGCCAATGAGAGGCCCTATTTCATAAGGTAGAGATAAGGATAAGGTAGAGAGCCAAAAAGGACACTTAACGTCATCCTCTGGCCTAAATACACATGTGCGCACACAAACACACACACACAGAGGCACAAACGCACACACGCACATGCATACACCTCTGCAAGCAGAGAAAAGGAGACAGTGAATAAAATTTTCTGCTACCAGTTAAATCTTAAGAGTTTTCCAGGACTCTACCATGGAGACTGGGGTGAGAAATATAAGGATATAGGAAGACTGGGAGCTTAGCAAAATAAGATGAGAGGAAGCCAGCAGTAAAGCATTAAGTGTCCAAGGGGCTTCTGCTTTGACTACTAAGCTGAGATCTAGTCATCCATACTCCTGAGCACCAGTTTCTCCACCAGTGAGCTAAGGAAAGCAGTACCCTATACCATAGGACTGTTGCAAGGGAGATTAAAGGAGTTTGCATGCTCACAGTATCTGGCCCAGATTAATTGTCCAATATAAGCCACTATCATTTAATCATGAATAGGGACCATTTATTAATCAATTCTCATTCCTGTACAATGTAGAATTCCTACCTGAATGACTACTGCCAGTCTGTTGTGTCTAGGGCACTCCAAGTTTTATCTGGATACCTTCCAAATACCTACAACACCACCTGACTTTAAATCATCTGGTACTCATTCACTCAGTATATCTTCTCCATCAATTCAGGTCAAGTGGATCTACCTTGAGTTATCTGTGCCCAGTTACGACTTTGCCATTCCACACAGATTCAATTCCTCTTGGCTCTGACTGGACTATGTATCAAAATTCTCTGCTATGACTGCAGGGATCCCTATAGTTTGTTTCCCTGCATTTGTCTTCTGGGCATGAGAAATTGTGATTCTTGGATAAAAGCTTTCATAAGGTCCCTAACTTCTCAGCTGAGTTCATCAAGCTCCTTAGAACAAAATGGCAGTCTAAAAACTGGGAAAACTTTTTTTTTTTTTTTTTTTTT
>CAJQZJ010032130.1:3927741-3943262 GCA_907164525.1 Lophiomys imhausi
TGCCAAGAGATAGGCTTGCCACTAATTCAACCATCTCACACTGGAGATTCTTCGATGCTCATCTTCTACTTGGAGTGGAATAGGGGATGATGTCAGGAGCTGGCATGTCTTGATATCAAAAAAAAATCTTAATTTAAGAAAACATCTTTGAATGCCATACTCTGCAGATCTCTTGGGGTTTTTGAAGATGCCCTATCTATCTCTTATGTTTAGATACGCAAATGTTGCTGTCTCTTAACAACTTGATTTCTGAGTAGCTTAGAAAATAACTACTGTCATAGTAACTAACAAAATGACATGCTTGCATGACTGTTAGTTTGTATTTCTTAATTATCCTAAACAGTTTATGATGGTTGGTAGCAAAAGGCCAAAACTTCACATTTCCTTTTTAAGCATTACTAGGTACAATACCTTTAAGAAGTGTCACCCTTAATTTTGTAACAATATACAAAGATCAATACCAATGTGGCCAAATATACTCTTAATTTTGTATCAATATACTAAGATCAGTACTGATGTAGTCCAATACAATCTTAATTTTGCATTAATATACAATGATTAGTACCAATTTAGCCTAATATCGTATTAATTTTGTATCAATATACAAAGGTATAAGGGCTTATTCAATAATCTGTCCTTTTTTCTTGATCT
Organism: Lophiomys imhausi; assembly: GCA_907164525.1. NCBI lineage: Eukaryota > Metazoa > Chordata > Mammalia > Rodentia > Muridae > Lophiomys > Lophiomys imhausi. The sequence continues at coordinate 3,928,393 of CAJQZJ010032130.1, forward strand.
TTCCTACACCATGTCTATGTCCCATTTTTTCTCAAGTCTATTCACTCCTACATAGGAGAGAAAGAAAGATACAGAAAAGAAAAAGAGAGAAGTCCCTAGGTCTAACCTCCAAAACCCATTTAACAAGGCCATTTAACAGCTTGTAGTTTCTTCCCCTAAATGACAAAATTTTCTGTTATCCATAGAATAACCAAAAGGGGGGGGGGAAATACCCTCCCCACCTTCTGGGCCTGGGACGTCGCTCTCATAAATGACTTCCTGATGATTTGGAATGTAGTAAGCCTGTTTGGGGCCCAAATAGGGATGGAAAAATGGTTTAAAATGTTAATAGAATCATTTGATGTTCAGTCCTTTTGTGCTCAGCTATTTAGATGTCCTAAGAAGTTTGTAGACAGAAGCTGATCTTCAGGCCTTTACTGAAGTTCTGGCTGGAGCAGTCTGTGGAGCTGAACGATCTTAGTGATTTTGAAAACTCCTTGCTTCAACTGTAGACAGACTGCTGTCCAAAAAGGACAAAACTTGGAAGCAGGTAAGTCGACAGCCTAGCTCTGCCATGACAGGGTAGGTAAGTCCTTCATAATTCCTGCTCTACAATCAATGTCTGTCAGAGAAACGGGACCAAAAGGCTGAAGATTGATGCTGTAATGTATGGAGAGAAAATGGGAACTGTCGAGCAGCCACGGGTATGTCATTTCTTAGTTTTGGAAGCTGCAGGCCCTGTACTTCCTATATAATCAGATATATCCCTCTCAGGTCTCTGAGGTGGTTGAAGAATAGATAGCTAGAGTCTCATAGTTAAATTTTGAGTTGTTTAGGAATCAAGAGGGTGTTCTGGATCTAAGAAGATGTTTTTAAAATTGTGATGCAAGTTAGTATGAAAGCTGAGTTAGATAGAGAACTTTAAACTCATGGAGATAGTTAGATAGTAGAATGTTAAAGTCAGGAACCAAATATATATGGACTGGACATTGAGAATGTATGCTAAGCCATATAACTCTCAGAATTGTGGCCTATTTATTTCAGTTGTTTTGTACTATATTTATTGTTATAAGAGAAATAACCATTTGTTGGACTGAAAAAAAAAGAATTATGCATTCTGGGGGAAGGGTGAGAGGGTAAGAGGGTGGGGCTGGGAGGGGTGGAGGGAGAGGGCTGTGGTGGAGATGTAACTTGAAGTAATAAATAAACATTTAAAAAAATTGAGAAAATTTCTTCACCAATCCCACATATGCCAGAGAGCTAATATCCAAAATTTACAAAGAACCCAAGATATTAAACACCAAGAAACTAAATAATCCAATCAAAAAAATGGGAAACAGAACTAAACCAAATTCACAAAAAGAGGAATCTCTAATGGCCAAAAGATACTTGAAAAAATGCTCAGCATTCTTAACCACCATGGGGTGGTGTTAAGCATTCTAAATATTAATTGGTCCTGTTTGCTGTCTGTTACTTAATTGACTCTGATTGGTTAAATAAATGCTGAGGCCTGGAGATTGGGCAAGGACAGAGGTAGGCAGGACCTTCGTGGGCTTTTTAGAGAGATACAGAGCATCTTGGGAAGAGGTCACCAGAGAAGAAGCCAGGAGTAAACAAGGAAGACATGCCATGGGATAGATTAAAGAAGATCCTTCTATGTGGCCTGGAACATAGGCTTAGCATGGAAAATAATAGTCCAAAGGGATGTATGTATATGGAGTTGTATTTGGGTAATAGAATTATGAGCTAGCTTAGATGGGCTAGGATTGCACTATCCAGGCCTAGGCTTGTTAAGATCCACCTGGTGTCTGTGTGTATTCATTTATACTGGCGGGTTAAGGATGAACACTGCTGACTAATTAAAGATAAATATAAATATTGGTTAAATCATTTAATTAGCCATTATTTTTTTTTACACTTAGTCATCAGGAAAATGGAACTCAAAACAACTCTGAGATTCCATCTCACACCCATCAGAATAGCTAAGATCAAAAACTCAAGTGACAGCACATGCTATTGAGGATGTGGAAAAAGGACAACACTCCTCCATTGCTGGTGGGAGTACAAACTTATACAACCACTTTGGAAACTAATCTGGCAATATCTCAGAAAACTGGGAATAGTTCTACCTTGAGACCCAGCCATACCACTCCTGGGCATATATCCAAAGAAGATTCTTCACCAAACTACAAGGACATCAGATCATCTATGTTCATAGCAGCTTTATTTGCAATAGCTAGAAATTGGAAACAACCCAGATGTCCCTCAACTGAAGAATGGATTTTTAAAAACTATGGTACATTTACACAATGGAATACTACTCAACAATCAGAAACATGGAAATCATGCAATTTGCAACCAAATGGATGGAACTAGAAAAGCTCCTCCTGAGTGAGCTAAGCCAGACCCAAAAAGATACACATGACATGTATTCACTTATAACTAGATTTTAGCCATATAGTACAGGATAACTATTCTACAACCCGTAGACCCAAAGGAACAGGAACCAAACATAACTATCCTATGAGAAAATCCACCCAGCAGATGATCAAACTAGATGTTGTGACACACAGCCAATCATTAGGTGGGGCTCTGGGAGTCCTATATAAGATAGGGAGGAGGAATACAGAAACCTGGAGGGGACAAGAACAACACATGAAGATCAACAGAACCAATCAACCTAGGCCCTAGAGGCTTACAGAGATGGAAACATTAACCGAAAGAAAAAAAAAAAGCTTAGACTAGACCTAGGCCCCCCCCCCCATACAAATAAAAATGATAGGCAACTGGGTCTTCATACAGATCTCTTAGCAAGTGGTGGGGGTCTCAGTCATGGATTCTGTTGCTTGTTAGTGAGACACTTTATCCTAGCTGGGCTGCCATGTTGGGCCCCACAACAAGAGGAAGCTCTTAGCCCTCATGTGACTGATGAACTGGGGAGACTTGTTATGTGGTGGCCCCTCTCACCCAAGGAGAAGGATAGGAGGGAGGGGGAAGAAGGTGGGAGGGCGAGACTGGGAGGGGAAGAGAGAGGGGGCTGTGATCCATATGTAGCTTGAATTAATAAATGTATTTTTAAAAAGTAAAAAAAAAAAAAAATCAGACACTGAGCCAGACAAAAGTGGTGCCCAGGAAAAGTACACTGGCCCCATGCTGTATGTCCACATCAGTTCATCACTGAAATGGGACTCAACCCTAGAAATGATAGTTTGCTTCAGACTAAAGGACAAGGAAAATGGCTCACACTGTAGGAAGTGAGTCTGAAAAACTACCATTTATTTAACCTGACCTACAAAATACTTTCAACCTAAAATATAGGCTATCTGAATATTCCAAAGAATAAACATATTACAAGCCAGTCTCATAATATGATTGGCACCAAACAAATTTAATTTCTTAGATCAGTGATAAAAATAGAAAGGAAGAAACTTGCTTAGCACCACATACTACACATCTAATGTAATTCAAATACAACCGCCATAAACTTAATACTCCTGATTGTAAAGTGAATTGAGATATTCCAATCAGGAATTATGTATCAAGCGTAGATTTAAATCTATATCTGTCTCTAAGCTCAGGGTCTATGCATTCTCATTTTCCAATACTAGTCACAAAAAATTCAAAGCGCAGAGAACAATTATCATAGACACAAACTAACACCCTTTAGTAGGTACTGTGCCTTTCTCCTGTCCACTGAAGACTTGTGGAGATCCTGCTTAGCTGCCAAACAGCAGGGATTTCTTCCTCTTGAGCCCCTTCCCAACACATATCTTCTCCCTAGAGACAGGAGAGTATAGCATATCCATTAGAACTGGCTCCAAAGCCAGGCAGCCTGTGTTCAAATCCCAGCTCCATCACTGTTAGCTGGATGGTCTCTGGCTAAATGCTTCAATTTTCTGTGTCTTCTGGCTGATTGTGAAGACTGACAGGTCACACAAGGGCTGACACACAGCAAGATAAGTTTTAGCTACCATAGTTAAGAGTCAGTTTTATAAAAGAATGGACAAGGAGTGCTTAGTCTCATTGAGCAGATAAGAAAACTGTGAGCAAAAGTGGTTAATATTTTGCCTAGAGCTTCACTCTTTTCAGAGACAAGGTCAAAAGGCCAGGATTAGGTAGATGTGGGGGATGTATTCAGTCTCTTCATCCAGTGCTCATGTGCCTAGTGCTTGCTGGTCTACAAAGCAGGAAAAGCATGTAAGCTGCTGATCCACGGCCTGATTTCCTCTCCCCAACGTTCACCCTGATACATGAACCACAAAGAAGTCATCCAAAGCTTCCATTTTTTTTTTTTAATAAACCTACAATGCTATCTTCTCCACTTAAAAGTTGCTTAGAAACTTGCTGGTTAAAAACATTTCCGATTCTGTGAGAGTGGCAAGTTCACGCTGACATCTTGCCTCCATATGCCTCTGAAAACCTGCTTGGCATCCCCTAACCCCTGTTGAAGAGTGTTCTTCTGTGGTCCTTTCTTCTAAGGTTTCCATTTGTGGGTGTGGGTATTTTCTCAAAATTCTCTCTTTGAAAACTTCTCCTGCCCTGAGTCATGTCAAAATCAGAGAGGAAGGAGTGCTGCCAAGAGCTTCAACATTTACATAAACTCTTAATCAGCCCTCAGGTTCACCGCACTGGACACATCAGCTACACTGCTGTCCTGGCAAAGGGCCAGGACCTCAAATTATTCTGCTTTGCCTCAGCAATTGCAAGGGGATCTTGGAAAAAATCATGTTCTTTGGCTGTTACTTGAGCTGTAGGAACAGGTTCCAGTTTCTCCCTTTTTAAGAGTTCAATCCTAGGCAGCATTTATGTTTATTTGTTCATTTTGGTAAATTTGTATTGGCTTGTTGTGAAAGAGATAAATGCTGGAGATATATTTATGGGTGAAAAAGATATGAATCTTGACTTCATGAATGATTGACCCATAGTTATAAAAATAAAGGAAACAAAAGAGGGTGTAGTGAGGGACAGCAACTTGATCTTTGATTGGGATCTCTCTTGTGTTTATATCTCTTCAATTTCTTGCCAACTTTCCCACTTTTTCTAGCATTATATCTTTCATGTTGTTGGCATACATTATCTCAGTCAATCCTCTCCTATTAAAATAAAAATCCAATCCTATAAAGATATCTATGATCATGCCCATTTTACACATGAGAAGACATAGGTTCAAAGAATACAGATGATTAGCCTATGACCACACAGATGTTATGAGATTTGAACGTGGGTGTCTGGGTTCAAAATGCAAGTTTTTCAGCAACTCATCGTTGCAAGTTCCCTGCAAGCAGAAGCCAGACTTTGTGTGCTGTTGTTGTCACTAGCATCAGGCTCAAGAGCATTAGAGGTACATAAGATTATTATTGACCTCTGAAGTCTTTTATACCCCATCTCCCACTCCTTCCCCATTCCAAATCATAGCTGACACTTCAGATGTATCTCCCACTGTGATCCAGGCATGGTCCCAGCACCTTACATTTCTAAAGTCTCTACCACAAAGCCTGAGGTAGCTTCTTTATTGTCCTCTTCTTCATTTAATAACAGGAATGCTGAGTTATAAAGTTCATTAACCACTTGGCCTAGGAGACACAGTACTAACTGAACCAGAGATGCAACTAAGCCAGTCAGGCTAAAATCTAGAGACTCTGAGCATTGCACCACTCCTGTAATCTTGCTGTTTTGTGAGCCTCCTCTATATTTCTTTATAAATGATACATTTGTTTACACATTCATAAATCTAATGTCTACTCCTTTATATTCTCCAACCACCTGACCTCATTCCCAAGTCCTTTGGTGAGAGTCAGTTGCCTCTGTGGTCTGTGCTTCTGTCCCCCTGTGCTCTCATTCCTGAGCACTCACACATAAATCTTCAGTGTCACCTGTTGGCCTCAGGCCATCTCCACCAGTTGACAGGGGTGGGGCTCAAGCTGCCCAGGGTATTGTCACATAGTGACACCTTGAACTTGTCAAAAGTACTGTCATTATAAAATGTTTAGCTAAATATACATACATAAGTATATCCATATTGAATCTCTTCCCCACTCTGTCTCTGTGCTCCTTTCTGAGTGTGTATGTGTGTGTGTGTGTGTGCATGTGACCTACTTGACAAGTGCTCTGCCACAGAGGTATATTAAGTTCTTTCCTTTGTTTTCAATCTTGAAAGATGACAAAGACAAGGGAAGAGGCACTAGACTTACAGGAAGAATAAAGAAAACTGGAAATTCTGATTTTTTTCTTCTCTTCCAAACATAGATATAGATATATATTCCAAATATCTATATGTATATGTATACATATTTGGGGGGATTCTGGGGGACTCTAAAGTCATCCTAGAATGTGTAAGGCCTTTAGCATTCTGAGTCTTGGCTTCCTGTGTGTGTCATGTGCCTGCCTATTGGAAAGAGTTGAATGCCACAGCAATAGTCTCAAAAGGCTGGAAAATGGTGCACAACACGGAAGCTGGTATGTGCTGTGATTGTTCCTGAGCAGCAGGGACAGTGGCTGCTCTGGGCACTTCAGGAAGTATTTGCTCTAAGAGGCCCTTCCAGCTATTGTTGTTAAGGCCAAGCATGCTGAGCTGGAACCAGGACAGGTGCCCCTCCAGGGCAAAGTTCTGTTCAGGGGTTTGGGAGTACGAGGGGCAGTAAGGCTAAGGGGCGGGTGTTGAGAAAAGAGTGAGGGATATAGGAACTAGCCTACAGCCACAGGCATGATCTTCTGTTGTCTTCAGCTATTAATTCCAGGAACCACTGCCTCTAGGTTTATTTCTGTATCTTCCTGCCATGGGTTGCACTGATTGATGAGAAGCCAGATGCTTCTGGCAATGGCCTGGAAGGACCAACAGGATTAATCCAGTACCACAACATGGAGCAGAGACTTGGGAGTCCCAGATCCTGGCCATGAATGCTACCCTTGCCTCTATGTGTGCCCTTGAGCTTCCTCTTCCTTTTCCATAAAGAAAGCTGATAACCAGCTTGAGTGAGTATGAGGGAGAGATAAGCTGAGATTGATGAACCTGTCCAGAACACAATGGCAGTGAGAAAATGTTAGCTTCCTCCCTTCTCCTGAGCAGCTGGACCAGGGAGGGGCAGGCGTGGGGAGCTACTTGGGCAGTACATATCACATTTCCCTGGGTTCCTCCCTGTTGAGCCTCTGCCAGCCTGAGTTCTCCCGACAGCTGCCCCGCTTCACTGCTTGGCCTTGCCCATGACTCCTAATTCAACAAAGGAAAGCTTCTGCTTTTCTCTAAGGAAAAATAAATATGACAAACGATGCAATATGTGTCTCTCAATGCCCCAGGCCACAGTGCTACGCCAGGCTGGTATCCTAAAACCATGCCAGGAACGCAAACCAATACCCTTCTATCCTGTGAATCCAAGCAGCCTCTCTACCTGGCTGCAGCTCTGACTCCTCAGTCATGTGACCTATTTCTGACACTAAGGTGCAAAACTGTCCAGAGGCAGGGCTGAGTTCTTAAGTGCTGGCTTCTAACAAAATGACTTTTAGTAGCAGTAGTAAGTGTTTGTGGAGAACTAAGTACCTTTCTTTTTTATTTTTAAGACTTTATTGTGTGAGTGTGTTTGTGTGTGCATGTACATATACTCAAGCATGTAAGGAGGCATTTGTATGAAGGCCAGAAGAAGCACTGGATATCTTCCTCTATCATTTTCCTTTGATTTCTCTGAGGCAGGGTCTCTCCTTGAACCTGGGTTTTGAATTTTTCTCAGATAGGCTAGAAGATAGGAAGTCCCCACAATCTTCCTGTCTTCACTCTCTTTTCTGAGCTGGGGTTGCAGGCATGCTCAGAACACACAGCTTATACTGCAGGGACCAGGATCCAAATTCCTGTCCTCATGATTGGGCAGTAAGTGCTGATAACCACTGAGCCATCTTTCCAGCCTTGCCAGATATTATTGTAAAATCTTCAAGTTAGTTCACTTGATTGTAGCAAGCATATTTTGAAGCCAGTATAGCTCATATGTCCATTTTACAAAGAAACTGAGTCTCAGAGTTTACATAGAGATCACAAAATTAATGAGCTGAAGATCAAATTGAAATTGATTCCTAGTCTAGTATTTTCAATTTTCTGATAGTACAACTAGCTCTTAAATTAAATGAAACTTGCAGCCTCTGTTCTTTCAGAGAGATAGCATAAAAAATAGAACTTTCCAGAGGAAATCTACCTTTGAGAACTACGCTTTTGAAGATTCAAGCTGGACTCAGAGTGTTCTCTGAAAGGAAAAAAACCAGGAAGCATGGTGCAGCATTCTCTCTCTCTCTCTCTCTCTCTCTCTCTCTCTCTGCTAAATTCAGAGCATGGTTCTGGAATGGTCTGTTACCCTCTTAGGCCTTCAGAGCCCTCATTTGAAAAAGGAGGCAAGAAAATTGATTTGACTTTACAGGAGGTCCCCTCCAGCCCTGGCATTCCAGGAACCTAGGGAACAGCTACACTCATGGTGTGTGTCCTTGGCACTGGACTCCCTCCTGTTGCATGTTTCTATAATCACAGCCAGCATTGGCTGAGCACTGGCTGCTTGCCAAGTCCCGCTCTAAATACTGTGCTCCCCCTATTTATCTCATTTAACCTGCAGAAAAGTAGTAGTATTCTCTTCTGCTCCTATTCTCTTATCTATGCTTTGGGGTTCTGAAGCACAGATTCGAGGGTTAGAATACATTCGGAGTCACCATACTAGTGGAAGACATGTTTGGGGCTTGAATCTCATTTTGTTTGACTCCATTAACACCTGCTTTTGATTAACTCCATTAACACTGCTGTGCACAGTGCCTCCTCAATGTCAGGCAAAGACATTTGCCAGGAGCAAGCCTGTTGGTTTTCAAGTTCCCACTAGCAGTCCATCTGCAGTGGTTTTTTTCCCTGTCAGTCCAATCATCAATCACAGAGTGTGACTTAAGAAGGTCGGGGAGAAGGAGGTCCCCAGCTGCTGGACATGGTAGCTACAGCCATAATCTACCTATAGTCCTTCCTGTTGATTTCGTGGCAACATAAGCAATGTCCTATCTTTAAAAATAAACTACCTAGCCGGGCAGTGGTGGCGCACGCCTTTAATCCCAGCACTTGGGAGGCAGAGAAAAACCAAAAAAAAAAAAAAAAAAAAAGAAAAAAAAGAAAAATAAACTACCTAGTTGGGAGAGAGGCCACTTCAGTTGTAATGCCCACAGGGCTACACAGTGAGCCTGGCAGCTATGAGCATTTTCTCTGAGCTAGAAAGCCAATTCTGTGTACTCAAAGTGAACAGGTTCGGAAACCTGAGAACCACGGGGACATCAGGAAGAATTCTGAGAGTGGTCGCCTGCAGTGAGAGGACAATATGGCCCTGATTACACTCTGCCCAGATGGCTTGGAATCTGCTTTATGCTCCCTTCCGTTCCCCATGCCAAACTAAGAGAACCAAGAGACTTCAGGAGGTACCCCAGCCTGAACAGACTCCCCATGGTAGAGGAATAGGGAACGCATGAAGGCCCCAGGACTGTTTGTCTCAGAAGGGAACACTGCAGTGTCTGGACTAGCTTGCCAAGGCAGGTCTCCCTGGCTCAGACACAAATCCCACTAATCCCATGGGCTGACTGCAAATGGGTCAGCGATGGAAATTCTCTCAGCCAGAGGGAAAGGGTCCAGTAAGACTCTCAGGGCAAGCAGCTGTAGCAAGCCTCTCACAGAAGCCATGGGGCAGGCAGCCTGAAGAGAAAGAAACTTCTAATAAAAATGCCTTTCTATGAGCTCACTCACTGCAAGTCATCGCATTTCCCTGTTGCTCTCCGAAAACAACTTCTGCTATTCATTCACAGCCTTTTCATCCTATCAGCTGAAATTGAAGGGGAAAGGGGGAGTAATTTTTGGAATAAAACCGCAAGTGTCCTCAGTTTAGAAAACAATGTAAGTATGTGAAGACTTCCATTTCTAACACCCTTCACCCACAGACTAGTCTTGACTTCTTCCTACGAATATTTGGTTGAACTTGGCATTAAATTATCATTAGTTGCTTTGCAGTACATCCATCTATCACGTGGTTAATGCTTGTTGGCCTTCACTCATACTGAAGCAGTTTTGTTTCTGGGCCCAGTAGGAATTTTCAGTTCTAAGAAACTACTTTGAAACTCCAGACTAGCCATGCTGTGTCTTCAAGATACTAAACACATCACCTTTGTTTCCCTGGTCTTGGCATCCCCCTCTAAAAATGGTACAATTACTAGCACTACCTTTCCACCACAAAATATTGTTATGCAACCCGGAAGAGGTGATGTTTATACAAGACACCTGTGATAAGAGAGGAGCTCAAAAAAATAAAAAATCAGCTCTTCTTCCTCCCTTTTCACACAAAGCAAAGGGAATATTGTGTTAATGAAGGATAAGGCAAACCATGAAATATGTTGTTGCCCAAATCTCCTTCTGCTTAAAATAATTACACCTTCATTTCTCAAGTCCACCCCCTACCAACACAGACCCCAGATTCCCATATTGAGGTTCCCTGTAACTGAAGCCTTTTTCTTCCCAAGACCTATCAGAGATGCTTAAGCGATGAGGCTGTAGGCTCACCTTGTCAAATCCTTGCAAGTGTCAGAGCCCACATGCCAAGGCTTTGTCCCATGTGACTCAGTGACACTGCACTCTGAAATAGTGTCCTCATTGCTGGATGCTATAGAAATTTCTACCAATGTCCTTCTCTGGATGGCCCTTCAGTACCTGCCAAAGAGTATCCTCTCTCCTCTGTCCACTCTTGCCTCCCAGTCTAAGAAAGGTGTCAGAATGACATTGTTTAGCAGAAGTGACTAGGGTTCAGGCTCTGGAGACACATCGTCATTTTAAGTTGTGGCTTCATGAGGACTTATTAAAATCATTCATTGAAACTATTTCCCACAGAACCTGGGACATAGTAAAGCTACAATACTCTCTTGTGCTTTTTTGTCCTGGTCATTACTGGTTTATAGACCATTTGCATTCCTAAAAGGCAGCAAATTGTTTTGCATATCCTTCATCAAGCAGAAATGGGGGGGGCAGATTAAAAAAACTATAAAATTTAGAAAGCATTTTTCTACTTTTTTTTTTAAAAAAAGGTAAAACTTATGGATTGGCTAGATTGTGGTAAATTTTTTTTTTCAGTCTTCACTATAACCCCAAAAGCAAGCATTTGGACTTCAAAGCCAACAGAGAATTTGTTACATTGCTGCTTCTCACATACCTCGTTCAAAAATAGTAATATTCAGCACTTTTTTCAAGGCAGAAAAGACAGGTGGGGGAAGTTGGACAAAGAACGTGGAGCCTGAGTTAGGCATAGTGGGTCATGCCTGTAGTCCCAGTGTCTGGGAGACAGAGGCAGGAGGATCAAGAGTCAAGGTCACCCTTAGCTATCTGGTCAGTTCTAGTTCTTGGACCTTGTCTTGGGCAAATAATTGAGAGGATGTTGGGAATCAGAAAAGTGGTTGCACAATTAATAAAGTGACAGCAGAGGAACTGGCCTGGGGAGAGAAGCAGTCACTACTGTGATGGCATCAGCGGCTGACTGTACGAACACAGCAGTGTTTTGGGTCCTATCCCTGCCTGGGAGTCCAGCTGGCATTCATACTAGCTTGAACCCCCTTTTGGAAGGGTGCCAGACATCTTGTTTAAATTCTGCTGAGTACAGGGAGGGACAGTGGTGTCCGCTGTGTGTCTGAGATGCTGTTTCTCCTGGGTCTAGCATTCAGGGAGGCATCATTCCAAAGCACTAAAGCAAACATTCCTGAGCCTCTCTCCAGTTTGCAGTCCTTTCAAGCACAGAGCTTGGGGGCAATGCAACAGTAAGCCAAGCAGAAGGCTGGGCAGCAAAGGCCTTCATGGACACACCATCGATTGAGAGATTCTCTATACTGTATATTATTTTTTTCTTTGGTGTTTGCTAAAGCACTGAACATCCATTGCTTCAGTGACTAGATGTCAAGTATGGTTGTTTGTTTGTTTGTTTTTAAACCAGTATGGTTATTTCTGTGTTGTGGGATTACATCTGATTTGTGTGGCTGCCTCTTGCCTTTGTATATTTTAAATTTTACTATATCTTCCCCCTTTGAACATATGATGGATTAGGGTTTAAAAGAAAAAATATAAACATTATGAAAAACCAAACAATACTAACTCCATGTGACTGTGAGTTTTAACTCTTTTGGCCTGCATGTCTCCTGTCACAACATGTTAAAGGCAGAATCCTCCTTCCAGGAGGGGTGACTATTCCCCCAGAGGTGTCAGACGCAGGCAATTCATGCCAACAGCATCCCTAAATGGACAAGAGAACCATTTATAAGTTATTAATAGTGTTCAATTTGGTTTGCCTTACTAATGCTGGTCGTGGAAATGTGTTTCCCCTAATCCAAACTCATGTTGTCAGATCCATTCTTCACACTGGGAAGGAAATGTTCAGGTTCTTTAGAGAAATCTTTGAGGGCTAATGACTTGAATGTGAACATATATGAGCTCTTTAGGGGTAAGATTTCTGCCAGGAAAGAATAGACTGATGCTTTCATCTTTATGGCGTTTGTTCCCTCCACACAGAAAGGGAAAGAGACTAAGTTGGTGAAAAGAGAAGGGTGAGGAGATGAGTTATGAAAATAGTGTTAACAATTCATCTTCTGATGATATCTAAGACAAAAGAAAACCCAGAAATGGCCCTTTCTACCCCTTTCAATTTCCACATGAGATGGCAAGTCCCAGAGAGTTTGTTCAAGAATTTTCCCATTTGGGGTATTTGGTGATAGAAGCAAGACTAGAAAGTCACATTTCCCAATTCTGGGCCCAGCCTTCTGACAGCTCTATCTACTTTGCCTTTGTATACAGAAAAGTATACAGGTCATGCCCTGTTCATTACAAAGGTCTGCACTTTTAAAGGATTAAACATTTGGATGACAGCTTGAGAATATTCTTTCAAAGATATTTCTCTCAGAAGAGGTGGATCAAAGAAGACTGACTCCAAGAGAAGGCTGCACCCTTACAGCATCTTCACCTGGCATCCAGAAAAGCTGACTCAGAGTGGCTGAAGTCACAAAGGGGATTTTGGTGAAAGTGCATTGGTGTGGCCACACTCAGGGGACAGTTTAAAAAATAAATCACCAATGATCCTGTTACCTCCCGTCTCCTAACTTTCCCTAGGTTGGTGTCATCTTTCCCTCACAAGAAGGTACCTTTGTAGGCCAAACGCAAACTCTCAGACCAAGTTATAGCCCAGTCTCCCTGGACGTCAGTTCCCTGACCTGTCAAAGAAAAGGCTTGGTTCCTAGATAGACCACTTTAAATCCTTCCATCTATGACAGTGTTTCTTGAAAGGTGGATCAGAGCAATTTGCCTCAGAAATACCCTTCCTGGTCTGTAGTTGAAACTAACTAACTCAAAGTCTTTGTGCTTATTAATGTGTGAGCTCAGATTCAAGTCAAACCCTGGCTTGTGTGTCTGAGAATCACTTTTACATTGAAAAAAGATTGCCTAAAAAGACAAAACCAAAAATAAAATCCCACAAAAGACAAACTTCACACAAAGAAGAATATGGAGCAGAGACCTTATTTACATAGTCGTAAGAGATTTACTATCAGGCGGCTCTTTACTGGAAACATTTGCCTGCCTTTTGTCTGGAATAATGAGATGCCTGAATGATGGAAAGAAAAGTGGATGGAAGGGGGGAATAGTTGAACAATTCATCTGGCTGATGAGGCCAAGAATTCCAGTGACAGGGGTTTTCAATGCTCCATCAGCTCCATAGACGAGCAGGCAAATGAGCCAAAATGTCCTGAAATTTAGGTTAAAGCAGATGTTTTTCAGAAGACTCTGGCTACTTCATGCATAGTCTAATATTAACATAAAGGTCAGCAGTGCACTACTATAATTGGGGAGTGACAAGCTCCTCCACCATGCTCTTTGTGTGGAAACCTACCAGTCAACTCTCACATCCACCCTGGGGAGGATTTTAAGGTCATTGTGTTGTGGCTCTTTTTCATTCATTACTTCCAACAGGTCAAGTGATGTCAGAGGGTTAATGCCATCCTAGTTCCTGGGGAATATTCCCAGACACTTGACCGGGAAAAAATCACAGTCCTTTTCAGAGAATGGGCAAGAAAAGCTCTGTGGTCAGAAGAAAATGTACAAGATCAAGTTTTGTAAGTTGGACGGACCTAGCCTCCATGTTTACCTGCTCTAGGATGTTAGACTTTCATTGTCAAAAAGAGCAGCTATGTATCTTCATACTTAAATTAACGAAAATTTCAATTCTTCAATTACACCATAGATACTCATCATGTCAGACAATACAGAATTTATAAATGTTTCTACCAGCATAGAAAGTTCTAGACAGTGCTGGTCTAGGCAATCTTCCAATAATTCTTTATAATTCATCCACTACTTCTCTTTTTTCCAACGACTCCATTATTCAAGGTCCCAAAGGCTTGTGAACAAATGGCTAGTAAACTTCAGTCTAATCCTCATTTTTATCATCTGTAAAATGGGCACATCAATGTATCCGTCAAAGTTAACATATGGATTGGAGGAGCCCATGAAGGCAAAATAATCAGCACAAAACTACATGCTTAGAAATATTTCAATAAATTCCATATGTGGTTTTGCTACTATGCACCCATCTTCCTCTAGGCTGGGAGGTTCTCAAGTCCTAAGAGCATGAGTAAGTCTGGAGGACTCATGAAAACCCAGTGATTCTGGTTCAGTAGATCTTGGCCCATAAGACTTGGATTTCTGCAGGTCTTTGGAACAGTCTTTGGAAACCACACTTTGAGAACTGCTTCTTCAGGGAGCTCCTTCAGAAACACCTGTTATCTTTCTGGGGAGGATGGATTTTGTGTGTGTGTGTGTATGTGCATGCATGTGTGTGTGTGTGTGTGTGTGTGTGTGTGTGTGTGTGTGTGTGTGT
>CAJQZJ010032130.1:3943272-3964938 GCA_907164525.1 Lophiomys imhausi
TGTGTGTGTGTGTGTGTGTGTGTGTGTGTGTGTGTGTGTGTGTGTGTTGGAATGCTGCCCTTTCCTGTTAACTTACTCCCCTGCCTCTAAGCATGATTACACTTCTATCTTCCTAGAGCAGCTTAGTCTGCAAGTTTGTCACCCCTAACTGACTGCTGAGACTGACCAACAGCTTCCTTCCAACTTGTAGCAAGCTTGTGATTCCTGCCTCTATGATGCCCCTAACATTTTGCTAGTGGTTCATGCTCTGTGGTGTAACAACCATTTTTTTTCACCTTACCAGGATTTCCCAAATATAGAAAATATTCCACTGGTGACAACCAAGGAAAATTTGTGTGACACAAATTTTCAATGACACACACAAAAACAAAACATACTAAATCACATACTAAGAAAGTTGTCACTTTCATTTCTCTCTGGACTCTGTGGAGGAGAGGTTCTATCTCAGGTCGAGGTATCTTTGCCCCTTGCTCAGAGTCTGGGTAGATAATTCCATTTTCATCACTATCATCATCACCACCACCACCACTATCATCAGAGAAATGGCAATTTCATTCTATATAGGGTGTTGTATGTGCCTGCGAGTGTTTCAAATACTTTACAAACATTTACATAACATAAATTCACTTAATGTCCAATACTCTGTGAAGATATGAACCATTATTCCTATGTTACAGACAAAGAAACTGCTAGACAGAAAGCTAATGTGGTTTATAATCACATCACTGTCAACTGAGAGAACCAGGATTCAAATCCATGTAGTCTCAGAGTATGTGTTCCCTCTCTCCAGGTTTTGTTTGTCTTTCTGTCTTTCACATATCTGTTACTGTGCTAGGAATGAACCTAAGACCTCGGGTCCTCTACCACTGAGCTCTCTCTGAAGCCCTTGGGTCTGCCTTTTCTTTTGAAACAGGCTCTCTCTGAGGTGTTCATGCTACCCTTCAGCTGGCCCTGTAGACTAGGCAAGCTTTGGACTTGTGAACTTCCCACTTCAGCCTCCTAAGTAGCTAGAATTTCAGGCCTGTGCCCTTTAGGTCCATGCTCTTAAACATGATGGCACTGCGATAGTTTTCACTTCATTTGTTTCTATTCTTGTCTTATATTTTTGGTGCCTTAGCTTGCACTGTAATAAAAACAACACAAACATAAGCTAAGACAATAGAAATATATCTCTCCAGAGTTCTTGAGGCTGAAACCTAAAAAACAAAACAAACAAACAAACAAAACAGGCACTTAACTGATTTAGGGATTGGTGAGTATTCACCTCATGGCTTGCACTGATTTATTGATTTAGTGCACTAATGATTCCTCACATGAGGCACAAGAATGTTGTTTGTTTGAATGTATTAAAAAATAAATTCAGATTCACCGATAATCCACTGGTGTTGCACACCAAGGAAAGAAACCAAAACACTTCACCTTGTTCTCGTTCAACCAAGAGTCAATCCAAATTGTCTGTGTGTGTGTCTGAATCAATGCCTGCCTGAAGACTACCTTGTACAGCTGTTCCTTTGTCTGGGTCTGTCCCTGTTTGTCTGCCTGTCTGGATGTATCTGAGTGAGTTTCTGTGTTGTGTTCGTCCCTAATGGCGGACTTTTCTTTCTCTTTGACAGCACAGAAAGCATCACATGGAGAAGTGATAAGGAATTCTATACAGAAAATTTGAACAGTATTTTACATCACTGACTCCGACTGACCTCAGATGACCCATATAACAAAAAGGACTGCAAACATCTTTGATTAGCAAGCAATATTTGTATGCTATTGTGGATATTCACATATAAGGCCACTTTCAGCTTATTTGCTGTTTCCAGCAAATGATTATCATAAGACACATGCATTACTGTTGGGTCAGGGATAGAAGAGTATATAACTTAAGATTATAGTTTCTACTAGTTTAGATTGTAAACATTCATTACATGGGAAATCCAAGGCAAGTAAGGTTGGTTGTTACATTGTTCTCTAGAGGAAGTTTAAACAAATAGGCTGAGTACACAGATAGAGTCTTAAGTAACTTTTTTATGTTTGTTTTTACTAACTCTGCCTATGAAGTCCAGCAAAGGTTCCAGTCTCTTAGAATGTAAGAAATATTTGTATAATGTTGTCATTGCCACAGGGGCTCATAAGAAATAGTTTCTCACTGAATCCTTGCATGGTAAAGAGACAAGTCAATAATTTTCTAGAGTCTCTCTTATAAGGATATTAATTGCAACCAGGAAGATTCCATCATCATGACTTCCTCATTTTCCAAAGCCTATTCCTCCTACTATCATCTGTAACAGTAAATTTTATTTATCGCACATATATTTATTAATGCTTAATAATTATCTAACATATGCCTATAAAATTCCTAAATCCTAAACCCAAACACTACTCTGAAATCTAGCACCTAAAACTTCTTAGAGCCTATAATACAAGCATTTAACATTAACCTAAGGTTTCTCAAAAGGATATTTTTCTCTGAGTGTGGGTCCTGATGGATGGCTGGTCTTGATGCAATTTTTCAGTTTTAAAGTCTCTTAAAGTCTCTGAATTTCGTTTGTCAGATACAAAGACAATTTATCAAGTAGGAATCACCTCCATGGTCTCAAGACCAACTAATATATGAAAGTTTTCCAGGCTGCTCACCTATTCAGATGTTTATGGCCTGCAAAGGCCAGAAGTCCTGGAGCTCCACATCTAAGTGCTCCGAATCTCAGGGAGAATCCATCTCCTCTCCAGACCCAAAACATCAGAGGCTGAAACTTTCCAATGAGATTGTGATGCATGTTTCTCTGTGAGTCAAGGAAAATGTTGCTGAGTGAGTCAGGGACAGGAGAGAGTGTCTCTGTCCATGTGAATCCTGCCTTAAATATCTTCACCTGTTCGCAGAAGCTTTCACACACTTCCAAGTCATGTCTCCTGGCAGTGCTATTCATATGCTTTTTTTTCAGAGGGCTGTGAAATGACCAGAGACCTCTGGAGGGCAGGCACCTCAGGGGGCATTTCCTACCCCTAGCACTAAGATCAAAGAGGTCCTGGTCCTTAGTGAGTTCCCAAGGACATGTCATTTTGGAAGTAAGTGTTTTATCTTAAAGTCCAAGATTTTCCCATCCCTATGCTATTATATTCTAACACTAAACCTACCACAATCATCATCCGGGGTTAAGATTTCAACCTATGAAGTTGTGAAGAACAGCACCATTCAGTATAGCAGCAAATATACCTATTTTCTATCTACCTGGTGGTAAAAAGAGTTCTGTGCTTCTCTTTTCTTTTTTAAACCTGAAGTGGGGTATGTGTGCATATGTGTGTGCCTCTTTTTATGGGTCTGTGGTCATTGAGAGATTCACCAGTCTGACCATTAATAAATTTTAAACAAAAAAGGAGGCACCAGATACTGGCACCAGGTCTGCACACAAGATTGGGGATTCAAGAAGTGTAGCAGCAAGCCACATTAGTCAGGCATCTATAAAGTTAAGCAGCATAAAGCTACACTCTGTTCACATGAAATCAGAAGGTTACATTTAGTTTTTGCAAAGTCTTGGTTACCACAAGCAAAACAAGCTTTTGTTTACAGAACATAAACAATGGTTAACCTTGTGAACTATTATCTTACATAAACAACAGTTTTGTTAATGTTGTATAAAACCAGGAAATAGAAGTCCAATTATGCTTTATAGTTCTCTTGAGCACAGTAATTTTTCAACTATTAAACATAAAGTTATCTATCAACATAATGTTACGTGTGTGTGTGTGTGTATGTGTGTGTGTGTGTGTGTGTGTGTGTGTGTGTGTAATGTAGTGAGGCAAATTATGCAGAAATATGGTACATAAAAATAGAGATGCTTTTAGGCTTAGTAGCTGGAAGGACAGCATGCACTTGAATGATGTTTGGGATAACTAAGTTAGGTCAATAAAGAATTTCTTTCTCAATGGCAAGTTTTTGTTGGTGGCAGTCAAGATCCTGCCAGGGCACACTCAAATCTTCAACTGGAAAGAGTGTCAGGGAGATAGTACTTATAGAGGGAGAGACATATAGGACAAGGAAAGAGGGGAAGTAGTGACTTGGTAAGCACTAGCCACAGAGTGAGACTCTTACGCTCCAAGAAAAGAAAAAGGGAGAAAGCATTATTTATTAGTTACCTTTATATTGCTGTGATAAAATAACATGTCCAGCAACTTATAGAGGAAGGGAATTTATTTTGGGCTTATTATTCCATAAGGTTAGAGTCCTCAGTGACAGAATGAAGTCATGGTGGCAAGAAGATAAGGACTCACACTGTGAGCTGCAAATAGGGAGCAGAGAGAGCAAACTACTATAAATAACAACTCTTTAAACTCTCAAAGATGACTGCCAGTGACACGCTTCTTCCAACATAACCATACCACATAAACCTCCTCAACCATCACCACAAACTGAAGACCAAAAATACAGATACTCAAGACTTGGGGGACACCTCATTCAAACCACCACATAGTACCACAAATCAGAGATACAGTGGAAAAGGAGTACCCAGCACAAGCTGTAATCTCATCAGATCACCTATGAGAGTGGAAGCCAGCCACTTCTTGCTCTGCCCTCCAACCTCTAACATGGTGGTATCCACTGCAGATGGAATTCAGCTGGAGCCTGGGTTGTCGTCCACACCAAACGATGTAGAGCAGCATCCTCCAAAAGCAGAAGTGGCTCTAGAACCACCAGCAGAGAATGAGCAGCACAGTAGCAGATGCAGTGTGGCCCCAAAAGAAGATGCTTCTAGTAAATGTTCAAGACAGGCACATTTGTTACTTTGAATTGAATGAGCCAAATGGAGAAATCGGTTGTGGGTTAAAGGGAATGTAGAAATGACAACTGGACCCTGGGCCTCTAACGCTTCACTTTCAGCTTATCCGGGCAAGTGAATCATCAGGTTTCACTGTCTTCTGGGGACACATGTCCCACGTGTGCTGGCGCTGCACTGCTGGTCCTGCGAAGTGTGCCAAGCTGTAATTACATCCTCCACCTCCTCAGAGTGTCTAGACCAGATTACAAGAGCTGAGACAAAAATGACTGCAGCTTTCTGCAGCCCTCAAACCAGTGAGAATTCCCTGGTGGGACCCTCTACCCAGTCTGTGCTTCTGGGCACAGGAGCAAGTGCTCCAGAAGTCCCCAACAGTCTCAACATGAAGATGAAGATGAAAAGGGAACAGGGGACCTCATTTGAAAATCTCAAAGGAAAGTCTTGTCAAACGTCAGTAATAGAAGCACAAAGGGATGCTGCAGGAGCTGTCTGGGAAAAGTTTTTGCATGACTTATCATTGTGATATATTGTACTTACATAGGTACTACAGGGGTTTTCATGTACAGTTCTGGGTCCTTAAGACCCTTGCAAGGAATCTATAAAGTCTAAAGGGCTGTCATTTAACACTAAGAAGTTGTTTTCCCTTTCTATTATGTTTACTTTTGCACTGATAGTGAGGTAGGATTAGTAGGGAAAGCTGCCAGCACCACACACAGCACAACCAAGGCCTTGTCACAAACCACACCAGTGGTATTTATTTCTTCATTGCCATCAGCCTGCAGTAGAAAAGAAAAAAAGTGGCACTTTACATAAGCATGTATTTGATGAAAGAGAATAATAATTTTATCATCCTTCATGAGGAAATGAGAACCTCATAACATACTTCCATGCACATCTGAGGAAAGGCACCTTTGTGAACGTTGCCGGTGCAATCTAGGCCAGATTCATTCTTCAAGGATCACCATTTGTACGTGAAATAAGAGAGAAGCAGCACCTATGGCACTCAAACCCAGATATTGTGAAGGGATGATTAGCCTCTAAGTACAAACTGACTCATAGAGCTTAATATAATATGAACTTTCCACTATGGTGATTCCCAAATCTACACTACAAATAACTTGTAAGAAATTTGTATTCAAAAGGTGGGGGTGAAGTTCAGTGAAGTACTTGCTGTACCATGATGTCCAGAATTTGATTCCCAGCATCCACTTAAAAGTCAGACATGGTGATGCACAGTTGTAATCTCGGTGATGTGAAGGCAGAAGAAAAAGATCCATGGAGGTTACTAACCAGCTATTCTAGCTTAGCTAAGGCATGGAATTCCAGGTTGTCTCAATAAATAAATAGATAGATGATGATAGATAGATAGATAGATAGATAGATAGATAGATAACAAAAATAAAGTGGAAAGCAAGTAAAAAAGACTCAAAGTTTCAGTTGAAATTAATATTTTAATAATTTAAGAAAATTAGTTTTTTGTTCTGGCCTCAAAATATGCATACTCTTGAAAACAAACACAAACACCACTCATACATATACATCACACTAACAACACATACACACACCACACTACACTTACACACACATGCACACACCACACAAACTCACATATACCACATTCATACAAACACCACACTACACATCCACGTGAATGTATACACATACACATCATACACACATACACCACACACACAAACATCACATGCACACATACATCACACTATACATACAAACATGCACACACACACACACGATACACACATACACACACCCATACACACACCACACACACACACCACACTGCACATACATACATACACACACACACACACCACACACATACACCACACTACACACACACACACACATCACATGCGCACACACACATATACGTACAATCTGATTTCACATTTTGTTATAATATCAAGAAAACCTAATCAAATATACCTTCTTTTCATACAAATGCATATCTACATGAACTAATTTTCCTAACCACAACTAAATTATTATGCAAGAACATACTAAGTTCTAAATGAATTATGAGAATGTGTCTTCCACTAAGTCACACGTTTAAAAAAAATCACAAAACTATCACTTTTCTAGCTATGTTTTTGAGAGAAATGTAATTGTTTATCATAATTAAAATGTTAATTTCAACTGGAATTCCAGCATTAAAGAGGCTGAGCAAGGTGATTGCCAAAAGTTTGAGGCCAATCTGAGCTACAAAGCAAGTTACAAGCCAGCCTGGGCCACAGAGCAAGACCCTGTCTCATAAAAAAAAAAAAAAAAAAAAACAAACCACGAAGCCCCAGTCATGACATCTGCAACACAACCATATCACCCAAGGCTCCAGGAACATCTCAGAAGAGAGGGCAGAAACATTGTGAGAGCCAAAGGACCAAGACAACTGCTTCAACATAGTGTCTTCTAGACGTGGCAGGGGTTTTGCTCCCATTAGCTCTCAACAATAGGATTGCCTGAAAAAGATCACACCTGTTGACATGCTAAAACAGACATGAATAAATTTAGCAATGTTCACTCCTTGATGAGAAGGTATAGGCAGGTGATGGTTGCTAAGGGAGGGAGAATCAATTTTCTTCAATGATGAGCTTTCCCAGTTCTAATTGGTCATTCCTAAACCCATATATAACACACACACGTGTGTGTGTGTGTGTGTGTGTGTGTGTGTGTGTGTGTGTGTGTGTGTAACAATAATAATTATAGGAGAAGAGGTCATGAATTTGAGAGGGGATGGTGGTGGGACATGGAGGGGGCAAGGAATGGAAATGATGTAAACAGTATACTACTATATGAAAATCTAAAAAAATTAAATTAAATTAAAAATGTCAATTATATAAAGTAATCAATTCATTATTATTTTAAATAAGTTTCCTCAGTTATAACTTTTAGTGTAATAAATTGCTATTTATATAACACACGTTTTAAGATATAAAATAAAAACTTGTGAAGGGGCTCTCAATAAGCGTTTTTTTTTTTTTTAGAGAGGACAGAAGTGTGCTAGAGCCAAAACCTTTTGAGAAGCATCATTGTACTGAAGCCTCAGCAGGGTAATGAAATTCTAGAGCTGAGAACTTCTTGGGGGGCCTAGAAAATCTGTAAGACAAACTTGGGTAGAAAACTGGTCACTGGTTTTGGAATAACTGAAGATAATTATAAGAATTCAAATGAATAAATATCTAATTAAATGTCTGCAAAAGGGCACCAGCATGCCAATGTCGTTAACTGTCTAAGTTAGCATTCATAAAGATTTCATTATGTCTACTGCAGTTTAATGGCTCAGTTTTCTCACGTCACAGATTCCCTGAAGTACACACACTGATTGTAGAGAACTCATAAACCAATCATAAGTTAATGAAAGTTTATATAGAGCCAAATAATTTCTAAAATAAAAATATAAAAATCCTTATAAAATTTTAAAGTGCAGGTTTTTATTGTGGAGTACGGGTACAGTAAATGTGTTTGATATGCTGCATAGAGAGGCCTCCAGATGTTCGAATATATAACTCTGTGAAGGCCCAACTTTAAATACAGCATCACTTTTTCTTTAAATTATACCCCTCAAAGAAACATTTGATAAGAGGAAATAGCCTAACTATGCTAAAGAAACATCTTTACCAAGCCACACATGCCACCCTTATCTTTGACAGAACAAGAGGAGAAACGACACAATGAAAATGCAATAAATTGCTCAGAACAGCCAGAAAAACCTAGGGGAGAGAAAAACACATACACTGTTTTGTGGGTCCCAGCAATGGCGTGGCCTGTCAAGCCTAAGGCTCCAGGAAGGAGAGTTAGCAATTCTCACACCTAGACTCTCATCATTATGTGTGAACAAAGCAGGGCTAATAGTTTCACCATGGGCATTGCGTGAGGGGACAGAAAAAGTTGGGGGTGGGAACACAATTTTTCCAAGGGCTGGGTGGCCAAGGCAGTCAGTCACCCAGCACCCTGACTCACCCATATTTGTCAGGCATGGATTTTTCTGGTACCTTAGGAGCATATTCCCTGACTGACCATTGGTGCCCAGGAATGCCAAGGCTTTTCTTTACTTCCTCAGTTGAAAAGAGTCTTCCTCAGTTTTTTCCCATCCCACTGACGAAAGTGAAATAGTACTGGCCCTCACTTAGCTTTGTGGTATCAGATTGGAGACACCATGACTGCCTTTCTGCAGAGATCTCTCATTGTGTTAACGGCAGTTGACACTCCTCTTCATCTGACTTCTCCATAGCTACTGCTATAAGAGCATTCTCTTTATTTTTGACAATTTAAAGAACATAAGTAAAGTCAGTAATAGGTTGTACATAAATGGCAATGTTAGTTGACTATAATCAGTCATGTAGTGCTCTAATTTTTCCTGTATTGAAGTTATGATATTTCTCCCATCAAGAGAAAAAAGATTCACTTCCATTCTCTGAAACAGCCTAATTTACTAAATTAATAAAGGAATGAAAATAAGAAATAGAAAAAAACATATTAATGCTCTCTATATATAATGTAAACCTGAAATATTTCATTCAACAGATCAATACTTTAAGCACGTGCACACACATACATTTCAGTGACACAATGCAATGGGATTGTGCTGTTGTTAATAAAATTTCAAGATCTACAGAAGCAAAAAATTTGTTATCAGCACAGTATAGAAATCATGTGGCTAGGAAGACAAAATGATAAGACTGTACAATGTGTGCAACTCTTCTTTGAATCATCTCTATCTGTATTTAAAGTAAGATCATTTGGAGAAAAAAACAAATGTCTAAAACTAGGTCTTGAGGTCAAGATGTCTTCCTTTAGACACCTCCTTCTACTACTACCACCAACAGGTTCCAGCTGATCTAGCCTTTGTTCCTTGTATTAACAACAGCATTTTTTCCATGCAAACATCCAGACTTCCCAACCAAAGGGGGACCCACAGTCTTCTAGGACTATTTTTTTTTTAATTTGGTAACATGCATGTAGCACACTAATTATATCAAGGTAGAAAGATAGGTAGATAATAGATGAGATAGATAGACAGACAGATAGATGATAGATAGATAGATAGATATAGATAATAGATAGATGATAGATAAAGATTATAGATAGATAGACAGATGATAGATACATAGATAGATAGATAGATAGATAGATAGATAGATAGATAGATAGATAGATAGATGATAGACAGACAGGTAATAGATAGGTAGATAATAGACACACAGACAGATATCCAAGAGGTTTTGATCTTCTTCAAATCCGTACTATCATATATAAAGAACTCTCAATGCAACCTATTTCTTTTGCTTTCTGTCCAAACGCCTTTGAGTAAGAATGCTACCCACTTCTCTCTCATCCTTCCCAGAAAGTGAAATCTCCTGCCAGTTGCTCTTTTTGTCCCTCCTGCTGCACACACCTGGCTGCTTTGTCATTTCAGCTGATCCAGTTGTGACCAAAGCATCAGATGCACTTTCTCTGAACATTTAATCTCTGATCATGAAAAGCAAAGCAAGAGATTTGGATGATGTCCTTGGCAGGCCTCCCCTCCCATCTGCTTCTAGTTCAGAGCTGGCCTTTGACAGCCCTGTATCTGACATCATGACTCCAAGTGGGTGTGGAGACTGCTCTGGTCACTCTGAAGTTTAATGGATCCACGGAGAGCTATTTATTGCCCCTAATGAAAACAGGGGATTTTCAATCCCAGCATCATATAGACTTAAGCTTATCCCTGAATTCTCCAGAGTAGATGTTTCTCATCTGACATAAGGAAAGCTAGGTTCTGGGACATGAAAGTCTTTTAAATTCTGAGTTTGTTCCATGAAGACAACAGAGGTTCCAAAGTTAGATGTTGCTGGTGCCTTCATATCTCCCTTGAAAATGTCAGTAAAAAGATCTTTACTGAACTCCCATTTCTCTGTTCCATTCCATTTAACTGAAGTTATTGTTTTTTGCCTACAAAACAATGGCTTAATTGACCTCCTTCCTTTGCTGTCCCTTGTTGTCTTTCTTCAACTTGCTTTTGGCCTGATTTTTTTAATATAGTATTTTCATTAATTTGGCCAAATGTCTTTGAAACACAGACTTGAGAAAGACCAAAGGCCCTTGCCACATACCTCCAACAACTTCTCGTTGTTTATAGGAAAAAATATAAATTCCTTAAAAAACGCCTACACCTGCATAGCCTCAAGGCTCATATTAATCTTTTCACATTCTCGTGTCAATCTGAACAAATGGTAATCTCTCTCTGTTAGCAATAGTAGCAGATATCAGAACCAAGTAAAGCAGGTAAAAAGTAGATCTTCCAGAGATAAACTATAGAAACTGGCAGAGTCTATGAACACAACATGCCTGCCTCCTCATTGGGGTCAACCAATTTGACTTATTGTGATAGCTTTTACTTATGCAATTCTAAATGTTCCAAAGGTCTTCTGTGCTCCCAGCTACCCCTGTGTCTGTGTGCAGCTCATAGCTACCCCTGTGTCTGTGTGCAGCTCATTGCCTCAGAGTTCGGTTCTAACTGTTTCCTTCAGAACACTTTTACTGATAATGAGTCACCATCAGTTGCCTAGTACCATGGCTTCCCAGACTCGCTGTTAGACATAAGACGTTCTTGTTGAAAGTGAACATTTTAACTTCTTCATTAAGTGAGCACACAGAATAAATGCTTATAGTGGACGGGTGTTCCATGTACCCAAGATCTCTTATTCTCTTATGGGAAATATCAGCTACCTTTAAACCTTTAAAATCTCTTTTCTGTGAGATTTTATTGTGGTTTTGTTTTGTTTCTGAGATGTTTCATTATACAACCCATGCTGACTATGAACTTGGGATGGTCTTACCCCAGCCTCCTAAGTGCTAGGATTACAGAGATGTGCCAATATGACTGGATGGATTTGTCCTTCCTCTGTCCCTTATAATCAAGACAGTTATGCTAAGCCACTCTATTCCTATGTAGGTGATGGTATTTGACCCAAGATCAACCAATTAACATGTTTTACTCAAGAATAAGTAGGGTCCAAGAATGATGAAAGGCACCTGAAGTGTCAGATATGTAAAGGAGTTAAAAAAGGCCCTGTTTCCCAAAGTCTTGATGAGCTTTTGCTGTGTAGCAAACAATTCCAAAACTCAGGAGCACTAACTTATTTCAAAATTCTGATGATGACCATTTTAGACTTGCATATGCATGATATCCTTCCTGGACTTGAGAGGTGTGCACAAATCTACAACAGGCTCTTGGTGAGCAGGACGCTTGTTGGTCTAGAGATTTTTTTGACCTGGGATTTGTTATTCTTCATGGTATCTCATCTTCCATATTTCTAAGCTGAATGTCGAAATGCATTCACATGCAGCTGGGCAAATTTCCAGATGGAAGGAGTAGAAACTCACAAGGTTCATCAAAGCCCAGGTTCAAACTTGTCCCTTCATGGTATCCATGCATTCCATTGACAGAAGCAAATCACAGGATAGTCCCACATTAAAGGTTGGATAAAAACTAGTCTCTCTTACTTGACAAGAAGCTACAAAAACATGGTGCAGGAAGTGTGGAAACAGAAAGGTGGAAAAGCATAGCCAAGTCTAAGAAGTATTGTAACCTTGCTATCTAGTTCTCTGTTAATTCTTCTATACACTCATTAAAATAAAAAATTTAGTCTAAGTCAGTTTATGTTGTTCGAAGTTGAAAAAGCTTAATTAGAATCTACTTTGGAATGAATGAATGATTTGATAGATAAATGAATGTTTGGGACCTGGAGAGATGGCTCAGTGGTTAACTGCTGAGGAGCTAATATCCTTTCCCAGCACCTATGTCAGGTGGCTCACTGTAGCTGTAACTCTAGCTCCAGAGGACCAGTGCCTTCTGGCCTCACCTGTGCAATACTTATGGGTACATACCCACATACAGACACACATTCATATACATAATTAAGAATAAAATCAACCTTTTAACAAGAATGTTTTGTTGAGTCAAATTTAATTCAAGGCACAGGGTTGAGGAGATACAGAGGACATGACTACTTTGGGATCATTTCAGAACTTGAGATACTACTTTCTCTTCCTGTCACAGACTCACACCTATAGTAACAGCCTCCATTAGCTTGAAATGCTTTGGAGAGCTAGGCCTGAGACAATAAGCCATTTCAATTCTAACTGTTCTCTTGCCACTGGTTAAGTTGAATTTGAGACCCTTATTTTTTGCCTATGTTCTGTAACTATCCTCAGTTGTGTATTAATAGAGCCATATATTATACTCCAGACCTATTTAAATACAAAATATATTTCCATAGAAAAAAAGCTATTTTAGAAAGAGAAAAATCTTAAAGCCGAAGGGATCTCAAGATATGGTCCATTGTTTCCCAATTTGAGTCTTTCACACCCCAACTCCCACTAACTGCTAATATAAATCTCCACTGCCTGAGGAGCCATTTTCCAGAAGGTTGTTGGGAAAGCAACAAACTACATGATACACAAAGCTAATGAACAAATGGCATATTTAACATGCTCTATGTAGAAGACAATTTGCAATTCAGGAGGAACAAGAATGTCTTAAGAAAAATGAGTCAAATTATAGAAAATGTATGAGCCATTTTTAGGGAACTATGTGCAGTTTCGTTCCTTTTGCAGTATATATAATAAAAAGTGAATCTGGTTATATACAAATGTAATATGTAATATGACAACTTGTCATGTGCAGTTTAAGCTTGTTAAAAGCAGACTCTGAGGGCAAAGAGGGCTCTTCTGTCCTGGACTCCAGCATATTTATTTCACAACTCCCTGTCGTGGGCACCTAACTTGGTGACGATGACAAAGGAACACAACAAACAGTGAAGGGTATTTTAAAAGCATCGCCCTGGAAAACTGCCAGAAGGTAAGCTATTCCCAGCAGAGGCGTCTATTGTTTACCCAATGGCATAAAGGGCCTGTGGTGGGAAAAAGAAGTCAGAAACTCATCCACGGGATGTTGTGCCCAAGGTTCTCTCCATCACTAATTCCAACATGACTGTTTCAATGAGGCTTCCCTAGTCTCAGTTGGGCTACTCCAAGCATTAATACTGAATATTGTGAATGCCCAACTTGATAATGTTTTGCAATCTATCTCCTCTGTCTATCTTGTTGCCTGATAACTGTTGCTTTTCTTCTGTTTGCTATATACTTAACAAACTCACTCATTCAAATTCAAAGTCACAGTTAATCAAAGATCTCACTACAGAGAACCAGATGATATTATATTTATGTGATCTTCACAATTCCTTAGACTTTTCACAGTTTGATTGCCTCTGCCTATAGAAAGTTCCAGATGCTAATGATTATGGTGACATAACATAAAGAAATATTTATGAAAGCAAGAAAGTCCTCAGAGTTTTGTAGGTTTAAAAAACTCAACAGTTGGGTTTTATGCAGTGGCCTTGACTTAAGCACTGCTCCTTCCATTCCATGAACATTTCTCACCATTTATAACCACAAAACCATCACTCAAAGTGCTGAGATTCACATCTCCCTGGGTGAGACAAGAAGGAGCCATATCTGCTCTCACCATGTCTCAGGTCTGGGACACATGCCAGGACAAGCAGATAGTATCTCCAGGCTGAGCAAGATGGTGTGATGCCCCTATGAGGCAGCCCTCCCAGGGAGACAGAGGGCTTACATCAGTGGGAAAAAGAAAACAGTTCAGTAGAGAATAGTTATCTTAGAAACAATCTACCTCAATTCCAGACCAGTAAAAGGATTTCCTTTCAAACACCCTTTCAAAGACAAAGGGTATTTTCTGTTAATCCTATAACCTATAGCACTGCTTCTCAACTGAGAGATCCCAACTCAAGCAGAAAGGACATTAACTCTAGCTCTTTAAAAGACTGAGTAAGGGAAACAGTCCTTTTGCTTCAAAATAAGAGCACAGTGTGCTTCTAGAAAGTTCTGCTCTAAGAAACGGCCAGCCATATCAGTAAAGTTTTTGACTTCTGATAATTTTCTTCCTGCTAATGTTGTGCTGATAAAGAGACTGGGTAGTTAATAATGAACAGAAATTTATTTCTCAGGTATCTGGAAGTTGCACATTCCAGGACTGAGAAAATGGCATGTCGTGAAGGACTTCCTGTTGCATCACCCCTAAGTGGAATAAAGATCAAGGGAGTGTGTGTACAAGGAAGAGGTAGGAGGTCTACTAGTTATCACAGCACTCAACAGGCAGAAGCAGGAAAATAGAGAGTTCAAGGCCAGTCTGTACTACAAAATGAGTTTGAGGTGAATGTAGGCATTATATCAGCTATATAGTTAAGACGTTGCCTGGAAAGAGTAAAGAAAGATAAATAGAAAAGAATGGAAGAAAGATAAATGAAAGAAAGACTGGAATAGGAGACAGTTCAGTTGGTAAACTACTAACTGAGCAAACAAAAGGGATGTGTGTTCTGACCCACAATATCCATATAAGAGCTGGACACAACAACAGGTGTCTGTAACCGCAACACTTGGAAAGTAGAGACAGGAGAATTCTGGGGCTAGCTGGCTAGCCACTGCAGCCAAAAGAGCAGGCTTCAGGTTCAATAAAAAAAAAAAAAAAAAAAAAAAAAAAAAAAAAAACCTTGCTCCAAAAACTAATGTGGACAGCAATAAAGGAAGATACCTGGCATTGACCTTTGTCCTTCATGTATGAATGCATGAGTTGATGCAACCACATATGCGTGTACACACAATACACACAAAAAAGAAAGGAGAGAGAAAGAAAAAGAATATCAAGAGAAGGATGGGGTAGGGAAAAGACAGACGAAAGAGGGCAGGGAGTAGGGAAAAGAAAAGAAAAACTAAATGGGTAGTACTATATAGTTCCCAAAATTTATGGATCTGGAAAACTGATTTGGTACTTAAGAGCACTTGCTGCTCTTCCAGAGGACCTGGGTTTGACTCCCACCACCCACATGGCAGTCCACAGTCATCTGAAATTCCTGTTCCAAGGGATCCAAAATCTTCTGGCCTCCTGGGCCACCAGACATACACATGATGAACAGACATACATGTAGACAAAATGCCCATACACATAATATAAAATAAAAATAATTTTTAAAAATTCATACAATACTTCAGTGCAAAGACAAACGCTTAGTATGTCCAATATAAAAATCAGGAGAATCCCAGATGGAATGCAGAATGTGACAAAAGAAAAAAGGAAGTGTATGGGGCAAACTCCCCTGAAGAAAGTAAGAGATGAGTAGAGTCTAAAGACTAAGTGAAAAGGGAGGTAGACACAGCACTGAACTCTCATTCATCAAGCTGTTTCCCACGTATGAGGCTATATGTTAACAATTCTGCAAACACTGCACTGCAATTCACAATTAAGAAAGTAGATGGCAGGATTTAGGGTTGTTATTGTGAGAGCTAGATTTATTAGTAAGGAGAGGGAGACTTGATTAGAATTTGAGATAACAGTATGAATTCATGGTTTATATATATATCATATATATGTCATATATATATGTAAATGTGTTTCAATACACACATATGCTTCCAGTCTAACTTATCTGAGATGCAAAGAAGAAACAAAACACTAGTAGCAATGAGAACGCTAGATGCTAGGGCTTCCTCACAAAATAGTTGATTATACAATATGACCAGAAGTTTTACAAGATGAGTCTAATGGATACTGTCATCTCAGAAATTAAATAAAATAAATACCAAAAATAATACATAAAGCCATGGTCAAGGAACCTAGGATCTGTGTACTGGCATTCCTAGAAACAATTCAAGCAATAATAAAGTACTGCAGCTGATGACGAGTGGGGCCAGCTCTTCGGCTTTCGTGGCTTTAAGTGGCAGCAAAGGCTTCTCATGTCCTGAGGCTGTCCATGTCATCAGGTCTAGCTCTACTGTGCAGCCCAAGTGAGGACCAGGCCTGGCCATTTTCCTGGTGAGGAGTCAAGTTAGGTCTACACAGCCCTT
This sequence comes from Lophiomys imhausi, assembly GCA_907164525.1. NCBI lineage: Eukaryota > Metazoa > Chordata > Mammalia > Rodentia > Muridae > Lophiomys > Lophiomys imhausi. The sequence goes on from CAJQZJ010032130.1 coordinate 3,959,958, forward strand.
GGGCATCAACATGGTCCCAGGCTACAGCTCAGATGAGCGATGTCTGCATGGCCTTTAGCGGTACCCTGAGCTATGGACATCCCACAGACCCTTGCTGTTGCAGGGCCACAGACCCAGACATGGCCTAAAGTGGCAGGACAGGCTTGGACATTACCATGGCTTTAGGTGGCAGCACAGGTGTCTCATGTTAGGCTGTTCCCCACCATCCTCCCATTTCTAGTTGGAGCTCTCTTCATAGTGCACAAACCCTTAAGCTTCATTTTTTTTTTTCTGCCATCTCTCCACTACATGCTTGATCATTGTAGTGACATCCATCATGGGTGGGCCATGGGGGGGGGGGGGGGGGGCATCTGGGTGTATCCTCTTCAAACTCTTGACAGTATAACAAAATTTCAGTAGTACTGGTCTTTTCTGGGCCCAGAGTATTAAATACAAGGACGCAACTGTTAATGAGATCTCCACCGCTGCCCACCCTGTCTATAAATGGGAGATCCTGGAGCTATTCCTTCTTGAACATGAGAACAGTCTTTATTTAACAGCCTTTAAGAAGGTCAGCTTCCACAGAACAGCCATGAACAGAAAAGAATCTGGATGGTCTGAGGCAAGCTCTGTTGTTGTGCCTGAGCTACTCCTCCAGGCTTTCCCCAGTACAACTAAAAAGAGCCTTCTTGGAATTATTTATGAGTTAGCCAAGAGGTCAGCCAGAGTTCTCAGTCCTGAAAGTCATCCATTCCTCTTCTTTTACTGGGATAACAATATCATATGTTGTTTCAAACCAGCTGCTCACATACACTGACATCTTGTGCCAACCACAAGGGTGGATGAAGGGGCATAAGGAATGATTCAGAAAAAAAAAAAAGCAATAGCTATGATGACGGTTACACAATGACATGAATCCTAACAGGCACAGCACTACACTACAAGTACTGACTGACTTAACCCTTAGAACACCTCATTGAGATTAACTTTCATTCATCACCATTTTCCCTCCAGGAAGCTGAAAATTATAACAGCTTATTTAAGGTCAAGAAGGAGGCATCAAAGTAACTAAAAACATGGTCCCTGAAATTCTGGAGACAAAATCAAAGTCAAGCTGTTTCATACTAGCTCTGCAACGTTCGACGACCAATTTTACTTCTTTGTCAAATGCCCGATGAGTAAATAATAGTCAACATGACTTGCCCAATGTCCTGCTCGAGGAAGTATCTTCCATAAATTTAGGGATGACAAAGATTCACATATGCCCAAAATTTGCCAAAAGTATTTAATATGTGTTAGTGAGACATTATGTTGCTGTGACAAAGCACCTGATGTAAACAGTTTTAAAAGAGGAAGAGTTATTTTGGGGTCATAGTTAGTGTCAGTCCATCATGGAAGGAAGGGCATGGCAGCACAGGATAACTTACATTATGGTAGCCAGGAAGCTAAAAGGGAAAAGAAGGAACCAAGACAAGATACAACTTTCAAGTACATACCATCAATGACCTGGTTCTTAGGTCTGGCCCTGCTTCCTGCTTCCACGTCTTCTCAATAAGACCATCACATCATGGATTCATTAAAGATTAATCTTTGATCAGCTCTTAAAGCCCTCAGGATCCAATCATCCATTGGCTAACAACCAAGTCCACAATACAGGAGCTTTTGAGAAACACCCCATGTTCAGAACAATGGTAAATATCATCTTATAGGTAGGAACTGATTTTATCCTCACATTTTATTCCCCTCATTTTACTGATATGTAAACAGACACTTAGAGAAATTCAATTAAATTCTTTTTTTAATGTTTATTTATTACATCAAGTTTCATCTCCATTATAGTGTCCTCTTTCCACCCCTCCCTGGTTCCACCCTCCCACCCACTCCTCCCTCTCCCACTCATCCCACTCCTCGGATGTGGAGTGTCCCTACTTATCAGCCCCCCTCAGTTCAGCAGTCATATGAAGGGTACGAGCTTCCTCTTGTACTGGGGGCCTACATGGTAGCACCCCTAGGGCAAATTGACCCATCAATAGGCAACAAAGTCTATGTTCCTGATCCTTTTGGTGTGTTGGTTGTAGGATAATTTTCCTGTACTATATGGCTAAGATCCAATTATAAGTGAGTAGATGCTATGTGCATCTTTCTGGGTCTGGGTTAGCTCACTCAGGATGAGCTTTTCTAGTTCCATCCATTTGGCTGAAAAATGCATGATTTCTTTGCTTCTGATAGCTGAGTAGTATTCCATTCTATAAATGTACCACAATTTTTTATCCGTTCGTCAGTTGAGGGACATCTGGGTTGTTTCCAGTTTCTAGCTATTACAAATAAGGCTGCTATGAACATAGATGATGATATGTCCTTGTGGTTTGGTGAGAAATCATTTGGGTAGATAGATACCCAGAAGTGATATGGCTGGGTCTTGAAGTAGGACTAGTCCAAGTTTTCTAAGATATCTCTAGACTGATTTCCATATCAGTTGTACATATCAGTTTGCACTCCCATCAGCCATGGAGGAGTGTTCCCCCTTTTTCACAACCTAGCCAGCATGTGCTGTCATTTTAGTTTTTCAGGACACTCAAGGAAATGATGCAGCTGCAATTTGAGCCCTTTGTGGTTTGTGTTTGCCCACCTATGTGGTTTCCATCACACTGCTATGTCCAGTCAACACTATATCAGTTCCAATATGAGCTCAGTTCCTTCTGTATAACTTTGGTTTTCATTTTAATTGAAGCCTATCCCAAAAGAGTCTCTGTGTGTGATCTAAATTCCAGACTGACAGAGTTTCAGTTGAGTTAAATAGAACTTTTCATCACTAATATTGGGATTCGTGGTAACAAACACTTTGGAAAGCATGGTGCCCTTCCTAAGAAGCTGTAATACATTTCAAAGGAAAGGAAGTGTGGTGGTAGATGGGGAGAAAGAAAAAGAAGGCTCAAGAAGCTTGAATGACTGAGAAGGAAAAATTTTGGATCTGAAAACAAACCTATGATTTACTCAATTGACCTTGCCCTGGGCAGAGCCTCTACCACATAGACAGTTCCTTCTGAGCTTTGGACAAATTTGGGACAAGAACAAAGATGTGAAATAGATTCTAGGCCTGAAGCCACAGTGATTATTGGCCACAGTGAAAGCAGTAGTTATATTAAGAAGAATTATGAGACTTCCCATGCTCGGCAGAGGAAAAAAAGACTTTGGTCCATTGGTAATATCTGCTACAGCTTAAGGGATCAGAAGAGCCACATACATGCCCAAAACTTGCCATTCTTGCTTAGGGGATGTCACAACCTAGTCATGTTCTGTGGGGAGATGTTAATTTGTAGGTTCATGTCTTTTTTTTTTTTTTTTTTGGTTTTTCGAGACAGGGTTTCTCTGAATATCTCTGGCTGTCCTGGACTCGCTTTGTAGACCAGGCTGGCCTCGAACTCACAAAGATCCGCCTGCCTCTGCCTCCCAAGTGCTGGGATTAAAGGCGTGCGCCACCACTGCCCGGCTGTAGGTTCATGTCTTAATATGAAGTCAAAATGTCCCCATGGCACTCTACTTTCCTCCTTGAAAACAAGGGTAAAACAGCACTGACAGCAATAAAAGACCTAATTTGAATTTTATTTAGTTTTAAATATTTTGAAAAGAGAGGCAGTCCTCTCTTTTCAGTTCTTTAGGAAGACCTGAAAACCAAGGAGAATCAGGCCAGCTGGAGGGAATGACTGGGGGAGTTCCAGCCACCTAGCCATCCTTTGTGATGTAACCATCCTTTCCCACCCACAAAGCTTCAAAAAAAAAAAGAAAACACTCAACAGGAAAGGCCCCAGAAAAAGAAAAGTAGAGAGCCAAACCTCAAGAGTTGAGGAAGCAGAATCTGGAATTTCTACCCTAAACTAGACCACTGACTGGTTTAACTGCTGCCATTATTTCTTTATAGAGCCCTCAGTGGGCTTTCCTGACCACCACAACCAGGCCTTAGAGCTCCAGGGGACTGGTGTTCTGCTCTGAAATCTTGTTCTGCCCTGCCAAAGGCTTGTTCACTGTCTCCAAGTCTCCAGATTTCCACCTCCAAACACTCTGCATGGGTCATCTTGCCATGGCCAGATTATTAAAAGGAAAGCAGTCCTACTGTTTCCTTTAATGAGTAGCTTTTACAGGGTGCCAAATGCCCTGAAAGGAGCCCAGAAGTCCATGTAAATCTCCTGGGTTTCAGAAACCTCAGTCTAACCCAGAGGCTGCAAAAGACAGGGAGATCCAGATCCAGTGCAATTAGTCTCCAGGAAATCAGTCTAATCCAGTCCATCAGTAAAGACATGGAATACTGGAGCTGCCACTCATGTTGACCTCAGGCTCAGCTAAGTCTTTGCAGAAACAAACCCACTCAGCAGGGCAGTGGCTCTCAATGTTGGGCAGGACATGTTTACTGTTTGTAAGATACTGTCTGTTAAATGGAAAGACTTGTTCTACTGGGTTCCTTGGTGGATTTGAGCTAAAAAAACAAAACAAAAAAAAAAAAACAAAACACAAGAAGCAGAGTTTGAAAGTAGAGAAAACACAATGATGCTACTTACTAGAACTGGAAACTTAGGGACTTTGAGAAACTATTGAAGACAGAAAGTGAAAGTGACCAGGGAATGAGATAGCCTGAAGCTAGGACAAAGCTCTTAGTGCAAAGGCTAGGGCAAGAGAATCTGGCACCTGTGGTACCTGGTGTTCACTTGGAAATACTTTGCTCTTTGGCTGTGTCTCTGTGTCTCAACCTTTACTGAGGTCTTGCTCTGGTCACTCTTCAGTCCAACAGTCCTGTGATCTCCACAGAATGAATGCAAATGTAACACAGGGTTGGGCAGAGTTGAGTAACAGTGGTCAAGGGCGAAAAAGACCATTGTGCAATCATGTGGGTTTTTTTATAATTTATTTTTTATTTCTTCAGGTTACATCTCAATCACAATCCCCTCCCTACTCCCCGCTCCTGTCCCACCCTTCCACCCTCTTCCCCCTCAACCCCACCATCCTCTAC
>CAJQZJ010032130.1:3976768-4006762 GCA_907164525.1 Lophiomys imhausi
CCCAATACAATCTTAATTTTACATTAATATACTAGGGTCAATACCATTGTGGCCAAATATAATCTTAATTTTGTATCAATATACAAAGATCAATACCGATGTAGCCCTATACAATCTTAAATTTGCATTAATATACAATGATCAATACCAATTTAGCCAAATATAATATTAATTTTGTATCAGTATACAAAGGTATAAAGCTATATTCAATAATCTGTCCTTTTTTCTTGTTCTTTCCTATACTATGTCTATGTCCCATTTTTCTCAAGTCTGTTCACTCCTATATAGGAGAGAAAGGAGGATACAGAAAAGCAAAAGAGAGAAGTCCCTGGGGCTGGAGAGATGGCTCAGCGGTTAAGAGCACTGGCTGCTCTTCCAGAGGTCCTGAGTTCAATTCCCAGCAACCACATGGTGGCTCACAATTTTCTTTTTGAAGGCACTTAGTGCTATGAACTTTCCCATAGCACTGTTTTCATTGTGTCCCATATGTTTGGGTATGTTGTGACTTCATTTTCATTGTATTTTAAGAAGTCTTTTATTTCCTTCTTTTTTTCTTTCCTGACCCAGTAGTCATGCAGTAGAGATTTGTTCAGTTTCCATGAATGTTTAGGCTGTCTGTTATTTCTGTTGTTGTTGAAGTCCAGATTTATTCCATGGTGGTCTGATAAGATACAAGGGGTTGTTTTGATTTTCTTGTATCTGTTGAGGCATGCTTTGTGTCTAACTATATGGTTGATTTTGGAGGAGGTTTCATATGTTGCTGAAAAGAAGGTGTATTCTTTTGTGTTTGGGTAAAACATTCTATAGATATCTATAAGGTTCATTTGGTTCATGACCTCTGTTAGACTCATTATTTCTCTTTTTGGTTTCTGTCTCAATGACCTGTCCATTGTTGTGAGTGGGGTGTTGAAGTCTCCCAATATGAATGTATTGGGATCATGGATGTGTGGTTTAAGCTTTAGAAGAGTTTCTCTTAGAAATTTAGGTGCCGTTGTATTTGGGGCATAGATATTCAATATTGAGATGTCATCATGATGAATATTTCCTTTAATGAGTGTGTAGTGCCCTTCTCAATCTTTTTTGATTAACTTCAATTGAAAGTCTATTTTATTTGATGTTAAGATGGCCACTCCAGCTTGCTTCCTCGGTTCATTTGCTTGAAAAACCTTTTCCAAGCCCTTTACTCTGAGGTATTATCTATCTTTGTTAGTGAGATTCATTACTTGTATGCACTAAAATGAAGGATCTTGTTTATGGATCCATTCTGTAAGTCGTTGTCTTTTTATTGGGGATTTGAGTGCATTGATGTTGATGGATATTAATCACCACAAGTTGTTATTTCCTATTATTTTGTAGGTGGTGGTTGTGTGTTTCTTTTGGTTTAACTGCAGTGGAGGTTTTTGCTTCATGTCTTTTCTTGGGTGTAATTATATTCTCTGGGTTGTAATTTTCCTTCTAAAATCTTGTGTATGGCTGGATTTGTGGGTAGATAATGTTTAAATTTGATTTTGTCATGGAATATCTTGTTTTCTCCATCTATGTTGATAGAGAGTTTTCTGGGTATAGTAGTCTGGCTGGGCACCTATGTCTTCTCATGGCTTGTAGGATGTCTGCCCAGGCCCTTCTGGCTTTTAAAGTTTCTGAGGAGAAGTCAGGTGTAATTATGATGGCTCTGCCATTATAGGTTACTTGGCCTTCTTCTCTTACAGCTTTTAATATTCTTTCTTTCTTCTGTACATTTAGAGTTTCAATTATTATGTGGTGAGAGGAGTTTCTTTTCTGATCTAATATGTTTGGTGTTCTATATGTCTCTTGGAATTTTATTGGCATCTCTTTCTTTAGGTTGGAAAGTTTTCATCTATGATTTTGTTGAAGATGTTTCCTAAACCATGCATGGATTTGGGAGTCTTCTCATTCCTCTATGCCTATAATTCTTAGGTTCCATCTTTTCATTGAGTCCTTGATTTCTTGGATGTTATGGGTGAGAACTGTTTTAAATATCTCATTTTCTTTGTTTATTGTACTGATTTCTTCAATCGAATAATCTTCCATGCCTTAGATTCTGTCTTCCATCTCTTGTATCTTATTTTTGATACTCATGTCTGTAGTTCCTGTTCTCTTCCCTTGATTTCTCACCTCCAGGATTTTCTCTGAATTTGTTTTCTTTATTGCCTTTCCTTCCAATTTCAAGTCTTGAACAATTTTATTCATTTTATACATTTCCTGTTCCAATTTTCTTGTCTTTGTTTGCAAATCTTTCAATTCTTTCAAATCTTTCATTGCCTTGTCTCTTTCCCATTCATGTTGGGCTGCATTGGCTTTGAGGTCTCTAATGGTATTCTCCATTGCTTTCATTTGTAAAATTCAGGATTCTTTGTTTCAGCTTTGGTGGAATTCTCCATTGCTTTCATTTGTAAAATTCAGGATTCTTTGTTTCAGCTTTGGTGGAATGTTCAGGGCTTGCTGTGTTAACCTCACTGAATTTTGTTGGAGTCATATTTCCCCGGTTTTTGTCAGTTTTGTTCTTTCACTGACCTTTAGCCATCTGGTTGCCCTAGCTGATTGTTCCTGATGTCTTCTGGACCGTTTCAGTGGCACTGAAAGTCCTCTTTAGGGTGTTGCAGTGACTGTGTGAATATTGGGCACTCAAGTAGCTGGGAGGTATCTCCATTTGGCAGTTGGGGCTGCTTCCCAAGACCCTGCAGTGATCAGACCTGCGGGAGACTGAACGGGTGCAGGAAGAGCAACCCTCTGCCCTGTCTGGGTGCAATGTTCTTCCAAGTGATAGTATATCCAGTAGAGGGACCTTTATGTCCAACACCTTTCTGAATAAGCCCAGATATGCTTGTGCCTCCCAGCCAGCCACTCTGCTGGAGATAAATCTTGGTGTACCTGCCACATTCTCCTATGTGTAATGCCGGCATGGAAGTTGGGTGCTCTGGAGGCTGGTAAATACCCCTGTCTGAAGTTTGGAGCTATTTGTGTGGCTTTTGCCTGCTTCTGCAGCAGGGTCTGCGCTGGCATCCGTTCTGGGCTCCAGGGCCTGTGCTCCATGCTGCTGGCCTCCGCTTTGGTCCCCAAGCCTGTGCCTTGCCTGCTTCTGCAGCAGGGTCTGCGCCCACCTCTGTTCTGGGCCGGGCTCTGCACTGGCATCTGTTCTGGGCCCTGGGCTTGAGCCCCGCACCCTTGGCCTTCGTTTTGGTCCCCGAGCCTATGCCCTGTGCCCCTGGCCTCCACTTTGGTTCCTGAGCCTGTCCCTCACCGCTGGCCTCTGCTTTGGGCCCTGAGCCTGTGCCCCTAGCTGTTGGCCTCTACTTTGGGCCCTGTGGCTGTGTCCTAGGCCAGTGGCCTCTGTTTTGGGCCCCAAGACTGTGCCCCATGCTGCTGGCCTCTGCTTTGCGCCTGTGTCCCAGGGGTCACGCCCTGGGACTCCCCACTAGTCCCTGAGTTTGCTGGGTAAAACCCCATGGGTTCATGCTTCTCGGGTTGTTGTTCAGCTTGTTTATATTTCTGGGATGTTGTAGCTATTTTCCCTGTGCTCAAATTGTGTCCTTGCTGTCTTCAGCCGTCTTGGATCTGCCCCACTTTTGCTCCCTTAATTCCTGTGCAAAGTGAATTGCCTACAGCAAAGCTTTCATCTCAGGCTCAGCTTTGTAGACTAATCATGCCTTATTGTTTCCTAATTTCCTCCAGCTATCATTTTAATCCTCTATAAATTGTTCTACAAAAGCCAGAGTGGGTCTTCAAAGTTATAGGTCACAGTATGGCATATCCAGATCAAAATCTTCTAGTAGCTTCCATCACACTTAAAATAAAAACCCAAGTTTTCTCACGGATGTCCTAACCAGGCCTCATCCCAGTTAACTTTTGATATCAGGCAAGATAGAACATGTTCAGGGTAGTAGTATGTTTAGAATGAGAATTCAAGCCCTTCAACATCCCTGAGCATTATGTATGATCTGGCCATCATCTGTCACTATTTAATATTCTCTGTACACTAGCTACCATGTGGTGTTACCCTACATTTTTCTTTCTCTTTTTACAGACCATTGACCCTATTGGAATGCATGCTCTACAACAGCAGGGGGTTTCTATCACATGCACCACTATTTCTCCAGTACCAAGTTCAGGACTTGGCATTAGACAGGTATTCAAAAATATCATTTAAACAGGTGATAGCCACCACAATTTTAATTATGCACATGATTATAATGTTGGAATTAACATTAAAACAGACAGGAGGGAGGAACTTTGTGAGCCTCTGTCCTTGAGGGACTTTGTGATATGTTTATCCTAAAATTGATGAAAATGTGATAAAAAGTGACAAAAATGTGATAATCTTAAGGGATTTTTAAAAAGACCATTAGTTTTAGTCAAAAGTTAGATATAGTCAAGATTGGATTTGCCCAGGGATGTTTAGCATTACAGATAGCTAGAGTCTCATAATTTAATTTTGAGTTGTTTAGGAGTCAAGAGAGTATTATAGATCTAAGAAGATACTTTTAAAATTGTGTTGCAAGTTAGTATGAATGTTGAGTCAGATATAGACCTTTAAACTCATGGAGATGTTTAGATAGTAAAATGTTAAAGTCAGGTACCAAATACATATGGACTGGTCATTGGGAATGTATGTTAAGCCATATAACCCTCATAACTGTGGCCTAATTACCTCTGTTGTACTGTATTGTATTTGTTATTATAAGAGAAAGAGCCATTTGTTGGACTGAAAGGGGAAACTGTAGGGGGAAATAAGATATAACTTAAACTTAAACTTAAAAGAAAAAAAAAGGGAAGAGGATGGGGGTTTGAGGGTGGGAGGGTGGGACTGGAGGGGGAATAGGGAGGGGACTGCGATTGAGATGTAACTTGAAGAAATAAAAAATAAAGGAATAAAACAAAAAAAAAACTATAAAAACACTGAGTGTTATTGAAATTCCTGCAGGCAAAATTATTCCATTGTGTGAGTCTAGATGATACAGCTCCAAATCTCTTATTCTCTCTTTGAAAGAACTATTTTTAGTGTGAGTTATATAAAGACACTCCTCAGGAATGCAACTATCACACTATGCACAGGGCATACCAACTCCACAAAGGAAAGATAAATATGTCTCTCATCTAGAAAAACATTTCCTTTGACCTAGCAAGGGGAATCCTATAGACAGTAAGTGTGGAAAGATCATCAGAGATAAGCTTACTTTCAAGAAAAGTCTCCTGTTGAGGATATAATTCTTAAAAATAAGAATGTCCAGCAACTCAGGAAGATAATTGTATTTATTTGGAAATGATAAAGGCAGTCTGTCTTCATATATAGTCCAATCCTGTCATTGGGTAGTTATATTAACTTGAGTAAGTCATTTAACATTTAAGTTAAATTTTCATGAGAGCAAAGAACTGTCTTATTTATTGTATATTGCTAAAATCTACCACACAGAGTTTGTACTTTCAAAAGGATGGTACAACTTTGAGCAAGAATAATTATGAATTACTTCCTTACTCTGCCAGCATCTTATGTGCATTTCATGGCTAAATTATCATGTTGTTTTCCTGTCCATTACGACGGTCATTGTATATGAAGGTGGGGAACTCTGGCATTTGAACCCAGAGTCTCACCCAAGTTAGGAAAATGTACTAGTGTTGATCATTTCTATTTCTGAGGCATAGTCTCAGTAAATTGCCTAAGCTAAACATGAGACTCATGTTGTATGCCAAGATGGTTTTGAATTTATAATCTTCCTGCTTCAGATTCTCAGGTAACTGAGGCTATAGATGTGTGCTAGAGAAGGAGTTGAGTTCTACATCCAGATCATCAGGCAGAAGGAAAAGAGTGCCACACTGGGACTGGCTTGAGCTTCTGAGACCTCAAAACCCACCCCCAGTGACACACTTCCTCCAACACTACACCCATTTCAACAAAGCTACACCTCCTAATAGTGTCACTCCCTATGAGCCTTTGAAAGCCATTTTCTTTCAAACCACCACAGACTGTAAAGATTGCTCAGTGGGTAAAGGCACCTGCCACCAAGACTGGCCACTTGCATTAAATCCTCAAACCCACATGGTGGAAAGAGAAAATCAACTCATCCAAGTTGTCCTCTAGCATCTACACATGCACCATGATACATGTGTACAACACACACCCAAAGTAAATCTAATTTAAAATTTTTATGATATTGTCAATATGCTAAAAATAGTGGTCTAGACACTACTTCTATGTAACTCAGTGAAAGATAAATGACAGTATACAAAAAAAACTGTATCCAAAGAGAAGAAAAGATTGAGGGATGTGCAGATGTGATTAGACAGTTGAAACAATGGTGAGAAACAGATGGGAAATGAACACAAAAGGAGAAAGCCATGATGAAAGCTGTGTCAGTCATGCTCATCTCCAATAGGAGCAAGAGAAGCAGAAGCACAGAACAAAAACTTAAAAAATTAAAAAGCTTGTTTTCTCTTCTCTGTGTGGTACTGGGAATTGTACTCTAAGGAGTAATCTGAACACAAAGAAGAACATCAAACAAAGCTGGAAAAGATTTCCAGACCAACAGACACACAAATCACAAGAAATATGAAAGCAAGCCAATATAACTCCTCCAAAAGACCATAACTCTTCGATGACTGCATTCGAAGATACTGAAATAGGGAAGACGTCAGCTGAAGATCTAAAGAACTAACTAGCAAAAGTGATCAATGGCCTCAAAGGGGATACAGGCAAGCAGACAAATGAATCAAAGAGTCAATGTGGTACCTCAGAGCAAATTCAGAAACAGAGAGGAGGAAAGTTAACAAAATGAAAATGGTCTACAACAAGGAGACTGATGTTACAAATTCCTGAGGTAGAGAAAAAAGGTATGATTAAAAATAAAAGTTGTGGAGAATCTGTTCAGTGAAATTATAGCATAAAAATCCTTAAATCTAGAGAAAGACATGGATATAAAAACACAGGAGGCATTTAGAAGTCCAAAAAGATAAAAGAACTTCTCACCAACATCTAATACTCAAGATACCAAAATACAAAGCAAAACCAAAACAACAAAAAGCAATAGAAAAAAGCTAAAGTGGAAAATGGGATCCTATGACTTCAACCCGAAGTCATAATCCCCACAGCCTCTCCATCCACCTGCCTACTAGGCACCCTACTCACTGTGATACCTGGGAATTGCATAGCTTCCTGTAACCTAGTAGGGAGCCCCTGAGCCTACTGGCAACCTCACTCGCAAAGGTGTTCTGATACTGTACTGCATCATGCATCTTGAACCTAAATGGGAACTACTAGCCCAGCCTCCACCTAACACACTTCCTCCTGGGGACAGAGTGGCAACCTGTATCTTGCCTTTAGGGAGCATTTTCCATGCCTGATGTTACCCAAGACCCTCGCACTTAAGGACCACTGAAGAATCCAGTGAGCCCTTCACAGACTTCTGGGAATCACCAGCAAGAATCTTATAACACTACAGAAGTTTAGTTCCTGGGTTCAGAATTTGTATCTATCCCTAGGTTACCTGGGACAACTTCTGACACCCCATGCACACACAAACACAGAGTTGTACAAGCACAATTCAATTGTCTTAAAACCTCACAAATTGGGATAAAAGCCAACAAAGATTCCAAATACCCACTCAATAAAAATGAGACCAGATATAAATAAAAGGAAACATTATCAAGAACTTAATTCCAGATACCTAGGACTGGTCACAAAACTACAAAAAAATGAATAAATTTATCTATACCTTTCTTCCAGAAATTACTATCCCCATTATAAAAGTCCCCAAGAAATGCAACTTTTGATCCACAAGATAATTATTTAAAAATAACAAGTATAAATTTGTTCATGAAACTCAAAGAGGAGATGTGTAAGTTCCAGAATGAAGGTTACAAAATATGAAAAGCCAAACTGAAATAAAACTTGAAATGAAAAACTCAATCAGTAAAATAAAAAATGCAACAGAAAGTCTTACCAAAAAGAATAGACCAAGGTGAACAAAGAAAATAAATGTTTGCAGATGTAAGGGTTGATCAGTCAGTCAAAAAAAAAATACAAAACAAAACAAAAAACAAAAAAAAAGAAACAGCCAGAAATGGGCCAAATAGAAACCTGGAACTCTATACAAGATTAAATATATGTATTATAGGTACATAAAAAGGAAAAGTAACCAAGGCTAAAGGCCTTGTATTTTCAACAAAATCATGAAAGAAAATTTTCTAGATCTAAGAAAACAGATGTCTATCAAAGAACAAGAAGCATAGAGAACACCAAATAGACAAGACAGGGAAAAAAGAAAAAAAAACAAAAAACAAAACTCAGCACATCACAAAATGTACAAAACAAATTATATTGAAATCAACAAGAGAGAAAGACTGTCATACATAAAGGCAGGCCCATGATAATAATACCTGACTTTTCAATGGAGACTTTGAAACCAGAACTTATGTTCGGCAGACTCTAAGAGATCATAGGCACTATCCCAAACTATTATACCTAGCAAAACTATGAGCTGTAATTGAAGGAGAAAAAAACTTTCCATAATAAAAATATATTTAAGGAATTTATGAACATATTAAGTTAGTTCTACAGAGGATATTGGAAAAAAAATCTTTCATCTGAAGAGAAAGTAAACACACCCAAGAGGTCACAATGACTAAATAAACAACTCCAGAACATTCAAAAGAGGTTTAAGAAAACACCACACACACACACACACACACACACACACACACACACACACACACACATGCACACACAAACTAATAAACATCATTCAGTAATAACTCTCAATATTAATGGTCTCAATCTCCCCCAATAAAAAAACACAGACTAAAAGATTGGATTAGAAAACAAGATCTATCTTTCTGCTCCCTCCAAGAAACATGCTTCACCATCAATGATAGGCAACCACCTTAGAACTGACAAGGATATTCTAAGCAAATAGAACAGAAACAAGAGAGAATAACTATTTAATATCTGAAAAACAGACTGTTCACCCAAACTAGTCAGAAATGATAAAAGATACTTTATGTTTATTGAAGGGAAAATCCACCAAGAGGATATTACAATTCTAAACAAATATACACCAAACACATAAAAGGCACCCAATTTTATAAAAGAAATATGATTATAATCTTTAAAAAATTGACAAATATTTAGCCAAGTTAACAAAAAAAACCAAAAGTAATAAAATCAGAGAAGAAAAGGGAAGCACTGTAATAGATAGAAGATGATTCATAGAATACATATTTGAATATCTACTATACTTGAATATCTAACACAAATAAATGAATTTCTAGACACATATGATAAAATTAAATCAAGATGAACTATTTGAGTAGACCCATGACAACCAGTGAAATAGAAGCAGTAATTAAAGCTCTCTCAACTAAAATTAACTCAAGACCAGATGAATACAGTGCAGAATTCTACCAAGCTTTTAAAGAACACCAATAATCCTCAAATTATTCTACAAAATATAAAAAGAAAGAACACTTCCAAATTATTTTTACAAAGCCAGTGTTACCCTGATAACCAAACCAGAAAAGATAGAGCAAAAATATAAAGTAAAATTACAGGCAAATCTCTCTGATGAACCTGGATGCAAAAATTCTCAATAAAGTACTTACATACTGAATTCAAGAGCATATCAAAAGATTATTAACCATGATCAAATCAGCTTCATCTCATAGATGCAGGGATGGTTCCATATATAAAAATTAACATATTTATAACTTCACATAAGTAGAGTCAAGGATAGAAACCATATGATCATCTCATTAGGTGCAGAAAAGGTCTTTAAAAATCCAATTATCATTTCATGATGAAATTTCTAGAGAATATCAGGATATAGGGGATATGTTTCAATGTAATAAAGACAATAAACAGAAAATACACAGGCAACATCATGCTAAATGGATTTTTTTAAATCTCAAAGCATTCCCACTAAAACAAGGAGCAAAACAAGGATGTCCCCTCTCTACCTTCCCATTCAATGTAATACTTCAAGTTGAGCTACAGCAATAAGACAAGTAAAAGAAATAAACAAGATAAAAATAAGAAAAGACAAAGTCAAGCCGGGCAGTGGTGGCACACGCCTTTAATCCCAGCACTTGGGAGGCAGAGGCAGGCGGATCTTTGTGAGTTCGAGGCCAGCCTGGTCTACAAATTGAGTCCAGGACAGCCAGGGCTACACAGAGAAACCCTGTCTCGAAAAACAAAAAAAAAAAAAGAAAAGACAAAGTCAACAGACTCTTGTTTTTAGATGATATGATTTTGTACATAAAAGACCCTACAGGTTTCTTCTGGAAAAAGAAAAAAAATGAAAAAAAAGTAGAAGGATACAAAATTAACACACAAGGAAGTAGTCTTCCAATATACCAACCACAAACTTATAAAGAAAGAAATTGGAGAAATAATTCCAGTTATAATAGCATCAAAAATGTCTTGGAATAAATCTAACTCAGGAAGGAAGGATGTGTATAATAAAAATGTTTGACATTGAAGAAGATACTATAAGGAAATACCTCCCTGATCATGAATTATTATAATTAATATTGTGAAAATGACCATCATATAAAAAGCAATCTACAGTTTCAATGCAATTTCCATGAAAATTCCAATGCAATTCTCCATATATATTGAAAAAATAATCTCAAATTTAATATGGAAACAGAAAAATTCCTCAAGATATCCATAATAATAAAAACAGCATGGTACTGGTGTAGACAGACATGATGAACAGTGGGAAGGAACTGAGGATCTGATAATAAGTCCATGAATCCACATCCACCTGATTTTTGACAAAAGGAACAATACTGGAGAAAAGACAGCATCTTAAACTAGATAGCTACATCTAAAAAAATGAAACTAGATCCTATGTCACACCTTGCCCAAAACTCAATTCCAAATGGACCTCAACATAAGACTGAGTACCCTGAGTCTGATAGAAGGAAAGTAGCTAATGTGCTCTCAGTCATTGGAACAGGAGAGGGCTTTTCAAACAGAGTCCTAGTAGTGCAGGAATTAAGACCAACAATTGACAAATGAGTCCTCATGAAACTAGCGAGCTTCTGTATAAAAAATACTATCCTTTGAACGAAGAAGCAGCCTACAGAAAAGTAAAATACTTTAACAGATATATATCTGACAGAGGGATAGTATCTAGTAAAGAATTTAAGATTATATTTGGCCACATTGGTATTGATCTTTGTATATTGATACAAAATTAAGGGTAACACTTTTTAAGGTATTGTACCTAGTAATGCTTAAAAATGCAATGTGAAGTTTCGGCCTTTTGCTACCAACTGTCATAAACTGTTTTGGATAATTAAGAAATGCAAACTAATAGTCATGCAAGCTTATCATTTTGTTAGGTACTATGACAGTCTATCACAGTAATTTTCTAAGCTAATCAGAAATCAAGTGTCTAAGAAACAAGCAACATTTGCTTATCTAAATATAAGAGATAGATAGGGTGTCTTCAAAAACCTCAAAAGATCTGCAGAATATGGTATCCAAAGATGTTTTCTTAACTTAGGATTTTTTGATATCGAGACATGTCAGCTCCTGACAGCACCCCCTATTCTACTCCAAGTAGAAGATGAGCATCGAAGAATCTCCAGTGGGAGATGGTTGAATTAGTGGCAAGCCTATTTCTTGGCAAGAAAAAACCCTTGCTTCAACTGTAGACAGAATGCTGTCCAAAAAGGACAAAACTTGGAAGCAGGTAAGTCGACAGCCTAGCTCTGCCAAGACAGGGTAGGCAAGTCCTTCATATATCCTGCTTTACAATCATGTCTGTCAGAGAAACGGGGCCAAACAGCTGAAGATTGATACTGTAATGTACGGAGAGAAAATGGGAACTGTCCAGGCAACCACTGGTATGTCATTTCTTAGTTTTGGAAGCTGTGGGCCCTGTACTTCCTATATAATCAGATATATTTATCCCTTTCAGGTCTCTGAGGTGGTTGAAGAATAGATAGCTAGAGTCTCATAGTTAAATTTTGAGTTGTTTAGTAATCAAGAGGGTGTCCTGGATCTAAGAAGATGTTTTTAAAATTGTGATGCAAGTTAGTTTGAAAGCTGAGTTAGATATAGAACTTTAAACTCATGGAGATGGTTAGATAGTAGAAGGTTAAAGTCAGGTGCCAAATACATATGGACTGGACATTGAGAATTTATGCTAAGCCATATAACTCTCATAATTGTGGCCTATTTATTACTGTTGTATTGTATTTATTGTTATAAGAGAAAGAACCATTTGTTGGACTGAAAGGGAGAGCTGTTGGGATGAAAAAGATATACGTTAAACTTAAAAAAAGGGAAGAGGATGGGGGGGTTGAGGGGGAAGAGGGTGTGAGAGTGGGACTGGAGGGGGGTAGGGAGGGGATTGTGATTGAGATGTAACTTGAAGAAATAAAAAATAAATTATTTTTAAAAGGAATTTAAAATCCTAAATACGAAAACAATAAAAACAACAAAACAATTAAAAGTTGGAGCAAGGAGCTAAGCAAAGGGTTTTCAAAAGATGAGATATAAATGGCTAAAAAACATATTTTTTTTTAAGTTCAACACTGTTTGCCATCAGGGAAATGCAAATAAAAATGAGTTTGAGATTTCATGTAGCTCCAGTCAGAATGACAAAGATAAAAAAAAATTATAGGTATAGCAGAATGTTATTAAGTCATTTTATTGTTGTTCCTTTATCAAGACAATAGTGTTTGGATCAAAAGAGCTTCCTCTTTCAGTAGATGAGAACTAACACAGAAACCCACATATGGACAATGTGTAGAGAGTGAGAGACCTTAGAACCCTCAGTCCTAAATGGAGCTTCTTTATTAAGCCCCGCCCCTCAGAGGTCAGAGAGCTATGTGGAAGATGAGATAAAAAAGATTGAAAGGCCCAGAGAGGGTGGGTGACACCAAGGAAACAGTGTCTCCTAGACACCAGATAGAGGCACACATAAACTCCAGACAATGGCAATCTACATCGGGCCTGCACAAGCTCAAATCAGACAGGTTTCAGGGCTTTGTGGCAGCAGGTGGGCACAAGCTCCCATTCCTAACCAAGAAGTTATCTCCAAGTGACATTGGCTTGCAAAGGAAAATTAGTTTTCTCCAGTGAAGTCTCGCTGTGTATATTAACCACACTAAAGGTATGTTCCATGCCCAGTAGCAGATGGCCAACACAAAATAAACTCAACACTATTTTTGTAGATTTTTGCCTCATATCACTTTATTTGGGCTTTTTTTTGCCTTATTGGTATTTTGCTTGTATATTATAGTTTCTGAATGTGTGTGTGTATGTACATATGTCTTGTCTTTCTCTTCGTTATTTCTTTCAATTCTTATTTGTTTGCTTGTTTGTTTGTTTTTTTGTTCACCTGGCTGTTTTCTAAAGAGAGAGACAAATAAGAGTGGGGAGGACCTGGGAGAAGTTTGGAGAGGAAAAAGTGTGATCAGAATATGTTGTGTCAAAAAGTAAAATAAAATTATGAGAGATGCAGCTGTGGATGTGAGGAAAGGGAAACACTTATCAGTGCTGATGGAAGTACAAACAAGTACAGTCACTATAAAAATTAGTGTGAGGTTGCTCAAGAAGCTAGACATATGTACCACATAATTCAGACAAACCCCTCTCAGGAATATATTCAAAGACCTACAAGGATATTGACTCATGCATGTACACTGCTGCTCTGTTCAAAAATGGAAATAACCTGGATGATCATCAACTGATGAATGAATAATCAAAATGTGGTACATTTTCACAATATAATACTATTCAGCTGTTTGGAAAAAATAAAATTTGCAGATATATGAATGGATCTGGAAACAATTGTTCTGAGTGAAGTAATCAAGAGAGCAAACACCACATGCTTTCTCCGTGGGTTCTATCTTTGAATCTTTAGATATATGTACTTCATTTTAAATACCCATTGAGATTAGAAAACTAAAAAGGGACCATGGATAAAGGGACATTTTTAATGGAACAGAGATAGAATTAAGTGATATAAAGGAGAAAGGGGGATAATAAAACAGAAAAGATTAAATGAGGGTAGGGTGTGAAGGGAAGGTGAAGGAAGGGATACAGGGAGGGATAACTAACAGTGAAGGTCTTTTGGAACGTCATACAGAAACCTACTATTGTAGGGGCTTCTTAGAATACACACACACACACACACACACACACACACACACATGATTTTAAAAGGTTTTATCCTCTAACAGAAGAACAATATTCCATCATATTCTATCAAATGAAAACCCCAGTACAAGGAATAGGTAGCTTCTTTTGTAGTTCGTAACCAGTGAGGTCATATAGACCCTCAAACAAGCTATTACAATTGTTGTTAGTTACCCCCCAGAACTTGATGGTAAGTCCTTATTGCTGAAGATCCCACATACTTTAGTAGAACATGAAGAAACCGAGCTGGGTACTAACCTATAAACTTCAAAGTGCTAGAAGTGCCTCATGGTTAACTTTCAAGGGCTAGAAGCTGTTATACATACTACCAAAAGAAATTCCCCCTCCAAAGAAAACCCAATTGTCAATCCTACCCAGATATGAACCCTGTAAATTACAACAGCAACTTCTTAGCAAAATAGGCCACAGGTACAGTAGTGGGAGTAATCAACCACTTTCTGCTTGAATTAAAATCCTATTTTGATAGTCCATCTCAGGCCAGTCAGCGCAGTTATCATTAAGAAAATAAGTGACAAATCTTGGGACAGATGTGGGAGAAGAGGAATATTTATACCTTTGTAAACTGCTCTTGTCATACTGGAAATCAATAAGAATTCCTCAAAAAATTAAAAGTACAACTACATTTGTTCAGTTTATACCAGTCTTGAGCATACAAAAACACTCTAAGTCAACAAACCATAGAAACATGCCCATGGCATAAGTAGCAATTCCAGCACAATGGAAATTACTTGTTAGTTTCATAGATGAAATATTTTTCCTGCGTGAACATCTTTGCCACAATTAATCAGATTTGCTGCAATAACACTATGAGTAAGAAGGAAGTTATATAGTTTAAAGGGATAATGGGAAAAAAATCAAACAACTAAGTTTGCTTTCTGCCTCTAGAAGAACATAGCAACAAATATTTACTACAGCTATGTAGAGTATCCAGACCTGTATGAGCAAATGGACAAGAGCAATATGTGTGAGGTAGAAGTAAAACTAGAAGGAACCCGGAATTGCTGGTATTCCATACTAATAATAACAAAAATTTCATGAGTCTTATTATTTCACAGTTTACTCTTATAAAAACTACTATATTACCTATTTTTAGATATATGACTTCATTTAATCCTTATAGCTCTACTATGAAGAAAATACTAGCATTTCTATTTTACAGATAAGAACACTAAGGCTTACAGAGACAATAACTATTCAGGGTCACTCAAGAAATTATAGATAAAGATAGAATTCAAATATATGCCCTAATATTTTCAGTCGCCAACCTTCACATTCCATAATCTCAACAATTTCTCAGACACATGCACAGAGGTAAGAAGAGAATGGACTAGTAGATCCTGAAGATCTGAAGAACACAACACAGCGAGTCCCTATTCCAGTGAGAATCTGAGATTCAGCATCACAAAGCACCAGCCTCTCCCTGTAAAAGGCTGCAAATGAATTATTCTTCTGCATAAAAGCTCATCCTATTTTGTCTCCCTAACCTGGGGCCTCAGCATCCTTCTGTCACATGAGGTCCTGCCATGACTAGTTTGGCTTTCCTGATGTCTTCTTTTATCATTACTTCTACTGACACCTAAGTTTAGGTCACTGACTGAAGGTCTTAGGGATAAAACTTGAGAACAATGATAAAATGCGTCCTATATGCTAGCTTCAGCTGTCAAGTATTGCAAGGAGGAAATTTGTTCAGAATTCTGAATCTATTCATTCTTTAGAAATAAGGAAATGCTCATGATATCCTTTTGTGTTCATTGTGGAGATGTAAAATGAGAATGAGTTACCTTAGACACAATATAAAAAAAAGTCAGACCAATTTTGAGTGTACATTTCCAAATTTCACAAACCTATAAAGTCCTCAAGCATTCTAATTAAGTAGAATTTTCCTGAAATTTGGCTCTTGGTATTCTGACTAGATACAAAGCTGGACATCTTTACAAGAAGCAATAAGGAAAAATGCAAGGCTGGAAGGAGTCAAGCAGAAAAGACAATAAAGTGTAAAAAGAATTCAGAAGAGACAGAGTGACTAGCTGGGTGGCCTGTCCCTAATAAACATCATTGGGAATCAGAGGTCTGCCTAGGAGTGGGAAATGAGGGCTAAGATGAATAGTTGAATAAAAGAAAGGGGGAAGAATGTTAAGTTCTTCTCCACATTGGATCTTGACTAGATGGGATGTACATCTTTTAAAAAATGGAATAAGTGACTGCTTACTGGCAACCAGTTCCTTCTTCCTGGTATTCCTAAGAAAAACTCCTGAAACTCCACGACAGTTAAATGCCTAACAGTAAGACCCTTTACTCTGTGGTTTAAAGACTATTGCTAGCTTCCAGTGAAAAAAACAGGAAGAGGAATGAAGGCATTCCACAGAAATGGCTCAGACCAAGTGGAATTCTGATTTGTCTACTGTTAAATAGAGGAGACTTTCATAGATGACTGAGCAAGGATTGATGTCTTCCTCTTTATATTTTATGAAGCTTATTATTCTCCATATTACTGAAGAGTATGAAAAAACCAAAATCATGTTACTGTAAGGGAAATGCTACTATAAGCCCGGGGAGTTAAAAAGATAAAGTTGGAAGCTGTGGTGAGCACACTTATATCAAGCTGCCAAGAATGGAGAAATGGCAAAGTCAGAAGGAAAATTAAGAAAAAATAAACAAACTTTACCAATTTCAGATATTTTCCTAAGAATAAGTTTCCTTGAAAAGTAGTATCATTAATCTTTTCCTCCTGGTGGGTTGCCATGTCCAACTTTGATATGATAGTTTTTGCCTCATCTTATTACATTTTATTTTGTTATATTTCATTGTTATTGCTTAGTATCCTGTTTTGTTTTGGTTATTTGTTAATGAGAGACAGAAAGAGAGTGGATCTGGAGGGCAGGGAAGGAGGGGAGGAACTGGGAGGAGTAGAGGGAAGGGATTCTATAATCATGATATATTACATGAGAAAAAATCTATTGTCAATAAAAGAGACAAAGGAAAGTATCATTAAAAAGAAAAAATCACAAGTACAAACTGAGATTCAAATATAACTCTAGGTCCTCTGATTGGTTATTACAGAAGGGGGTTGGGGTTGGGGTTTAGCTCAGTGGTAGATTACTTGTCTAGCACATGCAAGATACTGGGTTCAATTTCTAGTATCCCAAAGAAAAGAAAGGGGAGATGGAGAGAGAGAGAGAGAGAGAAAGAGAGAGACAGAGACAGAGAGACAGAGACAGATTTGATTCCCTCAATCCACCAAAAGATTACATGCCTCTTATCACCTACCAAACAAATCTTGACTTCGCTTTCTGTGAAAAAAGCAAGGCTCCTTAATAGAAGGAATTTATTCTTGCCAGAGGAATATAAGTATACTTATAAATGTGTGTTTTTATTGTAAGTATGAAAGGGTATATATTAAAGTAGAGAAGAAAATGGTGTATTTTGTCTAACTGTCATATTTACATTGCAGAATCATGGTCTATGCTTCTATTTAGTCTTCACGACCACTGCATAAATAACCCTCAAACATTTTGCATTATAATTTGCAAGTGTGCTAAAAAACAAAACAAGCAAACAAACAAAAAACAGCTACATGAAACAGTCAGGAAATCTAATTGAAAATGTAATGGAGGGGATCCAAGATGGCAGCGGTCGGCGCGGACATATTTTGATTTCGGGGTCAACAGTCGCAAGGCGGCAAGTGTTGCAGGATGCTGTACAAAGGGCACGACCCCTTCTAAATCTCACCCAGCTACACAGGGACCATGGAAGATCCCTGGGCAGGATGCCCCTTCCCACTCTCAGACACGCTAGGAAGCCTCTGGACCCGGGAATCGGGATAACCCATCCCCCAACAGGAGAGACCCTGGATAAGTTCCAACCTAATACCCAGCCGGCAGATTCAGAACCCACCCAGAGATAATCCCCACCCTGCTGGGTACTCCCAGGTCTCACACAGACGATCAAATTATCTGGCAAAAGGTTGCGACCCTTGGAAGTGAGCAGAGCTCTGCTGCAAAGTGCCTTCAGACTGCAGATCACAGTCTGTGACGTCACTGGCCAGTTTCCAAGCCACGGGAGCGGGAAGGCTACTGGAGCTGAACTGCAGATTTATGCACTACAGGAACCAACCCCGGGCAAAATGCGAGATATTTGAAACTGTCATATATCCGACTTTTGTACAAGTAATGACTCCTCTGGCGGGGAATCAGAGCTTACTTGTACACAGCTCCGCCACCTGGATTAGTTAGGTCTCCACCTGGGTGGTGGGGCTGAATGATTCACCTTATAGGGGTGGAGTAAGGGAACACTACTCCTATACCAAAGCGCCCCCTTTGGACCCAAGTCCAGAAGACAGCAAAAAAAATTCCACATGGCCAGAGGCCCCAGAAAAAAAAAAAAAACAGAGCAAAATGTCTCCAACAAAAGAAAGCAACGCTATTCCGTCCAGCCCGAACCACCTCACCACAACTGAAACACATGAAAACGATGACAATTCTACATTATGGAAAGTGATTAAGTCCCTTCAAGAAGAACTTAAAACTATGAAGGAATTTAAAGAAGCCACAATTTTATAAGTCAAAACAACAAATAACACCATTAAAGAGCTCCAAGCCAAGGTGACAGAGCTTGAACAGGAAAAGGATAAAGCAATGAAAGATGTCCAGACAAAAACAAGCAAACTGGAGAAGGAAATGTACAAAAAGAAAACTACCATTCAAGACATGAAAATAGAAATGGAAACAAAAAAGAAAACACAGTCAGAGTTAAAAGAGGAAATGGAGAATCAAGAGAAGAGAACAGGAACTACGGATGTGAGTATGAAAAATAGAATGCAAGAGATGGAAGACAGGATCTCAGGCATGGAAGATTCGATGGAAGAAATCAGTACAACATCCAAAAAAAATGAGAAGGCTAAAAAATCTCTCACCCACAACATCCAAGAAATCAAGGACTCAATGAAAAGACAGAACCTAAGAATTATAGGCATAGAGGAAAGAGAAGACTACTGACTCCATGGTCCAGGAAATATCTTCCACAAAATCATAGAAGAAAACTTCCCAAACCTAAAGAAAGAGATGCCAGTAAAAATCCAAGAGGCTTACAGAACACCAAACAGATTAGATCAGAAAAGAAACTCCTCTCGCCACATAATAATAGAAACTCCAAATGTAGAGAACAAAGAAAGGATATTAAAAGCTGTAAGAGAAAAAGGCCAAGTCACATACAATGGCAGACCCATCAGAATCACACCTGACTTCTCCTCAGAAACTTTAAAAGCTAGAAGGGCCTGGATGGATGTCCTACAAGCCCTGAGAGAACATTGGTGCCCAGACAGACTACTATACCCAGCAAAATTCTCTATCAACATAGAAGGAGAAAACAAGATATTCCATGACAAAATCAAATTCAAACAATATCTCCTCACAAACCCAGCCCTACAGAAGATCCTAGAAGGAAAATTTCAACATAGAGAAGATAACTACACCCAAGAAAACAGAGGAAATAGAAACCTCCACAGCAACTAAACAAAAGAGAAACACAAGACAGCCAGCTATACCAAATAATGGGAAATAACAACCCCTGGTCACTAATATCCATCAACATCAATGGACTCAACTCGCCAGTAAAAAGACACAGACAGTCTGTAACTGGATCCATAAACAAGACCCATCTTTTTGCTGTATACAAGAAACACACCTCACTATTGAAGATAAACACTATCTCAGAGTAAAGGGCTGGGAAAAGGTTTTCCAAGCAAATGGACCCAGGAAACAAGCGGGAGTAGCCACCCTAATATCAAACAAAATAGACTTCCAATTGAAGTTAATAAAAAAAGACAGAGAAGGACATTACATACTCATTAAAGGAAATATCCACCAAGAGGTCATCTCAATATTGAACATCTATGCCCCAAATACAAAGGCACCTACATTTATAAAAGAAAAGCTTCTAAAACTTAAATCGCACATTGATCCAAACACTTTAATAGTGGGAGACTTCAACACCCCACTCACAACTATGGACAGATCATCAAGACAGAAGCCAAACAGAGAAATAATGAGTCTAACAGAGATCATGAACCAAATGGACCTAACAGATATCTACAGAACATTTGACCCAAACACAAAAGAATACACTTTCTTCTTAGCACCTCACGGAACCTTCTCCAAAATCGACCATATAGTTGGACACAAAGATAGCCTCAACAGATACAAGAAAATTGAAATAACCCTTTGCATCTTATCAGACCACCATGGAATAAAGCTGGATTTCAATAGCAAAAGAATCAACAGAAAGTCTACACTCACATGGAAATTGAACAACTCTCTACTAGAGGACCACTGGGTCAGGGAAGAAATAAAGAAGGAAATCAAAGACTTCTTAAAATCCAACGAAAATGAAGACACAACATACCCAAACCTATGGGACATAATGAAAGCTGTGCTACGAGGAAAGTTCATAGCACTAAGCGCCTTCAAAAAGAAAATTGTGACAGCTCATATTAGCGAATTAACAGCTAAACTGGGTGAATTGGGAAAAAAAAAAAAAAGAAGCAAACACTCCCAAGAGGAGCATAAGGCAGGAGATCATCAAACTTAGGGCTGAAATCAGCAACTTAGAAACAAAAAAAACTATACAGAGAATCAATGAAACCAAGAATTGGTTCTTCGAGAAAATCAACAAAATAGACAGACCCTTAGCCAAATTAACTAAAACAAAGAGGGAGAAAACACAAATCAACAAAATCAGAAATGAAAAGGGAGAAATAACAACAGACATTGAAGAAATCCAGAGAATATTTGGATCCTACTTTAAAAATCTGTACTCCTTCCTTTTCTGTATCCTTCCTCCTCTCCTATGTGGGAGTGCATAGACTTGAGAAAAATGACACATAGACATAGCACAGGAAGGTCCAAGAAGAAGGGGCAGATTATTGAATATGCCCTTATACCTTTGTATATTGATACAAAATTAGTAGTATATTTGGCTAAAGTGGTATTGACCATTGTTTATTGTGCAAAAATAAGATTGTATTGGATTACATCGGTATTGATCTTTGTATATTGATACAAAATTAAGATTATAGTTGGCCACAATGGTATTGACCCTTGTATATGGTCGTAATATTAAGATTGTATTGGGCTACATAGGCATTGATCTTTTCTTTGTATATTGATACATAATTAAGAGTATATTTAACCACAATTGAATAGATCTTTGTATATTGATACAAAATTAAAGGTAACGCTTCCTAATGGTATCATACTTAGAGATACTTAAAAATAAAATGTGATGCTCTGACCTCTTGATACCAACTGTCTAAAACTGTCTAGGATAGTTAAGTAAAACAAACTCCTAGTCATGCAGACATGTCACTATGTTAGCTACTATGACAGTCTATCACAGATATTCTCTAAACTACTCAGTAATCAAGTTGTAAAGAGACAAGCAACATTTGCTTATCTAAATACAAGAGATGGATAGGGCATCTTCAAACACCCCAAGAGATCTGCAGAATATGGCATTCAAAGATGTTATCTTAAATTAAGATTTTCTTTTTTTTTTTTTGATATTGAGACATATCAGCTCCTGACAGCACCCCCTGTTCTACTCCAAGTAGAAGATAAGCATCGAAGAATCTCCAGTGTGAGATGGTTGAATTAGGGGCAAGCCTATCTCTTGGCATGAAAAAACCCCTTGCTCCAACTGAAGACAGACTGCTGCCCAAAAAGGACAAAACTTGGTAGCAGGGAAGTCGACAGCCTAGCTCTGCCAAGACAGGGTAGGTAAATCCTTCATAATCCCTGCTCTACAACAAATGTCGGTCAGAGAAACAGGACCCAAAGGCTGAAGACTGATACAGGAATGTATGGAGAGAAAATGGGAACTGTCCAGGCAGTCACTGGTATGTCATTTCTTAGTTTTGGAAGCTGCAGGCCCTGCACTTCCTATATAAGCAGATATATTTATCCCTCTCAGGTCTCTGAGGTGGTTGAAGAAAAGACAGCTAGTGTCTCATAGTTAAATTTTGAGTTGTTTAGGAATCAAGTGGGTGTTATAGATCTAAGAAGATACTCTTAAAAGTGTGTTGCAAGTTAGTATGAATGTTGAGTCAGATATAGACCTTTAAACTCATGGAGATGGATAGATAGTAGAATGTTAAAGTCAGGGGCCAAATATGTATAAACTGGACATTGGGAAGGTATACTGGGCCATTTAACTCTCATAAATGTGGCATATTTATATCTGTTGTTTTGTGTAGTATTTACTGTTATAAGAGAAGGAACTATCTGTTGGACTGAAAGGGGAAACTTCTGGGGGGAAGAGGGTGGAAGGGTGGGATAGGAAGGGGGAATAGGGAAGGGTTTGTGACTGAGATATAACTTGAAGAAAAAAAATAAAGTATTTAAAAAAAAATCTATACTCCACCAAATTTGAAAACGTAAGTGAAATGGACAATTTTCTTGATAGATTCCACCTACCGAAATCAAGATCAGATAAACAGATTAAACAGCCCTATAACCCCTAGGAAATAGAAACAGTCATTAAAAATCTCCCAACCAAAAAAAGCCCAGGGCCAGATGGCTTTAGCACGGAATTCTATCGGAACTTCAAAGAGGAGCTAACACCAATACTTTTCAAACTCTTTCACAAAATAGAATCTGAAAGAACACTGCCAAACTCATTCTATGAGGCCACAGTCACTCTGATTCCTAAACCACACAAAGACCCAACAAAGAAAGAGAACTTCAGACCAATTTCCCTCATGAACATAGATGCAAAAACACTTAATAAAATACTAGCAAACCGAATTCAAGAACACATCAAAAGTATCATACACCATGATCAAATAGGCTTCAACCCAGGAATGCAGGGATGGTTCAACATACGAAAATCTATCAACGTCATTCACCATATAAATAAGATGAAAGAAAAAAAACACATGATAATCTCACTAGATGCAGAAAAAGCATTTGACAAAATCCAACACCCCTTCATGCTAAAAGTTCTAGAGAGAAGGGCATACAAGGGCCGTACCTAGAAATAATAAAGGCAATGTACAGCAGGCCAGTGGCCAACATCAAATTAAATGGAGAGAAACATGAAGCATTTCCTCTAAACTCAGGGACAAGACAAGGATGTCCACTTTCACCATATCTCTTCAATATAGTACTTGAAGTTCTTGCTAGAGCAATAAGAAAACTAAAGGAGATCAAGGGGATAAACATCGGAAACGAAGAAATCAAATTATCCCTATTTGCAGATGATATGATAGTATACATAAGCAACCCCAAAAATTCCACCAGAGAACTCTTACAGCTGATAAACACCTTCCACAAAGTGGCTGGATACAAAATTAATTCAAAAAAATCAGAAGCCCTTCTTTATACAACAAACAAATGGGCTGAGAAAGAAATAAGGGAAAAAAACCCTTTCACAATAGCCACAAACAACATAAAATACCTGGGGGTAACTCTAACCAAGCAAGTAAAGGACCTGTACAACAAGAACTTCAATCCCTTTAAGAAAGAAATGGAAGAGGTCTTTAGAAGATGGAAAGATCTCCCATGCTCATGGATAGGTAGGATCAACATAATAAAAATGGCCATCCTACTAAAAGCAATATATAGATTCAATGCAATTCCTATCAAAATACCAACACAATTTTTTATAGACTTGGAAAGAGCTATTCTCAATTTCATATGGAACAACAAAAAGCCCAGAATAGCTCAATCAATCCTTTACAATAAAAAAACATCTGGAGGTATTACCATCCCAGATTTCAAGCTGTACTACAGAGCAATAGTTCTAAAAACAGAATGGTATTGGTATGGAAACAGACCAGTAGATCAATGGAATCGAATTGAAGATCCAGAAATAGACCCACACACTTATGGCCACCTAATTTTTGACAAAGAAGCCAAAACGGCACAATGGAAGAAGGACAGCATCTTCAACAAATGGTGCTGGTCCAACTGGATGTCCATTTGTAAAAGAATGAAATTAGGGGCTGGAGAGGTGGCTTAGAGGTTAAGAGCACTGGCTGTTCTTCCCAAGGTCTTGAGTTCAATTCCCAGCAACCACATGGTGGCTCACAGCCATCTCCATTGAGATCTGCCCGGGGAAATATATGTAGAGCAAATACTGTATACATAATAAATAAATAAAAAATGTTTAAAAAAAAAAGAATGAAATTAGACCCATACTTATCACCTTGTACAAAACTTAAGTCCAAGGGGATCAAAGACCTTAACATAAGGCCGGTCACACTAAATCTACTAGAAGAAAAAGTGGGAGAAACCCTCGAACTAATTGGCACAGGCAACAACTTCCTGAACAGAACACCAACAGCTCTGGACTTGAGATCAATAATCAATAAATGGGACCTTATGAAACTGAAAATCTTCTGTAAGGCAAAAGACACTGTCATTGAAACAAAACGGCAGCCTACAGACTGGGAGAAAATCTTCACCAACCCCACATCTGACAAAGGGCTAAAATCCAAAATCTACAAAGAACTCAAGAAATTAAATGCCAAGAAACCAAATAATCCAATCAAAAACTGGGGGACAGAGTAAATAGAGAATTCACAAAGGAGGAATCCCTAATGGCTGAGAGACACTTGAAGAAATGCTCAACATCCTTAATCATCAGAGAAATGCAACTCAAGACGACTCTGAGATTCCATCTCACACCTGTCAGAATGGCTAAGATCAAAAACTCAAATGACAGCACATGCTGACGAGGTTGTGGAGAAAGGGATACCCTACTCCATTGCTGGTTTGAATGCAGGCTTGTGCAACCACTATGGAGGTCAGTCTGGCGATATTTTAGAAATCTTGGAATAGCTCTGCCTCAGGACCCAGCCATACCACTTCTGGGTATAAATCCAAATGCCTCTTCACGGAATCATAACGAAGTTTCCTCATCTATGTTTATAGCAGCCTTATTTGTAATAGCTAGAAACTGGAAACAACCCAGATGTCCCTCAACCGAAGAATGGGTCAAAAAACTGTGTTACATCTAAACAATGGAATACTATTCAGCTATCAGGAACAATGAAATTATGCAATTTGCAGCCAAATCGATGGAACTAGAAAAGCTCATCCTGAGTGAACTAACCCAGACTCAGAAGGACACATATGGCATCTATTCACTTATAGTAGGATTTTAGCTATATAGTAGAAGATATCGATACTACAACTAACACACCAAAGGGAACTTGGACATAGACTTCTTATTTTTAATTTTTATTTATTTTTTATATATTAGTTATATATTTTTCTATTTTTTAGTCTTTTTATCTATTGTATGCTTATTGGTTTGTTTGTTTAGTAGTTCTCTCTCATGGGCAACGAGACACTTTTCACTGATGGTACTGCTTCGTAGACCCCCAATGAATGAAGAGGCTCTTGGCCCTCATACGACCTCTCAACTGAGATGAGGGACTGTTATATAAGGACACCCCACCCCAGAGAAATGGGATGGAAGGGTTAGGAGGTAAAGAAAAAAAATGAAATCTGATGTTTCGGTCTTTTACTACTAATTGTCATAAACTGTTTAGGATAATTAAGAAATGCAAACTAATGGTTATGCAAGCCGGTCATTTTGTTAGGTACTATGACAACCTATTATAGTTACTTGCTAAGCTAATCAGAAATAAACCTGCTAAGAGACAAGCAACATCTGCTTACCCTAATATAAGAGATAGATAGGGCCTCTTCAAAAATCTCAAGAGATCTGCAGATTATGGCATTCAAAGATGTTTTCGTAACTTTAGATATTTTTATATCAAGACATATCAACTCCTGACAGCACCCCCTATTCTCCTCCAAGTAGAAGATGAGCATCGAAGAATCTCCAGTGGGAGATGATTGAATTAGTCGCAAGCCTATCTCTTGGTAGGAAAAGCCCCTTGCTCCAACTGTAGACAGAATGTTCTCCAAAAAAGGACAAAACCTGGAAGCAGGTAAGTCGACAGCCTAGCTCTGCCAAGACAGGGTAGGTAATTCCTTCATAACCCCTGCTCTACAATCAATGTCTGTCAGAGAAACGGGGCCAAATGACTGAAGATCAATGCTGTAATGTATGGAGAGAAAATGGGAACTGTCCAGGAAGCCACTGGTATGTCATTTCTTAGTTTGGGAAGCTGCAGACCCTGTACGTCCTATAAAATCAGGTATATTTATCCCTCTTAGGTCTCTGAGGTGGTTGAAGAACAGATAGCTAGAGTCTTATAATTAAATTTTGAGTTGTTTAGGAGTCAAGAGAGTGTTATAGATCTAAGAAGATACTTTTAAAATTGTGTTGGAAGTTAGTATGAATGTTGAGTCAGATATAGACCTTGAACTCATGATGATGGTTAGATAATAGAATGTTAAAGTCAGATACCAAATACATATGGACTGGTCATTGGGAATGTACGTTAAGCCATATAACCCTCATAACTGTGGCCTAATTACCTCTGTTGTACTGTATTGTATTTATTATTATAAGAGAAAGAGCCATTTGTTGGACTGAAAGGGGAAACTGTAGGGGGAAATAAGATGTACCTTAAACTTAAAAGAAAGAAAAAAGGGAAGAAGATGGGGCGTTGAGGGTGGGAGGGTGGGACTGGAGGGGGAATAGGGAGGGGACTGCGATTGAGATGTATCTTTTTTTTTTTTTAGTGATACACATTTTTAATGTTTATTTATTACTTCAGGTTACATCTCCATCACAGTGTCCTCTTTCCACCCCTCCCAGTCCTGCCCTCCCACCCTCTATCCCCTATCCCTTCCATCCCACTCCTCTGGAGTGGAGTATCCCTACATAACAGTCCCCCACCCCAGTTCAGCAGTCATATGAGGGCCAAGAGCCTCCTCATACACTGGGGGCCTACAAGGCTGCACCACTAGGGAAAAGTGTCTCATTGACAGGACACAAAGTCTATGCTCATGTTCTGTTTGGTGCATTGGTTGTAGTATAGATATCCTGTACTATATGGCTAAAATCCGATTAAAAAAGTCCCTATCATCTTTTATTTTTTTATTTTTATTTTTTAATATAAGTACTTTATTTTTTTTTCTTCAAGTTACATCTCAGTCACAAACCCTTCCAAATTCCCCCTTCCTGTCCCACCCTTCCACCCTCTTCCCCCCCCCAACAGCTTCCCTTTTCAATCCAACAAATGGTTCTTTCTCTTATAACAGTAAATTCTATACAAAACAGCAGAATTAAATATGCCACATTTATGAGAGTTAAATGGCCCAGTATACCTTCTCAATGTCCAGTTCATACATATTTGGCCCCTGACTTTAACTTTCTACCTTCTAACCATCTCCATGAGTTTAAAGTTCTATAACTGACTTAGCTTTCATACTAACTTGCATCACTATTATAACCATCTTCTTAGATCTAGAATGCCCTCTTGATTCCTAAACAACTCAAAATTTAGCTATGAGACTCAAGCTGTCTATTCTTCAACCACCTCAGAGAGCTGAGAAGGATAAATATATCTGATTATATAGGAAGTGCAGGGCCTGCAGCTTCCAATACTAAGAAATGACAAACCAGTGACTACCTGGACAGTTCCCATTTTCTCTCCATACATTCCAGCATCAGTCTTCAGCCTTTTGGTCCTGTTTCTCTGACAGACATTTATTGTAGAGCAGGGATTATGAAGGACTAACCTACCCTGTCTTGGCAGAGCTAGGCTGTCGACTTCCCTGCTACCAAGTTTTGTCCTTTTTGGACAGCAGTCTGTCTGCAGTTGTAGCAAGGAGTTTTTACATGCCAAGAGATAGGGTTGCCACTAATTCAACCATCTCACACTGGAGATTCTTCGATGCTTTTCTTCTACTTGGAGTAGAATAGGGGGTGCTGTCAGGAGCTGATATGTCATGATATCAAAAAAAAATCTTAATTTAAGACCACATCTTTGAATGCCATATTCTGAAGATCTCTTGGGGTTTTTGAAGATGCCTTATCTATCTCTTGTGTTTAGATAAGCAAGGAAGTCATTTTAAGAGAGCGACGTCCCATACCCAGAGGGTGGGGAGGGTGTTTCTGCGCCCCCCCCCTTTTTTTTTGGTTATTTGAAGGACAACTGAAAACTCTGTTATTTAGGGGAAGAGATTACAAGTTGTTAAATGGTCCTGTTTAATGGGCTTTGGAGGTTAGAACCAGGGTATTCCTTCTTTCCCTTTTCTGCATCCTTCTTTATCTCCTATGTAGGAATGCATGGACTTGAGAAAAATTGAGACATAGACATAGCACAGGAAGGACCAAGAAGAAGGGTCAGATTATTGAATATGCCCTTATACCTTTGTATATTGATACAAAATTAGTAGTATATTTGGCTAAAGTGGTATTGACCATTGTTTATTGTGCAAAAATAAGATTGTATTGGTCTACGTCAGTATTGATATTTGCATATTGATACAAAATTAAGATTATAGTTGGCCACAATGGTATTGACCCTTGTATATGGATGCAATATTAAGATTGTATTGGGCCACATAGGCATTGATCTTTGTATATTGATACAAAATTAAGAGTATATTTAGCCACATTTGAATAGATCTTTGTATATTGATACAAAATTAAAGGTAACGCTTCCTAATGGTATCGTACCTAGAGATACTTAAAAATGAAATGTGAAGCTCTGGCCTCTTGATACCAACCGTCTTAAACTGTTTAGGATAGTTAAGAAAAACAAACTCCTAGTCATGCATGCATGTCACCTTGTTAGCTACTATGACAGTCTATCACAGATACTCTCTAAGCTACTCAGTAATCAAGTTGTTAAGAACCAAGCAACATTTGTTTATCTAAATACAAGAGATGTATCTTGAAGAAATAAAAAATAAAGGAAAAAAATAAAATAAAAAAGAAAATGTAATGGAGACAGCCCTAAAAATCTTCCTTTACTAGGTGATGCATTCAACTCTGCTCTCATTTGAATGCAAGAATTTCTGTGATTTTTCCATAGATTCACTCAATTCTCACTGACTGAAGACAAGATCCACCCTAGGGGTATTCCACATGTTTGCCTGTGAACTGCAGGCGAGCTCAGCTTGCATATTTATCTGATGTGAAAGTGGGTAAGGAGATGAGTTCATAACCACTATGTTAGACTATGAAACCAAATGAGTGTGAAAAACTAAAAGAACAATGGAGGGAATCAAGTACGTTGCCATTTCAGATGGTAAAAATTGATGAACAAAAGATGTTTGACTTGGCAAATGAAACTTTAGAGTAGAAGAAATAACTTTTCAAACATCTGCAGGGTTTTTATTATTGAAAGAAGATTTCCAAGAGAACATATTAAGAGGTATCCACAACTGTACACTTCAATCTAAGAAGTTATCTCATTAAAAGACAAAGCCATGAAACAAAGAGCCATCCTTCTTTTCATTGTTCATTCACATTGTCATGTGTTCATTCACTCCATAGATGTTACAAAACATCAATTATTTGTCAAGCTATGTGCCAGGTGCTGCAAGTGCTAAAATGAATGAGGCAGCCATTGTCTGCCTTAGAGGTCTGTACATTAGCCACAGGGATAGGGTGAAACAGAAAAATCAACCGGTTTTCAGTATTACAAACTCTGTGTTATAAAATAAGCCATCAAAAAACTGAAATAAAGATTGGTGAGACAGACAGACCACTGTACCCAAACAGACAGGAAATTTTTTTTTCTCTGTAGGTGATGCTTCCACAGAAATCTAAAGAATTAGAGGGAACAGGATGTCTAAATGGTAACAATAGTTCAGGCCACATCTCTAAGACAGAAAGAAAGAAAGAAAGAAAGAAAGAAAGAAAGAAAGAAAGAAAGA
>CAJQZJ010032130.1:4006772-4027017 GCA_907164525.1 Lophiomys imhausi
AAGAAAGAAAGAAAGAAAGAAAGAAAGAAAGAAAGAAAGAAAGAAAGACCTAAAGAACACAAATGGGGATGGAACACAGTGGCTGAGGAGGAGCCTGTGGGGCTTGAATACCAGAAAAATGAGCAGACCTTTAGGCTTGCAGTAAGGAAAGTGCAGTTAATCCAAAGAAAAGAAGGCCTCGAAGAAGTTTAAGCAGGTGACTCAAACCTGTTTTCTCAGCTCTTGGGAGGGAGGGATGGGAGGATTAGTCTCCCACTGACTTCAAGGACAGCCTCAGCTGCACAGTGAGCTCAGATCCTGTTTCAAAAAAACAAAAACAAAAGAAACAAACAAAAATCACTTTGACTACACTGTGGAGAACGGATTAGAGAAAGATTGACAAAGATCAGGAAGGACATTGTTGTAGCAGTCTACACCGGAGAACAGGGTAGCCTAGCTAGACCACCTGGCGTTGGTGGACACAGAGAACACATCTTAGATCGAACGCTGGGAGAGACTATGTTCTCAGCCCTGGAAGGGTTCAGGAAGAGCCAGGGTAACTGTAACAGTAGATAGGGGTGATTCCAATCTTTGTAAGCCCTTTCTGACTCCATGACTCTGTGAAAGACAGAAGAAATTCTAGAAAAAACACAGGCATGTGAACAAAGTCCCTTGTGAGTTTGAAGCCTGTTTTCCGTTGGTTCACATGCACAGGCCAGATTTTTCTATAATTTTTTTTGCAATGAAAGACACTAGGTTGGACCAAATTCCTCCACTGAGCTAATTACTGGCTAGCCACAGGAGGATTGAAATAAAACAGGAGCATGTGGAAGGCATCAAGCTTACAACGTGAACATGAGCAGCACTAATGGGAGCAGCCCACTGCCAGGCACCGTCCCCATAAGGCTACAAATTAGCCAGAGACTCAGGAATCCCAGCTCTGCAGCTGCTGCACAGATGTATGCTGAGCACTGGAATGGGAACAGGAAAGGAGGTGGGAGCAGAAAGAAGATCCGGATCAAACCAGGCATGTTGGCATTTAAAGAAGAGACTACCATTCTGGTCCCCGTGGAATAACCAGAAAGATCTTTTCAGAATGCAGATGTGGTCACATCCTCATTTTCATCCCAGGCCTTGAACTCTTCAGTGGTTTAGCCTTGCTTCCAGGAAGAACAAACTCTCTAGGGAAGAGACTACATGTAAAGTTAGTATATGTTCTGGCTTGCTCGGGATAGTGCAAGCTTATGTATATTTTGGTAGTTCCTGATAGTCCCTTGTTTTACTCTCAATGAGTGTTCCAGTGCAGATGATAAATTACAAATCCCCACATGTCCTCATGCGCTTTCTATTGCTGGTCACTCCATCCTCATCTCCCACCATGCATTCCTCCACCATGCTCCATGTAGGCATCTTTACACAAGCTGCCCATTCTAGCAGAGAGGGCCACCATGCCCTCACTTCACCACCAATCCTCCTCCTTCAGATCCTTCTGGAAGGGGATCTCGTTTCTGTTGTCCCTTAACTTCAAGGCTGTTCCTCTCCTCCACAGTGCTTATTGGAGTAAGTGCTAGTTTGGTTTGGTTTAGTCTTCACATTCTTTTGGATGAGTCTTTGATTGCTATTGAACTACTTTTCACATTTGAATGAGGGCAGTGACATTTAAGGTTGCCATTTAAGGTTGAATTGCCAGATTTTAATTGAGTAAATTAAGTGGGTAATTAATGGCACATGAATAAATAACTAATTACTGAATACTCTTGCCAAACAGACACATACGAAAGGCCAATGTTAATACTGAGAGGAAATGATAAGAGGTGGACTCAGTGAGATCTTTACTGCATACTTATTTATAATGCATATTGAAGTGACTATAGACACTGGTTATGTACTAAAATTAGGTTATAATCCCAATTAACAATAACAATTAAATGTAGTCCTGTTGTATTTTTCTTCCCTGGGGATTATATTTTCAGGATGTTTTCAAAATTTCTATTTGAAACTTTCGCAAAACTCCAAGGATATTTTATTAGATTATATCTCCTTACCAAAAGCAAAATTTCAACTCTTAGACAGATATTTTGACTTCCAGAAAAGTCAACATTTGGCACCAAATCTGATTAACAAGTTTGGAACTAAGCTAGAAAGAATGTCCCAATCAAGAATCAGAGAGAACTTTATTTATGGAGGCCGGACCTTCAGTATGTCTTCTAAACTGCCTTTGAAGGAAGATTCAAATACCCTCTGAGTCCAAGCAGGAAAAAAAAATTAAACGAAGAGAAAAGCTTCAAGGTTACCATTTTGAAAGACAACACTTGTTTAGTTGTACCAAAATCAATCTCTAGAAAACAAACTCCTCAGAGTGGCAATCCCACCTCCAGAGTGCATGGCACTTAAGGCTTTAAATATTTTCTCAAAACTGATCAGTGACAGATTTTCCAAATAGGAACATTTATTCTAAGAGACAGCGATTTTTCATTTTGGACATCGACGCTAAAGTGGCTAAGGAGGCTGAAAATTGAACCTGAGCTCATGTAGGGTGATGAGTCACAAAGTTTTAGAGAAAATGCCTCCCCACAGTAAGTATTGCAGAAAAATAAACACCATTTCCCTAGGACAGCATCACAGTAGGTTCCAATCAAGTAGTCACATCTCCCAGATATACTCCATTACTGCAGGTTGTTCAGAGCATGGCCCAGAACTGACAAAACTTGATTCAGAACTTTCTTTAGAACCACCATAATGAAGATGCTGTGGCTGGCATCCAGGTGGGAAAAAAGAGAAAAAGTATTTCCTGAGTATTACCTTATCAACAAAGGCCAACCACAGAGGAACGATAGAGCCCAGAACTCATGTAATCTGCTGCAGACCAATTCAAAGACATCAGGATGGATAGAGAATGTGTAAGCTGAGGATTCTGATAAAACTGTGTTTCCAGGGCTCACCATTTCCCACTCTTAACCATCTGTGTCAAATTTAATTTTGATTTCAAAATGCCCATGTAATAATTTCATGTAAAAGTAGTTTAGATCTTTATTCTATTTATATATTAGGTTCTTACTTCTGAACTGGAGTGAAAGCGATTTCACTACTTTAATCACAAAGACAAAAAAGCCACTAGAATTCATAGGAATGCTTACTTTTATAAGTTCAAGGGTATAGAAAAATGTAGTCTGGTTTTGGCTGGAGGCAGCTTGACAAAACAACAACTAAGGAGAAATCAGATAATAGATGAAGATGCTGGGACAAGAACTTTTAAATGACAGCCGTCTGCAAGTATCAAATATATGCCAGGCTTCTTATGCATGCAGGAAATTATTTCTTGTTGGTATCAATAGCCTGTAAATATTTATGGGGAGGGAGGATGCTTGTAAATTGTTGTTGAGAATGTATTCCACTTTAGCCATTATAGAAAACAGTATAAGAGTTCCTCAAAAGTTAGAAATGCAATTACCTTATAAAGCATCAATCCAAATATTGGGTATCCATCAAAGGAGTCATTAGAATCACTGTGTTGAAGAGATGTATACAACTGCATGTTTACTGCAGCTCTGTTTACAATAGCTGAGATGTAGATTCAGTCTACATGTTCATAAACAGATGAATAGATAAATGCATAGATATACAATGGCTTTTTTAACACAAAAAGAACAGAATTCTGTCATTTGTAGCAACATGCACAGAACTGGAAGACATTATGTTCTATAGAATAAGCCAGATACAGAAAGACAATTTTCTCCCATATTCTCACTTCTGATATGACTGACATTAAAAAGTCAATTGCAGAAATGTAGAGACTAGCTTTATCTGAGCCAGTTATGTTTGTATGTTTGTTGAGGGGACTTTCACCCTAAAGAAGAGTCATGCTTCCACTATCACAGCTAATATCTAGAATACTTCCATATTTCCATTACTGCAATATATGCTCTTGGGACCATGTTTACATACCATCTTTGATCCTTAACAACCACTCATCTGTTCTTTTATATGATATTCCATTTGATATATATATGTATATATATATAAAACATAAATAAAATTAAATCTAAATAAGATTGGTGGAATGTTACAGGTCAGTCTCCAGTGTAGTTGCTACACTCAGTTTCATAAGATAATGGCATACATGATAGCTTCACATTGTTTTTATATAATTAAATACAGATCTATAATTAAGCTCATAATAAAAGTAAACTAGATTGGGTTAGCAACACGAATTTTTTTTCCCACTCAGAGTAAATGTTTTAAAAGTGATAAGGGGAAATTATACAATAACAATGTTAATGGTTTTTATATCATAAATTTTTGATAAAATGCTGGGCAACTACAAATATTTTAACCACAAAAGTGAAAAAGTAAAAAAAAAATTAAGGCACCATGTAGCCTGTCAGTACAGTAAATATGAAAATATCAGATCTTTCAGTACATAAGTCATTATTTGCCTTCTATATATCCTGACTGGAGTTTGCATAGAACTCAAAAATGCTTCAGTAGTAAATGCTCAGCATTTGCTGACTAAAGTTATACTGTGTATTCAATTAATCACTCTTTCATTGTTTCACGTGAGGCCTGCTATTGGTCACACAATAGGTCTGTCAGGATGTTACTTTTCAATGAATTATGCATATGCAGCATGAATTCTTTATGCTAAGCCATATAACTCTCATAATTGTGGCCTATTTATTTCTGTTGTTTTGTATTGTATTTAGTGTTATAAGAGAAAGAACCATTTGTTGGACTGAAAGGGGGAGCTGTTGGGAGGAAAAAGATACACCTTAAACTAAAAAAAAAAAAAAAAAAAAGGGGAAGAGGATGGGGGGTTGAGGGGCAAGAGGGTGGGAGGGTGGGACTGGAGGGGGGAGTAGGGAGAGGATTGTGATTGAGATGTAACTTGAAGAAATAAAAAATAAATTTAAAAAATTAAAAAAAAAGAAAAAAGAAAAAAAGAAATGTAGAGACTAAAAGAGTGGTTATCAGAGCCTGGAAATATAAAAGAAAGGAGATATGAAGAGAGAGTTGACTAGTGGCTATGGAATTCAGTTGGATAGCACAGTGGGTTAGCTAGTTGACAATTAATTGAAAAAAATTTTCTGGAACATGATTTCTTTTTTTTTTAATTTATTTATTGCTTCAGGTTACATCTCCATCATAGTGTCCTCTTTCCTCCCCTCCCAGTCCCGCCCTCCCACCCTCTACCCCAAAATTTTTAAAACAGGTAATAAAGAAAGTATTTATCACACATGAATGATAAATAACTGAGATAATGGATGTGCCAATAAATATATTCTGATAACATGTATATACATGTTAACGTGTTATATTATACTCTATAAACACATACAATTGTTATGTGTCTATTAAAAATACAAAGATGGGGCTGGGCATGATGACATATGCCTGAAATCCCAACACGCAAGAGGTGAAAACAGGCAGATCTCTATGAGTTCAAAGCCAGCCTGGTCTACATAGTCAGTTCCAGACCAACCAGGGCTACATAGTGAACCACTGTCTCAAAAAATTGATATATATTACACACATATATATATATATAATAAAATTGTGTGTGTGTAATTTAAAAATCCAAGGTGACCAGAATGCTCTCAAATATCCAGTTTCAGGGTCATTGAGTTAGCCTCTTTTTTTTTTTTTTCTGCACCAGGATCTTAGTAACAAATAGTATCAGGGATATTTATCTAGTTTATTAGATTCATTTTTACTCACTCCCTAAGAGAAGTCAGCTTGCCCCCTGAACTGTGTCACAACCAGTACCAGTACAAGTTATTGTTAAAAATGAGACCTTTTTCAAAGTAAAATTGGCAGCATTGTCATTTTTTTCTGAGGAAAAAAATACTAACCTTGAACCATCCCAAGAACTCCAGGTCTTGCTTCTCTGTAAGCAAATACATTCTCAGTGGATAACTTCCACCTCACTCTGAATTTCCCAGAAAAGGAAAACAAGTCAAATGATGCTCTTTCCTCAGCCAACTGAAACCAACATGTCCTCAGGCTGGCGTCTGACAACATGCATCAGGTCCTGAAACCACAAACCACATCACCTACCATTACTTGAAAAACAAGAAGAGACTTGATATTTACCAGGACAGGCAGATGTTTGCCCCCATGACTAAGAACATTAGGGAAAGCCACTACCTCCCATCCAGGCTTCCCATGTATTTTCCAAGTGAGTGCACAGCCTGCTGTAACTACACTGATGGGGAGTATCTGTGGATAACAAGGTTTAATCTTCTATGAAAGATTTTCCTTTTAAATATTTTTACTATTTTTTAACATTTATTTATTTATTAAAGTTACATATCAATCACAGTCCCCTCCCTGCTCCCCTCTTCCACCCCACTGTCTTTCCCCTCTCCCTCCTCTCCTTCTCCTCAGGTGAGGTGGGGCCCCACACATATCAAGCCCTCTCAGTTCACGAGTCACGTGAGGTGAGGACTAAGAGCTTCCTTTTGCACGTGGCAGCCCAACTAGGGTAATGTGGTCCACTAACAGACAATAGAGTCTATGACAGACACCACCCCAACCCCACCTCCACTTGCTAAGGAATCTGTGTGAAACCCAAGTTGCCTATCATCTATATATTATGGGGGGGTCCTAGGTCTGATCTATGTTTGCTTTTTTGTTGTTATTGTTAGTGTTTCACTCTCTATAAGCTCTAGGGGCCTAGCTTTGTTGGTTCTGTTGATCTTTTATGTGGTGTTCTTGACCCCTCCGGGTCTCTCTATTCCTCTTCCTCTCTTATATAGGACTCCCAGAGCCCCACCTAATGTTTGGCTGTGTGTCTCAGCATCTGTTTTGATCAACTGCTAGGTGGAGTTTCTCATAGGATAGTTATGCTAGGTTCCTGTTTCTTTGGGTCTGTGGGTTGTAGGATAGTTATCCTATTTTTAATCATGTGCTGAATGTAGGTCTATGTTTGGGTATGTACAAATGAGTGATAATGCCTGAGGAGAATAGAGGTATCATATCTCTATGGAGTTGAAGTTATAGTCAGTTGTGAGCCACCCAACATGGGTGCTGGGAATTGAATTCTGGTCTTCAAGACCAGTACATATTTGTTACTGGTGAGGCATCTCTCCAGGGCCCTGTGTCAGATTTTCCAAAGGGTTGTTTGTGTGAAGAGGATTCAATGAAGAGGAATGTAGCTGTAATGCTTTTATTCTTCTCATGGTTGTCTATAGGAACTTTAGAAATCCTGACAAAATGTAGATTCTATTTCAGGAGGTTCTCACAATCTCTGGTAATGTTGACTTTGTGGCTAGTGGAATATATAAGGACACCGCCAAGTCTTACCGGCCGAAACTGAGTCAGGAATATCACCAAAGGTATGGCAACAGGGTAGAGAATTGCCTTGTCAAGTGTGCAGCTCTCAGCCTTTCTTTGTCACCTAGAGAAGTGTATGTCACAGGAAACAAACAACACTGACACAGGGTACCAAGGTGGAAAGAGAGAAGATCTCAGCAGTAGTCAAGTGCAAAGAAGACCAAACAAGGTCAATATTGTTTCAGGAAAAGATGCTAGTTCTTTAGAAATTTTTAAAATTAATCAGATTCAGGTACAGCATCATGGAAAAAGATAGAAATCCACCATGGCTCCAGTTTAGTTTCATTCTGTGAGCTGACTCAGATTTTATGGATTGTTCTCAGTCGAAATCATGACTGTACTAGCAGCCGTGTGTCAGTCTGATGGTAGCTTCAGATACTGAAAGTTCACCATGAATGTCTGCAGAATCTCAACTGGAGCTGTTACTCTAATTGCTTACTCGTTACTTCTTCAGTCAGAGACAGTGACCAAAAAACCGAGTATTTGAAAAAGCCCAGGTGGGGATAGGTGACCCCTGTGTTTCCTGTACTAGAATAGCATCTTGTTTAGATTCAGCTTCTATTGCTTAATGGAATGAATTATCACAGAGGCCAGGCTTGATGCCACATGCCTAAAACCCCAGATCTCACAAGTAGAATCAGCATCGTCAGAAATTCAAGGTCATCTCGTCATCCACCACACAAGTTCATGGTCAGCCTGGGACTTTGTCTCAAAAAACAAACAAACAAAAAACCAACCAAACAAAAACAAAACTCAATCATCTTTTACATAAAAAAGGAATAGTTCTTAAATTGTATACCTTCATGAGGAAGCACACAGTGCCCAT
Organism: Lophiomys imhausi; assembly: GCA_907164525.1. Classification (NCBI taxonomy): domain Eukaryota; kingdom Metazoa; phylum Chordata; class Mammalia; order Rodentia; family Muridae; genus Lophiomys; species Lophiomys imhausi. Next base: position 4,014,910 of record CAJQZJ010032130.1, read on the forward strand.
ATGTCTCTTTAGAATCCTATCAGTTATTTATGATCAAGTAGCTAGATATTCATTTAGCTCACATTCATTTAGAGTTCAAACTTATATTCTTCGAGGATCACTTTGTCAAGATCACTTTGTCAACAATAAAGGGGGCCTTCAGAAGGACTAAATGGGGCCACTCAGTAATGACTGCAAACCAATGAAGATGACAGTAAAAACCATGTTATAAAGGTAGGAATACTTATTTGGTGTCTCATTCTATTTTGGAAATTTTAATTAACTGTAAAAATAAATTTAAAAGGAAAATGAATACATTGTTTTGGCATACTCTTTCATTGATATTGTTCAATTTGTTCAGAAAGATTTCCATTTTTAAGAAAAGAACAGTGAAAGCACATTAGCCCTTAAAGATTAACAGAAAATTCATTTATAGCCAAACGAGGAGAGATAACTAGAATAGGAAAGTAAATATTTTGTTTGCTCAAATGCCTAGGTTTTCTTTCCTCTCTTATTTTTTTCATATCTTTTTTTCCTCTATTCTCATTTTCTCTTTCTTCTTGAATGTGGAAATAATTCGATCTTTTATAACAACAACAACAATACTAGGCAACAAACCAAAGGCAACAAAATTATAAGCACTGTGATAAAAAAATTTATTTGGGGCTGGAGAGATGGCTCAGCAGTTAAGAACATTGGCTAATGCTCTTCCAAAGGTCCTGAGTTCAAATCCCAGCAACCACATGGTGGCTTACAACCATCCACAATGTGATCTGATGCCCTTTCTGGCTACAGGTGTACATGCAGATAGAGGAGTCATATATGTAAAATAAATAAATAAATAAATAAATCTTTTAAAACATTATTCAAAATTTCCTGACCTGCTGACTATGTACCTCAGTGCAGTCAGTAGCAATGGTCAGCCCTTTATAAGGATGCTAGGCTGCGTTTTGTAATAACTCAGGCCTTAACTGTAGCAAAACCCCTAAGCAGGTAGAGCATAGATTTCAGGGCAGGATGTGAGGCACCCCTCCTGGATTCCCATTTCATCAGGGTTACAGGTGTAAGCAGAGAGCTGCTCCTCAAACTTGAATAAGGAGACCCAGCACCGTGGACCTAACTAGACTGCAGAATCTGTCAGGAGGGGAGTTGAGGCCCTGGGTTTCTGTCAAGCTCCAAGCTGATATATAACTTATTCTGCCAGACTATGGAACACATCTGGGAAGGGAAGCTCTAGAATCCACTAGAGCCTCTGCCTCTGCCTTTAAAAATAAGGTAATCTTTTGTACATTTTTCCTGTGTGTAATAGTATTCTCCCTACTGTACTGTGAGTATATCAAGTGACATTGTCACTGACTCCATGAACCCTATTAAGTTGAAAATGTTTCCCAGTAACTTTATAAGAAATGATATCACTCGACCACACAAGGTATTTATGACAACCTGGGTCTCCTTATTCAAGTTTGAGGAGCAGCTCTCTGCTTAAACCTGTAACCCTGATGAAATGGGAATCCAGGAGGGGTGCCTCTCATCCTGCCCTGAAATCTATGCTCTACCTCCTTAGGGGTTTTGCTACAGCTAAGGCCTGAGTTATTGCAAAATGCAGCCTAGCATCCTTGTAAAGTGCTGACCATTGCTACTGCCACATGTGTAGATGTAGGGAGAGAGAGGAAAAAAAAGAAAAAGAGAGAGAGAGACTACCCTATGCAAAGAGCAACATTTGGAGGCCCACCAAAGAGTGATACTCTTGACTGTTTAGGAGGAGCCAAGCTTTTACCACAGGGCTAAAGTCTGGGTGGCCCTTTGGGTTTCCAGTATGCATAAGCAGCAAAGAAAAAAGGAACTTTATGATAATTAGCTTGCACAACATCCTTTCAAAGGAGGCATTATTAGACTCATGTAATAGATGGAGAAATTAGAGACATGGGGAAGTTATTTCGCTCATGTAAGGCCACCCAAAGTGTCAGGGATGAAAATGAGGTTAAGAACAAAAGAGAAACAGGAGACACATTTTTATATTGAATGTTCATGCAATAGTGTAAAGGCCCATATTATACTGAAAATGGGAGAAAAGCATACACACACACACACACACACACACACACACACACACACACACTGCTAGGTAAAGCAACTTGCTATCAAGTATAATTTGTTATATAATTTGAATATTCACTTAACACAAGCACTTTTCATGTTCTTTATCTCTTGAATGCCTTTTAGAAGTATATCTAGAATTGGTAACCTCTCTATGCCTCTCATTTGTGAAAAACTGAGGTGGCGGTGAGACTTCTAAAAAAATTCAGTGAGATAAGCAGATGGAGGGAACTTTAGCAGAAGCCACCATGTGATGAGTATCACATGTGATAGCCACTATTCTTGAGGCAGACAGAGCAATACATGGTCTCGGTCATGGCACAAATTTGCCCTTGGAGGGAGCCTCGGGCTGTACTTTCCTGTTTCTGTGATGCTAAAGGGTACTGACTTCAACAGCAGGCTTTACAAGAGATTCCCTGTCTGAATCCCAAAGATAAGTCTTGCTCTTCTCTATGGTGCTGTACAGGCATGTCCTTTTAACTTTTCCATAATAAATGCTCATAAGCATTCACATGACAAGCCCACTTTCTTAGACTATTCTTCGATGGTCTTCATTTTCCTTATACTCAGCAAGAAGGCATAATCTTAATGCATCTATTTTATAGATGGAGAAGTTAAAACTCTAAAGTAATTCCTTCAAGGTCATACTGATTATTACTAACATTTAAAATATATACTATTGGCCCAAACACATGAAACTGCTGACATTTTAACATTTTTACCTTACCAAGAAAAAGTGTTTTTAGACAGGCATGATGGTACAAACCTCCAATCCTAGCAAAAAGAGGCTATTTCAAACAAACAAACAAAAAAATCAAGTAATTAAAGTACATGTATATTGTACAAACTAAATGTTAAGTGTATTGTATCATTTAATCCTCAATAAATTTATATTTTATCAAGAAAGTGAATGAAGGCTCAGAAGACACTTGCTGAAGTCAGACTGGGGAACTGAAAGTTAAAGCTGGGACTCTAAAATTCATACCAGGAATGGCTCTATCATGTATGGCTTCTCTAGCATGTTACCAGAAACTGGCCCTGTTTTCTGGCTCTCTATGCAACACTCTCAGTAAAAATATTCATGCATGCTTATGCTCCTTCTCCATGACAGCTGTGTAAGGGAGAGAAGCTGTTCCCATAGGAAAGATGAGAAAAGGAAGGTCCAGCATAGTAGTTTCTTGTCTTGTTGCTATAACAAAGTACCCAGGAACAAAATAAGATAATAGGAAAAAGGCTTTCTTTTGGCAATAGATTAAGAAGGGATACATTCCATCATGGCAGAAAAGTCATGTCAACAGAAGCGTGAGATCGCTGCTCATGCTGATCTGAAGTCAGGAAGTAGGCAGCGAACATCAAGAGGGGTTGAGCTATAAGACCTCAAGGCCCATCCCGGAGACACAGTTCCACTAATGAGGCTCTAACTCATAAATCTATCACCCCTATCAAAGCCATCAGCATCAACTAGTTTAGCAAGCATTCAAACATAAGCCTACATGGGACAGACCATATTCAAACCTAAGCACCCAGAAGTCAGACATAGTAAAAGTCACACAGCTATTAAGCCTTGGAGTTGGTATCCAAGACCAAGCTGTTAAGCTTCACTTTGTGCCCCTGACAATTACATCAGCTGGTCCTAGATCTCATGGGGCTCTCTTATACGTCCTAAGTCAGAGTGACTTCCCAGTACAAATCAGTCATGACTTCTTGAAGAGGAACCACAGCTATTGGAGTTTCTGATCATCCTTAGCCAAGTCGACATGCAGAGAAGCTTGGGAACACAGTACTCAGTTCCCTTCTTCCAACCCCAGTCTACTATCTCTTCTACCATGTTACAGCAACATATTTGTAACCCCTAGCCCACAGATCTCTTCTATCGGTTTAAACTCAAAGCAGTGATTGTAGTCATATTCTATAGAGAGTGAAAGCTTATTTCCTAGACACACATTCAGCAGAGAGCTCAGACCAGCAGCCAAAATAAGGCACTTCCACAGAACAATCAATAATAAAAGCTTCTAGTTGAAAATAAACTGAAGATGAGAAGAAAAACATTTTATCAGCCTTGATAGTTTACTCAAGAATAGTTGTACCTACTGGGTGCTGACTTTCTCTGGGAAGCCAGGAACAGGGTTCTAGCTGATCTTCTGCCTTAACCATTACATTCATATGGGGTTGAAGCCATGCCACTAAATGTGAACTGGGAGGCTTGCATTGCCTGCATGTCTATTCATCAGCAGTTCAGAAACTTCATCTTTAGGAACTTCACTTATTTTTTTAAATGTGTTTTTTTTATTCCTATAAACCAAACCCAACAAAAAATAACAGAAACCAAATGCCAGGGAATGGAAGCCAAGGCAAACACATATGAGCCCTGAAATAACAGGAGATACTGTGGTCACATCTGACTTTCTGAACTCTGCTCTGATTTGGAGAAAAATCAGCTCTTTAGCTACTGCCTAAGCATGTGTAGTAATAGCTTAGTTGTAATCCACAAGACTGTAAACTGAGACCAATCACCTTTTAAAATTGAAGGAACTCAACCAGTGCACCAGAAATAATATCATTCTGAGCAATGGTATTTTTGTCATGACTGCCCTTCACCACTGTGACCAGTCCAAACTCAAAATCAGTTGATCTGCATGTGTCAGACGATGACTATCTAAGACCTTTGTAACTTCATATTCTGATTACACAAATATATGAGTGCAAACTAGCACAAAACTTAGTAGTGAGCAAGATATAAAACTGAAAAGTAAAATGATGGCCCTGGGTTCTAGGGGAATACAGACAAAGCTCCAGGTCTCCATGATAGCCAAGTTAGTCTCCAGCGGAAGGCAACATCTCATCTGCTGATTCCATTCTATGAGACAACGATAGCTTCAGTCTTGAGAAATTAAAACATTCATCAAAATTTGCCTTTTGCTAACATCATCAAGAAAAGACCACTAGTTACAAAGATCATGCCAAAAAAAAAAAAAAAAGGACTAGTTCTTATGGAAGACATGTTCTCTTCACAGGAAGTAATTGTGAAGCTGCCCTAAGAATGAAATATTCAGGACATGGAGAGATGGCTCAGTACTTAACAGCACATATTTGCTCTTCCAAAGGACCCAAGTTCAGTTTCTAGCACCCATACCACACCAACCACAACTCCAATTCCAGCAATCTAATGCCTTCGTCTGGCCCCCACAGGTACCTGCACTCATGTGCATGCTCCCACATATACACATAACTAAAAGTAACAAAACAAGCCTTTCAAAAAAATGAAATATTTACTTCTGTGTTGTTATAAAAGAATATCCTCTTCCTCTAGTTGATGCATACCTAGAAGATATTATTTCTCTCTGAAAGAAAAAAATGCAAATAGCTTTATTATTTTTAAAATTTAGTATAAGTATAAAGGGTATCATATGCCTTTTACATAGTAATAATACATATGCAGCCATGCTTACTATGTGTTCAGGAATGGCATGGCTAACCTCTGTTCCATTCATCTTTCTTATCTTCACAGTGATTGCTATCCTTGTTCAGAGGTTCATTTTTCTTTTTAAGATTTTTCTTTAATTAAGTGTATATGAGGATAGTATGCTTTCGTGCATGAGTGTGGGTACTCATGGAGTCTAGAAGAGGACAATGGATCTCCTGGAGCCAGAGCTACAGGTGGTGATGAGTCACCGAGCATGGGTGCTGGGAACCAAACTTGGGTCCTCTTAAGAGCAATATGTATTCTTACCACTGAGTCATCTCTCCAGTCCTAATTTTATTTTTCTTAATGGGGCATATTTAATCATCTTTTTTTTTCTATTCTTCTTGTGCTTCAGAATACTTTTAAAAAATACTCCCAAGAATAAGAAAAAAATCCTTTGATGGTTTTTCATTAAGTTTTGAATATTAATTCTCATTTTAAGTTTTAAAATTTACGTGGGTTAAGATGTGATACAGTAATTTTTCTTCAAGTGAGTAATGTATTTTTATCTTCCCTTATGCCCAACAAGAGCATACTTCCCACAAAAAGAATGCCATATTTGTCATATGCTGCCATTACACACTTAGGTGGGGTACAAATTCTCTTTGTTTGTTCTATTCTGAAAATAACATCTACATTCCTAATTACTATAGTTCAATAACAAGCTTATATTTTGTGTAACAAATCTTGACTTTTAGGAAACTGCAAAGATGTCTCAGTGGGTAAAATGCTTGTTGCACAGCACAACATTCTGACTTTAGAACTCCAGCATCCACAAGAGCAGAGTACAGCAGCACATGCTTGTCAGCCCAATACTGGCAGATAATGAAACAAAGGTATCTCAGAGCATCTCCAGCCATACAGTCTATGGTGAACTGAAGGCTCAGGGAGAGACTACCTCAAAACTTAAGGTGAACAGCCAGTGAGATGATGCTGGAGGTAAAGGCACTTGCCACCAATTTGAATTCAGTCTCTAGGTTCAACATACTGGAAGGAAAAAACTGATCCCCCAAGTTGTCTTCTGACCTCCACATACACACCAAATCATACATGAGCACACACACACATATGAACCAGATATGCACACATACTAATTAATTGAATGATTGATTATGGCCAACAATAAAGGAAGTCTACCTCTGACCTCCACATGTGCACACACAGACAGGCAAGTGTACCCATAAACAAATATGTATATGTAAATATATAATACAGTCATCTAAGACTATATATTCTATTATACTCCCTTGCACAGACAGGCAAGTGTACCCATATACAAATATGTATATGTACACATATAATACAGTTATCTAAGACTATATATTCTATTATATTCCCTTGTAATGTTTTACGTTTCATTACTTTAAGTGTAAATGTTACCCACTTTTAGAAACATTTCCTCTTTGTGGTAATCACAATTGCTGCTCACTTTTGGTTGTGCCTTTTCATCTTGAAGTTAGCTGTGGCAGTAGGTACATTTTAGAAAAGAGATGATATTTGAGGCAGAAGCAATACTTAGAGTAGAAAATGGTAAGGACTACGTCCTTTATCTCTGCTCCTGTAAGTGCCATTTATCCCAGAAGGGAGGGTCTATGTTAGCATGGATCCCAACAGAAAGAAAATGTAGGATAGGGCTTAGCTGGCTTCACTGTAACTGTGCCAATAATGAGAAATAAACCTTCATTGTTTTTAAGAAATTGGAGTATGTGTGCTCTTGGAGTTTAACTTGACCTTTGCAATTACAAAATCATCTTTAGAAATATCTTTCTTCCTCTCTTTTTAGCTTTTTAAAATAATTTCAAGTGTTTTTTTTCAGATTCATATTTTACTGCAGTATGGTCAGACAATGTAGACTCTATATTTTACCAAATCTCTGGTGTTTGGTGAGATTTCCTTTGTGGCATAACAACTGATCAATTGTTCTCAATATGTTGAACAGATTAATCCAGTTAATTAGTCTATTCAAGCCTTCAGTATTCTTAGTGGTTTTATGTTTCAATCTATCATTTACTGATACAGCTTTTTTAAACCCACTATGTAAATATTTTTGAATTTTTCTTAATAATTCAGTTAATTCTTGTCTTAAAATGTTTTAGACTGCAGCCGGGCATGGTGGCACACACTTTAATCCCAGCACTCAGGAGGCAGAGTCAGAGGCAGATGGATCTCTGTGAGTTCGAGGTCAGCCTGGTCTACAAAGCAAGTCCAGGACAGCCAGGGCTTGTTACACAGAGAAACACTGTCTTGAAAAACCAAAAAAAAAAAAATGTTTTAGACTATTATTAAGTACATGAAAGTGGTGAGTTACTTATTTTGGCCTAACAAGAGTATGTACATTAATCCTAACAATGTGTTTTTGCCTTAAAAATCTATTGATCAGGGGCTAGGGATATAGCACAGTTGGTTGTTTGCTTAGCACAAATGAAACTCTGGGTTTGAGTCCCAAAAATCACATAAAAGTTAGGTGTGGTGGTTCACACCTGATGGCTACGTTGGGGAAGTAGAGGCAGGAGAATCAGAAGTTCAGTGTCATACTCAGCTATATAATGACTTCAAGACCTGCCTGGGCTACATAGGCTACATTTTCCTCTCCTATATCAAAGCAACATGTATTTAGTACACTGACTGCTTCAAAGCAAGCAACCACTGTTGAGGATTCCACTGAGTTGAGCTACCAAGTTGCATTAAGGTAGTTCTAGAACCTTGCAGGAAAAGGCCCAAAGTCAAATTTAAATTCATGTAAAGTTAAGGCCATCTTCTTTATCATTTTTCCTATATGATAAAGATTTTCTTTCTGATCATCTTTTGCACATAATCACTTGAAAGTTGCAGCTTTTTGAAGGTTTCAGTTTACAGTCCCAGCCTCATCTCCAGTCCCCACTTGGAGCCACATCATCAACTCAGCTCACATTCCTTTTCATTTGGTTCTTATGACGTGTGTGTGTGTGTGTGTGTGTGTGTGTGATTGTGTGGGAGCATATGGGCACATATATGTATGTGTGAGCATGTTTGGTATATATATGTATATGTATATATATACATACATTCATATATACATATATGTGAGCAGTGTGTGAGTATGTGTGAGCATGTGGCTATATGTGTGTATGTGGGGGGGGATGTGTGTATGTGTTTGTGTGGTTCATTTAGTTTTTTAGTTTGATTTTATTTCTCTGTAGAGGTAAAAATCAGGGACTAGATATTCAGATAGTTCAGAAGGGTAATCATGGAAGAATTCCACTGATAATAACACTTTATGATGAGCTGGCATTTGTTAGCTATTAGATAAGCCAGACACTGAGCCAGACTAACATGCATTCTCGTATTTAACATTGAAGACCCTATGAAATTCTGGATCTGGGAAATCATAAGCAATTTACTTGGTTTCACACACCCAAGAAGTATCAGAGATTTCAACCTTCATCATTTGAAGCCAGACAGAGCCGGTGCTGATCTGCACTCACCCTTGAGTTTTACTGTTTAAATTAATTCTCATTTTTGACTCCTGACTCAGTCTGTCTCATTCAATATCTACTTAGTCATGTGTCTTAGTCATGCACAGGATAATATGCAAAAACAATTTCTGGAGACTAGGCTTCAGTAAAGGGACTGGTATTTGGCACAAGACACCCACGACCAAGTTCTCAGCACAAAGGAGATCTGTTTGCCCCAGAGGAACAAAGGATGGAGAATAAAAGACAAAGACAGGAGATAGAGAACAAGGGAAAAAAGGAAGGGAACAAGGGAATAGGGGAAGGGATATTTGCCTCAAAGGGACAAAGGACTACCTCTGGATAGAGAGGAGACAGACATGGCCCATAGGCAAATAGCAGTTCATAAAGGTATATAGGAAACCCTGAGTCAGGATGAGTCATTCATTTTAATTGGGCATGTTAATTAGGTGAGTCAAAAGGAGGCTTTTGATTGAGAGATATCAATGCTGTGATAGCTGGACCTTAGTGGTCAGCCTCAGGAGGAGGAAGTAGCCAAATAAGGGAACAGGCCTTGGTTAGTTTTTGGAATGCAATCTATTTTTTGCAAGGATGTTTGCCTGCTCCAGTTGGATAGAGTCCCTTCATTCAGGACCCATCGAGATGACAGCTTTTACAGGAGACATTCCTGGATGCCTGTAGAGTAGCTATCATTCCTCCATGGGGTTGCCTTATGCACCATGAACTGCAATTTCTGAATTCAAGAGTCTCTCCTTGTCTATGAGCTTTGCGGGGGTGGGGGGTGGCAGACATGGTTTCATTTTCACTATTTCTCAAGCATACTACACAGATCTTGGCTTATAGGGACATATGGTAAACCCTTGCAAGAATGAATTAAATGCTTTCATCAATGAAGGATAATTACCTTGGTGGTGAGTAGGGCTAGACTAAACATATATCCAAGAACAAAAATGTTTCTTTACTGGTCTTCTTGATTTTTTGTTTGTTTTCCTTCTTTTATTTATTAGCTCTTTGATTGGGCTTGATAGATTTGATTCATTTGTTTGTTTATCTGTTCTCCTTTCCTTTTTCTTTTGGGGAAGAAAGGATTTATTTCACTAATAGTTCCATGTAACAGTTCATCACCAAAAACATTAAGGGCAAGAACTTAAGCAGAGCAGGAACCTGGAGGAGGGGTACTACTTACCAATTTGATCCTCATGGTCTGCTCAGCATGCTTTCTTATACAGAACCCAGAACCATCACCCCAGCCAGGGATGGTACTGCCCATAATGGGCTGGGCCCTCCCCCATCAATCACTAGTTTAGAAAATGTTCTACAGGCTTGATTACAGCCCAGTCATATGGAGGCAATTTCTCAGTTGAGGTTTCTTCCTCTCAGATGACTTTAGCTGTGTCAAGTCAACATAAAATTAGAGAGCACAATTTACCCTTTGTCAACTTGACACAAAGCACTTTTTAAGACATAACCTTTCCTTTTTTGGTTCATTCCCCCCCAAGATCTCAGATTAATAAACATCACAAACATAAAACATATTACAAATGTCAAACTCTTTACTAATTGTTTGATCTCTTGGCCAGGTATGATGGTACACGCCTTTGATCCCAGCACTTTAGGCAGAAGCAGGCTAATCTCTGTGAGTTCAGGGCCAGCCTGGTCTATGAAAGGAGTCCACGACAGCCAGGGCTCTGTTACACACAGAAACCCTGTCTTGAAAAAATCAAAAAAAGAAAATATTTCTGGTCCAGCTTGTTGAGACCTAGCCATAAGAGGGAGCTTACCCTGACACTTCTAAGGGGGGCCAGAAAACAGAGGCTGGACAGCCCAGAGACCTAGGATAGAACCAAACACAACAGACAAAAAAAAAAATTAATGAATGATTCCCAATGATACTCTGGTACACTCACAGACCAGAGCCTAGAGCAATTGCTGATTTGTTGTTTGTTTGTGGAAAGATCTGACTTTGTAGGCCAGCACGGCTAAGAATTCACCACATGGCCCAGGTTGGCCTGGAATTTATGGTAATCCCCTGTTTCAGTCTCTTAGTGATGAGATTACAAGCATGAGCTTTCAACCCAGGCTTTATTAATATTGAAAAATACTAGTTTATTCTTTGTGTGATCTGAAAACACTTAATAGTCTCTGTAGAGATTTCTATTTTTCAGATTAATGTGTATGTCTCTTTCAAAATGACTGAAGAATCACGGCATGAATATGAATTCATTTTCCCTGCTCAACATTGTCTTGGCCTGAAGTAATCCATTGCCTCATGATTCCAGTCTAACTATTTGTCTTCTTCCAGCCATGAGGAATGTTTTTTTTTTTTTTTGCCCCTGCCCAAGCATTGCTCTCCCTTGCTGGGACAGCATATCATCCAGATGTTCCCTTATTGGTGGGTGGCCACTCTGGGAAACTAAAATTTTCCAAATTGATGTATTTATCATGACTGCAGCAGCTTTCTGGTGTCTTTTTATTCTTTTCTCTCCAAAAGAGAATGTTTTCCCTTCATTCATGGGAATGTTCATTTTTTTTTTTTAAGTGAGAAATCTAGGCATGGTACAGATCCACCTGCCGATAGCTAACACCAGAAGGAAACTTCATTTCTCATTCAGTGAAGGTGACAGACCAGCTTGCTTCCTCAGAAACAACACAGGGTTGTCTTAGTTCCTGGCTCCCATTAAACCATGTCACGTTCATGCATCGAAATGTTGCTGGGTCTGTTCCCCTGCAGAAAGAAACAGCACAGTATTCAGGAACACAGTTCTTTTTAATTAGCCCAGATGGGATTTGTTACTATCCCTCCTCCAGTTCCATAATAAATCCTTATAATTAAAAAACAGATACTTGTTATTCTTGTGCATGCAGAAGCCAGGGAAAGATGTTTTCGGCACAGAAAAGTGGAAGAGAGGAGAGCTAGAGGGAAAAGATGAGCAAGGCCCTTAGCTTTTCTTACTTAGATATGTGGAAAAAGTTATGTTCAGGGTGGACACACCATACCTTATCTGAGGAGACTTCCTGGTCTTGGGCTTCTTTCTTGTTGTTTGGTTGTTTTTAAAAAAGAAGAAGAAGAAGAAGAAGAAGAAGAAGAAGAAGAAGAAGAAGAAGAAGAAGAAGAAG
>CAJQZJ010032130.1:4035458-4049451 GCA_907164525.1 Lophiomys imhausi
TGAGTGAGTGAGTGAGTGGGTGAGTGGGTGAGTGAGTGAGTGAGTGGGTGAGTGAATGAGTGAGTGGGTGAGTGAGTGAGTGGGTGGGTGAGTGAGTGGGTGAATGAGTGAGTGAGTGAGTGAGTGAGTGGGTGAGTGAGTGAGTGAGTGGGTGAGTGAGGTGGGAGGCTACAGAACCTACTTTAAGGAGACTGCAGAGATAGAGTCCTGCTGAGGGGCATGGCTGAGGAAGCCAGAAAACCACTAGAGACCTTGGTGCCAGGGGGGGCATATGCCAACTGCTGGCAAAGACACCAAAGACTAGGCCATGGGGCACAGCATCTGCGCTTTGCAAGTTTGATAGTCTGGGCTGACTGAGGAAGCAGACCCCAAGCTGTGAGGCTGAGGCAAACTGGTCACAGTAACAGGCAGACAGCAGCAATGCTAGGCCCAGAGGAAGCTGAGCCAAGCTGAAGTGAAGTTGCCATAACAATGCCAGAGCCAGACTGCTGATTGGTGTTTGAGATGTGCCTGCTGATAGAAGGCTGACCAGTTGCCCAAAAAGACCCACGGCTTGGTATCCTTTCAAAAGGTTTAGGGTAGGGTTGTTTAGGTTTTGATAGGTTATAGGTGTTTGTTTGGTATTAATAAATATAGTTTAATAAAATTTTTGGTTACAGTCATGGGTTCCCTGTCTGGGGTGAATAGATGTGTGCATTGTGTCTCTTAAGGAAAATTTTTAGCACACAACAAATGCACATAGTGAAGTAAACGCCAGTCTGGGGTATGTGAGATCCTGCCTGTAACCAGCTTTCTCACTACTTTGTGGGTTCCTTACTGTCTTCCACCATTTCCCACCCTTATTCCATCTTTCCAACCCCTCAACACCAGGTAGGAGAGAAAGAAGGATAGAGGGGAAAGGGGCATCGTTATCATTAGACTACTTTCTACTGATTAGAAACATAAAGTTCCTTGGACCAAGTTTGATCTTCACCATCAGGATATCCAGTTTTTTCTCATCTCTTTGCATACAGCCACTTGACAAACCACAACAAACCTCAACAACCAGAAACTACCACCATCAGCAACAGCACCAGAAGTAGCAGTAACTGCTGTAGTCCTTCTAGGGGCTTTAGCAGTCTAATAACTTTTTTACACTCGGTATTTTCATTCTCAAATACAAAGGTCTCTATCAACACCTGCCTCCATCAGGGTCTGATATGCTTTGTTTACAGCTGAGACCAATCTTTGTAAAAAAAAAAATTTAGTAAAGACTCCTCCAGAGCCCCATATAATCTTAGTAAATGAGGTGGAGCTTTTCCTGGGCTCCTCAACTTTGTCCCAAATTCTTCAAGCCACTAAGTGACATTGATCTATAGTAGCATCATCAAATAGAATTTATTCTTGTAGGTCAAAGTGCCACCCTTCACCCAAAACTGATCTTTGACAATATTCATTCCCCTTGCTCTGTTTCACTGTTCAATATTCATGGCTTCTACCCTCACCATGTTAACCATTGTAACTGCTGACTGGCCTCTAGCACAGCTGTTACCAGCCACTTCCAGTCTTGGGGAATAATTCTATTTTGAGTTGCCCAGTTAGAATTTGTTTTATATAAGATGAATACATGCCATAAGAAATCATGGCCTCTTTAAAAATGCCTTAGATCTATCATTTCTGTAGGTCATCACCCTATTTCATCATAATTATGATCCATGCCATTAGGAGTATTATGTAATATGATTACTGGGAAAACTTGTGGTGACAGGCCACCACTCCTCTATCTCTGCTGGCACAGTTGTTTGAGATTAACTCTTTCTTTCAAAACAGGCTGCTTCAGCTTTTCTTTGACCCTGTCACCCTGCATGACCTCCTCCTCCCAGCTCCTAATCCCACCAAGGGACTGCAGGGACTGGAAAACAAAAATGCATGTGGGCAGGGCTGCAATTTGCCTTCTAGTCCAGTTTGTTTCCTTCTTTCCTCCTGGGGAAAACTACTGTGCACTGGCTTAGTCACTGGGTCTGGGCCTTTTATTTCTCCTTTTCTGGTGCTACTTGTATTCTAAGTGCTTCTACTTCCACCCATAACCTCTCCAGTTGCAGAGCCAACTCTGCAACCCTTTCAAAAATGAGAGAATAGAGTGACATTTTTGGTTTTCCCATTTTTTTTTCTTTCTCAGGTTCCTCCAATTTGACCCATAATTTTTCCAACTGCTCAGCCATTCTCCCAAATTTTTGAGACAGAATATATGAAGAAAGAAAAAAAAACCCAGAAAATCCCCTCTGAGAGCAAAGCAGGAGGATAACCCAGCAGAAGCAGCAACAATAAATTTTTTGTTGGCATTTTGCAACAAAATATCCATTCCTTCTTCTCCTGCCATTTCCTCTTTGGCATTTAAAACCAAATTTCCTATTCTGCCTAGCCCCACATTGGGCACCACTTGTAGCTGGCATTTTTTTTTTTTACTACTTTGTGGGTTCCTTACTCTCTTCCACCTTTCTCCACTCTTATTCCACCCTTCCAATATCCCAACACTAGGTAGGAGAGAAATAAGGATAGAGGAGAAAGGGAATGTCATTATTGCTAGACTACTTCTTGCTGATTAAGGGCATTGAGTTCCTTGGGGCAAGTTTGATCTTTGCTGTCTTGATATTCAATTTCTTCATCTTGCCTCTTTGCACATGATCACTTGACAGGCAGCAGCAGCAGGAAGAGCTGCAGATGCTGCTGCTGACCCTCTCAGGGCTCTCCCATTTTTTATAGCTTCTCAACAGGTCTCCAGAATTCCAAATGGGGTACAATTGCAGAAACTACCTGCAGCTGGCAAAAAAATGCCCCTGCTAGAGCATGAAGCAAATCATAGTCACCTGCTGTGTACAGTCTGAAGCAGCCCCATATCCCACACCTGGAATTAAAACAAGAACATATTCCTATAACATTTCTGTGTTTTAAAAGAAACCAAAAATTCTCACCATAAAAAAACAAAAACAAAAACAAAAAAACAAAGCAAACAAATCACTTCCAACAATGATGATAGTGCTGTTAGTGGTGATGCAAGTACATGTATACCCATCATCCAAGTTAATAAAGACTTCTTTGCGTCTTTAAATGTGTTTTGTCCAGATATATATATGAAAATCTCCTTTCCACTCCTTGATAGACTCTGGCTTTCCTCTATTCTTCTAACACTTACACGTGTCGACTTGAGAGACATATCATACATATTTTTTAGTTGTAAACTGTGTATAACATAATCATATTATATATCCAGAGGTTTGTTTTTGGCTCACTATAACATGGAATGTTTAGCTCATTTTGGTATCTATAGCAATAGTTTCTTTCTTTTCACTTTTATTAAGTATGTCATGACTAATCCACAATATTCCTTCATTTTCGTTTCTATGGAAGATTTCATTACATGACTAATTCAGTCTATTATGTTACTATTGTTGGATATTTGAGCTATTTTCAACTTTTTGTTATTAAAAACACTACTATCACAGACATTCTTGTTATTGTGTCCTGGTGCATATAAAACTTTCTCTGGAGGAAGGTGGTTTTCAATTTTTTAGCATAATTAATGCTAGGAAATATTTTTATAATAAGGATTAATAGAATAAGAGGAGCCATGTTACTAGTATATTAGTGACAAAAATCAAGAAAACATTATGTGAACTCACATATGTTAGCAATGAGTTGTGATAATTTCTATCTATGATGGGTTTCTTTTGGTTTTTGAAATAGGGTCTCATAAAGCCCAGGCTGGCTTCAAACTGTTGATCCTCCTGTTTCCACCATCCCAGTTGGGATTATGTATGAGCCACCATGCCTGGTTTGTTTCATTTGACTCTAGCCTATTCTAGTCTAGTTCTTTTTTTTTTTTTTTTTTAATGTCAGCTTATCTGTCAGTCAACTTGACTAAAATGAAAATAATTTAAAACCACTTTAGTTTGCATGTAGTGAAACTCAGAAAGTTCAGGGAGGAGGATGAAGAATTCTAGGCCAGCCTCACTACACAGTGAGATTTTTCTCCGGAAAATAAAAGAGCTGAGTATGGTTGCTCATGCTTATATCCCCTGTATTTGAGAGGCTGAGGCAGAAGGCTGGCTGTGAATTCAGAACCAGCTTTGTGTACTCAGTGAGTTCTAGAACAACCTGGGCTGTAGAATGAGAATCTTTCTGTCTAAAAACAAATTCAGGTAAAATGGTAGAGTAGAAGCCCTAAGTTGCTAAAAGAAAATGATCAGGCTAATGCTGAATAGTCACTATTCCTACAGGAGAAAATAGGTACACATGAATTTACTAAGCCAAATGGGATCTCTGTGGGGAGCCAAGCAAGAGCAGCTGCAGACATGTGCCTTTAATCCCAGCACTTGGGAGGAAGAGGCAGGTGGATCTCTGTGAGTTCAAGACCAGCCTGGTCTACAAAGAAAGTTCCAGGACAGCCAGGGATACAGAGAAACCCTATCTCAAAAAAACAAAAACAAAAGAAAAAGAATAAGAAAAAAGAAAAAAAATATATGTTTTCTTCACTTTGTAGATCCATGTTGCATATACGCATGTAGAACCATATTCATAGGAAAGCAGAAAGGATACCTAAGGAAGGGGGAAAAGGAATCTAGAAGAGAAACAAGGTGAAGCAGGGGCAAAAGGAGGTTCTGGGATGGTGAATGTCATTGGAGTGCATGGTATACTTGAAACAAACTGTATTCATGGAGCACATTACATGGCACAACAAATATATACCACTAAAACTAAAATATACATGACATGAGGTGATTTTGAGCTTTGTGACTTCAGTAATCACTTGCTCTCTATGAGATACCTTTTCCCTTTTGCTCATAAATTTAACACTTTTGTCTTTTAAGTTCCAATTCACGTATTAACTCACCCAGCCAGTTTGCCATGATGTCTATCCTTCCTTTCCATTTCCACCCAAAAACATATCCTGAATAAATGAAAATACATGTTGATAAGACTAATAAGTGAAACACATAGTTCATTTTCAAGAAAGCATATTTTATTTTAAATCTGACAAGATAAAATTGTGTTTAAAACAAGGTTGTGGTCGCACACCTTTAATCCCAGCATTCTGGAAGCAGGGGCAGGTGGATCTCTGTGATTTCTATGCCAGCCTGGTCTACACAGTAAGTTCCAAGACAGCCAGGGCTACACAAAGAGATCTCAAAAAACAAGAATAACAACAAACAAAAACAACAACAAAATGTGTTTAAGCAACCTTTGATAGACCAAAAAATTTTCAGTTCAATGAACAGGCTAACAGTAGCCAGGGTGACTTGATGGCATGAGCTGTGGTGAGCCGCAACCCTAAGATGGCACCTGGCTTGATGCCAGAAAGCTCAAGCTTAGCTGTAAACAAGCCTTAGTTGGTAGCAGCTGCCTAGCCCAGTGTGCTTCCTCCTTTTGTGAGCCTATCTTGGATCGCTAGGTGGCATGATCTGATTGGGTTTGAGTAGGCATATAAGGGCTTGGGGGAGGAGAAGCAGGGAGACACAAGCAGAGAAGCAGAGACACAAGCAAGGGCATTCGGAAGACTATTTTCAAGGGACCTGAATAAACTGCTTGAGAAGAGCTTTTGCGAGTTGCGTCGTTCTTGCTGATCGAGGGGGATGCGACAAGTGGTGGCCCGTACGAGGAACCAGAAAAGACTCAGAACTCTTGCAGTCAGGGGCAGTGCACTGGTAAGTTCCCGGGATAAATTGGGACAATAAAGTTTCGCGGAAATTGCGAACTAAAGGTAAAGTTTCGCGGGAAACAGCGAACCAAAAATAAGGACCTCGGTAAAGAGGCAATAAGGTCTCCAGAGGGAGCAATAAGGACCTCGGTAAAGAGGCAATAAGGTCTCTGGAGGGAGCAATAAGGACCTCGGTAAAGAGGCAATAAGGTCTCTGGAGGGAGCAATAAAGTTCCGGGATTTGGACGAGTAGAAGACACAACTGGCAGAGCAAGGTGAGGAAAGCAGAGAGTGCCTCACAGAAATGGAGCGAATGCTGGCCTTGCTGGCCTTTATCAGTTGCTGGGATAAGCTTGGGAGAGATCTAGATTTTGCCTGGGAGCAAGGTACATTGCAGGGAGGAGCACGGCCTATTTGGAGACTTGTGCGTAGTTGTTTAGAAGATCAGAGATATTGCAAGGCCATGGAAAAGGGACAAGAGGCATTAGAGCAGTTAAAAGAGGAGCGCTTGGTCAAATCTGGGAAAGATACTTCAGAAGAGGATAGCTCAGAGTCTGAAGAGGAACTTGAAATGTTAGCAAGGGAAATGGAAAAGTCATCTTTGAGGAAGAGTTCTGACTGCACCCAGATAGAGCCCTCAGGTCCGGGGCCTCCTGTGTTGGCGCCGCCTTCATATAATGAAACTTCCCCTCCGAGTGGTCCTAGTGGGCAGTCATTCTGTCCAAATGTCTGGAGGGAAGTGAGACATGAGCTGTACTACCCTGTCTTTCAGGATGGAGAGGGAAATCGTTATCATGAACCTCTCGATTTTAAGGTAATTAAAGCACTCCCTGAGTCTGTCCGCACTTATGGGATTAATGCTGCTTTCACTGTAGCTCAGGTGGAAGCTCTTCATCGTTATTGCATGACTCCTAGTGACTGGGTGAGCCTGGCACGTGCCTGCTTGTCCTCTGGGCAGTATTTAGATTGGAAGGCTTTCTTGATTGAGTTTTCTAATGAACAAGCTGCTGCTAATCGTGCAGCAGGAAACCCAGCCTGGGATGTGGACATGCTTCTTGGGCAAGGTCGATTTGCTCAACAACAAACTGGGTATCCGGCTCAGGTGTTTGAGCAAATCAATTTAATTGCAACCAGAGCTTGGAAATCATTGCCTAACAAAGGGGAATTGAATGGCAATCTAACTAAGATTATTCAGGGTCCCCTGGAGCCTTTCTCAGACTTCATGGCTAGAATGGTTGAAGCCACTGGAAGGGTATTTGGAGATCGTGATTTGGCAATGCCTTTAATTAAACAACTTGTGTATGAGCAATGTACAAAGGAATGTAAAGCAGCTATCACCCCTTATAAGAACAAGGGGTTGGAAGCCTGGATGAAACTGTATAGAGAGGTGGGGGGTCCTTTGACTAATGCAGGTCTTGCAGCTGCTGTTGTGCATATTACACAAAACAAAAAAGGAAGTAATGGCACCTGTTACCATTGTGGAAAGATGGGGCACCTTAAAAGGCAATGCCCTGAGAAAGGAAGACAGAATGAAACAGGAAGTGGGAACCACCCTAAGCAGCCTGGTCTTTGCCCCAAGTGCAAGAAGGGAAATCATTAGGCAAATGAATGTAGATCTGTTAAGGATATTAATGGTCAGCCTTTAACACAAGGTTATGGAGGAACTCGTCCAAAAAATGGGCAGAGGGACCCCCACCTTCAGGGCCCTCAAATATATGGGGCAATGGAAGACCCTCAGGAAGAGAGGTGGCCAACTCTGAGATCTCCCACACAACGTGGAGTGCCACTCAGGGCTCAGCAGGATTGGACCTCTGTTCCACCGCCAGGGCTTATGTGGCCCTTGATTTGGAACAGCGTCCTCTGTTAGAATTGGTAGTGAATGGAAAAAGGCCGTTAGTCTTGCTGCTGTGGGGGCTACCACAGCTGCCATTGCTATGCATTCTACGGTACAGACTCCAGCTGCCTTGAATAATTTGTCAGCCAATGTAGCCACGGCCTTGGATGTATTGTGGCAGGTGGCCCAGATTGGCTGTGAGTGGAAAATGACTGGTTTGTGTGTGACCTCTGTGCCATATCAAAATTATACTGTAGCTGCAAATTTGTCTAAGCAACTCTCTCAGTATCTTACAGGAAATTGGTCTGGCGAGTTTGATAAGCTGATGCAGAATCTGAGAACTGCCATCGGGCATGTGAATTCCACCCGGGTTGATGTCTCTGTTGCTGAAGGACTGTCAATATGGATCCTCCGAGCCATGAATCATCTGAAGGAATGTGTGGGAATGGGTGCCCTAGGAGGCATGCTCTTCCTAGTCAGTTTCATTGCCCTATGGTGTATCTGTAAGATGAGGATTTCACAGAGGAGAAGTAATGCCATGCTGGTGCAAGCCTTTGCTGCCTTGGAGGCTGGACAGCCGCAAGCTTGGTTGACTGTCCTAAAGGACTAAGCTATCATCACGCTCAGGATGCGAGGCTAAGCACTGCACTTGGGGTCAGCTTCTAGCGACTTCAAGAAGGGCATGTTTGATTGCATATGGGTTGGTATCCTAGTTTCCCATCTCTGAGAAAAAGATACCGGACGGGTATGGCACCAGCCTGGTTGGCTACTGGGCGTGGGGTCATTACAATGTCCTTTACATGCATATCAGAGATCAGACCTCTACCCTTGCCTGTTGCGTTTTAAAACAAAAAGGGGGATCTGTGGTGAGCCACAACCCTAAGATGGTGCCTGGCTTGATGCCAGAAAGCTCAAGCTTAGCTGTAAACAAGCCTTAGTTGGTAGCAGCTGCCTAGCCCGGTGTGCTTCCTCCTTTTGTGAGCCTATCTTGGATCGCTAGGTGGCATGATCTGATTGGGCTTGAGTAGGCATATAAGGGCTTGGGGGAGGAGAAGCAGGGAGACACAAGCAGAGAAGCAGAGACACAAGCAAGGGCATTCAGAAGACTATTTTCAAGGGACCTGAATAAACTGCTTGAGAAGAGCTTTTGCAAGTTGCGTCGTTCTTGCTGATTGAGGGGGACGCGACAATGAGCTATGAAAAATTGTTTTGCAAAGTGCTTGGAACATAGTAAACGTCCTGACAATTTTAGTTCTCAGAGCCATTGATATTCTTAATGTATATTTATGTCATGAAGTGGGTAAACAGTCTATAAAGTTTGCAGAACTCCTCTGGTGGTGGGAAGAACAAGTTCCCAAGACAACTTAAGACATGGCAGTGATGAAAAATTCATCTCACAGGTGTGACTAGCAGGGCATTTCCTTCCTGAGAAGGCATTCAATACATAGCTTCGCTGTATCTCGGTCGCTGCCTGGGACTGTGAGATAGCTGTTCAGGGCTGACGAAATGAGAGTCACAAAAGCTATGTGATCTTCCAAGTGAGGATAAGTTAGAGTCTACTCAAAACTCAAACTGGCTTCATGCACTTTACGGAAGAACATGTAAAAGAAGGGTGATGTGGAGGGCCTGGGAGGAGTATACACTAGAGTTAAAACCACAGACACATTGTATAGATCTTTGTTTAGCTTGAGAGAGAAAAGGAATGATGGGTTGCAGCTTTACACACACTGCACCATGGGCCAAAAAGACAGACAACAAAATCTGCCAAAGAAAAACAGCCTCCAAATATAATTTTGAATTCTTTAATGTCTTGACTCACGTAAGTGACAATGCCTGATTACACACGATCCTGTGTAGACATGATTATCTGTTACTCAGCATGTCTTACTGAGATGTGCTCATGTGACTTGTCCTATCGATGAAAGAACAATGGTGGCTGTCTCTGTGCTTCTCTGCCACAGCATTGAAATAAGATTTGCTAAAAGGCACTTTATTTCCCTCTTGATGCATAGATTCAGATTTTCATCTTGATGCATAGATTTAGATCACTCATGAATGTGGTGTTTTCTATGCCTTTATATTTCTCCAATGGATATCCTTAATAGTGAATGTGCTATGAGAAAGAAAACTATAAAAGAATGAACATGACTCTGACATAGTACAAACATTTCACCTTCTCTGACTGCTGATAATAGTTACTATCGTCAGGTGCTATGCTAGATAGATGGAAAGCCAGTTCTGCTATTAACTAGCAAGTTAGCCTCTCTGTGCTGTTTTTCCTGTTGGCACAAAACACTGATAATAGAAAAGGCCTGTGTAATAGTGTGATGGTAGAAAGTTAGCCCTAAATGCTTTAAGTAACAGAAGTACATAAGTGTCCAGTGTTACTATTACAGTTATTTAAGCTAGCCATTCTTTGATGTAGAAATAGTGATTCTATTTTACAGATGAGAGGATATTTAGCTTCAAACTCCCAAGAAACATGCTGATACTCAGCATATGATGCACCAGTTAGAACCTGATCCATTTCTTCCTCCTTATGAAGCCCTTTTCATTTACATTGCCTCTTAAGTCTGATACATTTTCATTCTTACCTTGGATATAATGACCTGCATTTTGTTCCTCTGTTTTCTCATCTGTAATGCTGGAAGAATACCAATGCCTGCCTCCTGGGTCTATTAGTGTGAGCACTTAATAAACATCATTTTGAGGTTTGTCCTACTGACATTCCTTTCTGAAGTTAGCACTACCATCAGACTTTCTATACAAGAAAAAACAAAAGTTTGGTAGCATGGTGAAGGAATGACCAGCTTTAACCTCATCTTTCACACAGTGACAGGATCATTATATTGAAGGTCCTTTTAATCTGTTTAACATTTTATTTCTAAATCTCTCTTTGAACCTCTCTTGGAAAACCCTTAACATCTTTATGTAAGAACAACAGACTCAAGCCACCTGAAATAACAAAAGTGGGGATTTTTAAAGGGAGATCTGTTTGTTCTGGAATACCATGAAAGCAGTCAGCTAATTCAGCAGATTAATAGCTTCAAAGCAGTTCAATTTGACCAACTCAAAGCCAAAACAGTCTTCATGGTCAGCATGCAAATGTTAACCAATGACTGGCTTGCCCAATACATCATAAAGCTGCATGCAAGAGAAAAGAATAAAGTGGGACGAGAGATAATATGTGAATGCTTTTTGTTTGATTGTTTCAACAGTTGCAGTTAGTACTTGATGATCTGCAGTCATGCTTGGGCTGTCAGTCCTGGCCAACTTTATCTTCCCCTTCTTCAGATGAGGATTTCAAATGCTTTTCTGAAATTCACAGGACTGAGTAGGGATCCTGTAAAAATAATCTTTTCAGAACTGGCAGAACTCTTTACTTCTGCAGGGAATTTAAACACCCAGACACTACTAAAAGGATACGCTTATCATACATAGCATCGTCAGGATTTGATAGAAAATGTTAGCAGAAGTGACCAGTGACCCAGATAATCCAAAAACAGTTTGTTCAATTCTGGAATGTGTTTGGTATTTGCATTTGATCTTGGATCTATCTGGAGTTCTTGGAATTGGGAGTTGAAACAAAATAATGAGCTCAGACTGTTTAAATCAAAGAACCTGGAAAAGCCTTTCTGATTCCCTCCCTACCTTGAACTTGCTGTCACCTCTATCTGCTGTCAGTTCCACCCAGAGTTGAATTGTCCCATTCCAGATCAGCAACTTAAGGGGACTGGATTTTTGTTGTTGTTTTTAGTCTGCAACCTTTGTAGCACACAAGGGAGGGAAATTTGCAAACAACTAGTAGCCTTCTCTAGTTGCCTGTTAATATGACTGCACAATGTTAAAAACCAAAAATCAGACAAATATGGGTGATCCTTACTAGGCTTCTGTCATTGTTTCCCCCTCTGTGCAGACTGGTTCGAGTAAGGGTTACATAAAATGGTGAGATGAGGCACTTGGCCAATGGCTTGCTATACTTTTAATTTTATATGCAGGATTATGCCATTGTCTTTTTTTTTTTTTTTCGAGACAGGGTCTCTGTGTAACAGCTCTGGCTGTCCTGGACTCGCTTTGTAGACCAGGCTGGTCTCGAACTCACAATGATCTGCCTGCCTCTGCCTCCCAAGTGCTGGGATTAAAGGTGTGCGCCACCTCGCCCAGCTACACCATTGTGTTAACCTGAGCTTAAAAGAAGCACTGCTATGTCAGGTCACACAGTCAATTATCAGTACATTGATGAGAGTTAAATAGGATTCCAATATAGAATGTTCTAATGGTCTTTCGTGAAAACACTAATGATCCACAACCCAATGACAAACCATTTAAATGTTTGCGTTGTTGCTGATGCTGTTGTTGCTATTGACAAAGAATCTCATGTATCCCTGGGTGGCCTTGAACTCTCTATGCAGCTAAGGATGTGCGTGGACTTCTATGATCCTTCTGCCCCTACCTGCAGAGTGCTGGGATTATAATCATTTGTCACTGCGTTTGGTTTATGAGGATAATGAGGATCAAAATCAGGCCCTGATGCATGGTTGGCAAGCACTGTACCAATTCAGCTACATCACTATCTCTACCACATTGTATTTTAAATTTTTCAGTTGAAATTTTTTTTGTGTGTATGCTTGTGTGTGTGTTTGTGTGTGTGTGTGTGTGTGTGTGTGTGTGTGTGTGTGTGTGTACAATATGTACATATATATGCATGCTTGAATAAGTCAGAGGATAACTTGTGGGAGTTGGTTCTCTTACTATGTGGGTCCCAAGAATCAAACTCAGGTTGTCAGGCATGGTGGTTAAGTGCCTTTACTATCTGAATTATCTCACTCACCCCCAAAGGATTATTTTTAAGAAGCACAAAATGTCAAATGGTCAAGAGATAGGAAACCATGATTAATACAACAGACAGAAAACCCAATTTTCCTAACAAAAAGCACTTACTCAATTGCCAGCAACACATTCCCCTACATTATTTAGAACATGACAAACTTGCATCGGTTACTTGCAATCAGCAAGCACCCTATGTTGGTACCTTTGTTTGATGGCTGTTTCATTATTCTGTTACATTATTTATTAATAGCCTACATGTTTAACTTTTAGGACTCAATGTCTACAACACCTGAATCCAATGCTTTAAAAAGCCTGTTTGACCCAGGGCAAGTACAAAACTTTTTCATGATAGCAGTAAATGATGCAAGAAAGTTTTTAACATTTATAAATACCAGCAATAACTTGAAGGGTGTAACTCAGTGAGTGTTTTCAACTACAGCTTTAGCTAGTGGATAATAGTGGTTTGTTGTCTAATATCTTTGTTCTTTGCAGTGACCTATGTGTTGATCTTATGCAATGGTCTTCTTTGATGATTTTCTTTTGTTTCACCCCAGTAATTCTCAGGTTATTGGTTATTTGCTATAAGATTTTTTAAAGAAATGTATGTGTTTAAGTGTTTCTGTGAGCATATGCCACATGTGTGCAGCTTCCAGTGGAGGTCATTGGATCCCTTGAAGCCGAAGTTATAGGTGGCAGGAAGTATCCTGACAGGGAAGAACAGGGAGCACCCTTAGTTTTGTCCATCCCTCTGGCCTCAGTTTCTAGGATTTTAATTCTTTATTATTAAAACTATACATCAGTAATATTTATTTGAATATTAATGGAAAATTTTTAACTTGTCAAATAATTTAAATTATTATTCATTAACATGTAATTTTACTCTATATTTCCCTCCTTACAGCTTATATTGACATTTTAATGGAATATTTAAAATTGAGTTGGCACAGTGGGTAAAAGTGCTGCTGGGCAAACATTACGAACCTGAGTTCAAATCCCTAGCATCCATATAAAAAACTAGGCAAGTGTGGTGGTTTAAATGAAAATGGCCCACACGGGCTCATGTTCTTGCATGCTTATTCCTTAACTGATGAACTGTTTGGGAAGAATTAGGAGGTGTGACCTTGTTGGCTGAGGTGTGAACTTGTTGGAGAAAGTATGTCGATGGGGATGGGCTTTGGGGTCTCAAAAGCCCAAGACAGGCCCAAAGTCTTTCTCTTATTTCTGCCTACATATCAGGATGTAAAGTTCTCAGCTACTTCTCCAACACCATGCCTTCATGCCACCATGCTTCCCATCATGATGGTAACAGACTAACCCTCCAAAGCTGTAAGCAAGCCCCTAATTAAATGCTTGCATTTATAAGAGTTGCCTAGGTCATGGTAACTCTTCACAGTAATAGAACACCAAGTCAGCATTTTTACCTATGCCTGTAACCCTAATATTAGAGAAAAGATACAGGCAGATCATTGACTAGCTAGGCTAGCCTAAAAACAGCAAGCTTTCAGTGCAATGAGAGACTCTATCTCAAGGGAATGAAGTAGAAAGCAATAGAAGTTGGCATCTGATATTCTCTTCACATTTCTGCATGTACTCACATGGGCAAGCACAACCACACACTCATGTGCAGGCACCACACACTCATGTGCAGGCACCAC
>CAJQZJ010032130.1:4059009-4107792 GCA_907164525.1 Lophiomys imhausi
AATAAATAAATAAATAAATAAATAAATAAATAAATAAATAAATAAATTCTGTCAGACAATGGAAACATATTCCAAGGTTAAATGCAGTCCAAAGGCCCTGACTCCTGAGCTCTGGCATCCCCAATAGTTTCAATCCCTATTTGGAGCTCAGTAATAGTTTATGATCTCACATTTTTAGAAATGGATTAAATCAACTAAACTTGATTTTGCATGAAAACACACTCATGTGCTGGGTTTCGATTTGTTCATTATTATTTCTGTTGTACTAGAGAGCAAACCCAAGATCCAGTTACTAATTGCATGTGACACGTTTTGAATCTCAAGTAAACCTCCCAGCATGTCCACTTCCATTATCTCTAGTCACTGCAAAATCATTTCAATGCTTAACCAAAGAAAATAACATCGTAGAAATGGGTACAATTAGGTTTGTAATATATCTCAGACAAACGTGGTGATTTCAATCAGGGCTTGGAACTTTCTGTACTACATCACTGCTCTTTTCATGAGCTAATATTGACAAAAGCCTACAAAAATACACCCTTCTCCCATAAAAATTTAAACCACCATTTCCCTATTTTTGAAGCCAGAACATTTTCATTGCTTTCCTAATTTCTTCAATTTGAAAAGGAAATAAATGAAGAGGAGCCACTTGAAAGAAGTAGAAATGAAACCAAGACAGGGGAATGAGGAGAGTCCTAATACTGACTATTGTCACTGAGGAAGGCTTCCTGTAAGACAGCCTGGAGCAGGGCAGTGGCTAGCAGGTTCAAGTTAGTAACATGATTAACCCACAGACAAAAATCCAGACTATGTTCAGGCAGAATGTATTTAGAAGCACAGGGGAATACTTTTAACTGATCCTTAGAAATGGAAAAGAGAACCAAGGATTTTTTTTTTTTTCTAATTTCTTTGTGGGTTTAGGCCTGCTAAGACCATAGCCGGGAGACAGCTTTTATCTGTCAAGTATGTCACTGTCCTCGTGACCCAAGCTAGCTTTAGTATATGGCAGTGGAATCATGTGCAAATGTAAAGGCTTGGGGATGGTAACAGTGGTGGGGCGGGGCAGGACATAGAGACAAATGAAGAGACTATGAAATTGAATGCTCACTTGCTTTTTTTTTCTGAGAATAATGTCTAGTTCCCAAGATTTGGTGATTTTCAAAAGCCCGAATCCTCAAAAACTTCAATTACTCAAGTGTAGGTTGTGGTGAGGGACTTAATATATCCCTAAATACCTCTAACCTGATTCCAGGCTTGGATTCCTCTCCAGTGGATGCTACTTCTTGGAACAGAGTCACAACAGAGAAGAACAATTTCACGAGGCCACTTGTCTAAGCATCGCATTGTAATTTTCTGGATTACTCGCCCATTTTTTTTTGTTTTGTTTTGTTTTGTCTTGTTTTATGAGACAAGTTCCACATAACTCAGGCTGGCCTTGACTCACCATCTTCTTACCTCCCTGTGCCAGGTATTACAGACATGTATCACTAAGCCAAGCTACTCTGCTTCTTAAAACACTCCTTTCACTTGTTTTTAACAACCATGCTGCTTGTCCTTCTGCAGAGATTCTGTGTTCTTAATTAACTTATCCTAGTCATTTCTTGTTTTCTAAAGGCTGGTCTAATGATGGGTCTTCTCACTTTTGTTCTTTTCTTCATATACTTTCCCTTGGATCTTCAACTACATTTCCCTTTTCTTTTCCTTTTATTGTTCCTTTTATGGTTCCACATGTTTATATAATGAATTTTGGTTGTTCTTTCTTCTATTCTGCTTCTTTTCCTACTGAAACCCTTCTTCCCAAAATTTCCCCTCTACTTTTATACTTTTCATATGTGTGATGCAGTAGGTTTAAATAAAGTTATTTACTAGAGCAAGGGTGGCATATCAGTGGCTACACCACTGAAGAAAATAACATCATCTCCAAACACAGAAGTCTTTAGGGAGAAGTGGGGCCTCATGGGCTCCTGTCCCACTTATGACCCAATGTTGATGCGCAGGTAACTATATCCAATACATTTAATTGAGTTCAAGATCAGTTATACTAGGGTACTGTACTCTATTGTACTGTGATGGAATCTTTCCATTTGGATGGTGTCCTCTACAAATTAAGTAAGTGTTAAACACACACACACACACACACACACACACACATACACAACTTTTATAACTGAACAAAATAACTCTTCAAAGTCTCTTTCAGTCAAAGCCAATGTTGATGTCATAGAATTGAGATTAAAATAGTGGCTATCAGATGCTAGATCAGATAAGGTAATTGTAGTGAGAATTCTGGAATTTTGGTTTTAAAAAAAACCCCACAGAAATATTGTAAGAATGTGTTTTTGTTTTAATTCCAGATGTTAGAATATGGGGCTGCTTCTCAGCAAGTGACTATGATTTGCCTCGTGCTCTAGCAGAGGCAGAGTTTTTACAGTTTCAGATAGTTTCTATGACTGTGTGATGTTTGGAATTCTGGGAACTTTTCAGAGGTTATATAAATGCTAGGGCCTCAATAGGTAGGGGGTTGGTGGTTGTCGGTTGTTCAGGGGGGTTGGTTGAAGTTAGTAGTTGTGCTCAAAGAAAAATCAAAAAGGAAGAAATTAGATTCAAGCCTCTCTCTCTCTTTTCTATCTTTCTCTCCTATCTAGTGTTAAGGGGTGAAACCTGGTGGGATAAAGGGTGGAAAAAAGAACCCACAAAGTAGCAAAGACAAGCTACAGGGTATTGTGCTATATAGTTAAGCATAGTAGTTACCCTTGTGAAGGGGGATAATTATAGATCACAATAATGTAAGTTTAAAATTTTAAGGGGAATTTGAATGTTTTTATCATAAAGATACAGTAAGTGTTTAAGGATATAGAAACATCTGCTCACTCTTAAACATGATACAACATATGCATGCATCAAAATAGCACCTGATACCCCATAGTGTGTATGAGTTTTATCTATCAGTTTAAAACATTTTAAGTTAAAGTAACTTCCAGTGTTAATGTTTTGCTAGCTTCTGAATAAATTGATTTTAAAAGCAAGGGGGATTCGAGGAGTTAGCAAGAATTTAAAAAATGCCCCAAAATTCACAATATAAATGTATGAAATGCCAAAGAATAAAAAAAAATCAAAATATAAAAATTAAAAGTAGAAAACAGGAATGGAGAGCCATTAGGACATGTAGTTACAACAGAACATAAAAAGATTAAAGAGAAAAACATACAAGATAACTAAGAATGAACAGCCTAAACCATACAGAAAATGAAGGAACCAGGGAAGACTCCCTAGAGGTACTTCCTGATTTCAGACTTGATGGGTGCTTTTAAAACTTCAAGATAATTTGAAAGATAGCACTGAAGGATCTTCCAGAAAGAGGAGGGAAAATTAAACAAAAACAAACTATAGTAACAGCATGGTTGATGCTGTGCAATAAAAGTAACAAGGTAAGGATAGTTCAGGATGACACTAGGGAACTGGGTTAGATTAAAATGCTGAATCTGACTTCAAGGGTTGAATCCCTTAGTAAAAGACTATGTATCAGAATGGCTAGGGGTGAGGGTAAAAGGAGTGGAGAAGAGGATGCATTTTCAAGCTATAAAAGCTGAGTTCTTTTGCATATTCCTTCTTCCCCCCCCAGAAGAAACACAAGCATGCTAAAAATCACTGTACAATCCTCACTTAAGGATCTGTGTTATTCTGATTAATAATGCTGTGGTTGGACGAAGGGAAAACAGACTGAGGGCCTTGGAAAAGCTGGAAGCAGGGTGGTGTGACATAGTTAGATTTGTCTCTAAGTCACCAAGTTGCTGTGGAGAAGATAAATACTAGGGTTAGGATAAGATTAGATATACAGTAACCAAACAGGAAACCGGTGTGGTAACCTAAGTGAGAAGGGAGAACTGAGATCTGAAAAATACTTGGTGGTGTTTTTCTAACTTACTGCACATTGGAATCATTGGAGGAGCTTCCAAAGAGTCTTGCGATTTCATGGATCTGAGGTGTGGAGTCTGGCTTTCAGAGTCTTCCCTAGCCAGTCCTTGTGGGCTGATATGTGGAAGGAGTCACTGATTTAGGTTATGAAGTCAGCAGGAATAAGTTATTAGCTAGATGAAGGTAAGAATGTGGGTCAAGACACCAAGGACATATAAATTGTAGCTTCCCAGTAAGGAAGACCTGGTGAAGCTGGGCCATTGACTACGTTATCAGGACATTATAACTCGATGACCACAGTACACAAGGTACAAATCTGTTGAATAAACAAGTTGAGATGAATGGTGCATTTTTGCCAAGGGAGACAACTATTTCAGTCTGATTCACACTGGACTTAGAGGTATGAGCTTCTTTCATAGATCTTACTTTGACTTCTTTCTAAATATAACTCCTTTACCCTAGCTTGGCCCTTGTTTCCTGACTCAAACTCACCTCCCACTAGCTCCATTCTGCAAAACAATGTTAGATTCATTCTGAAATATAACTTTCATCTAGTCACTGCTTGACTCAAAAATAATAGTTAACATAACCTACTGCTTCAGTTGACATTAAAAAAAATTAAATTTGTCTCCGCCTAACTTTTCTAGTTTTATTTTCTACTCATACCCTATGTAAAACAGTAAATGTCTAGCCAAAGTTCATCAAATTGTATTAGTATTTCATGTAATCTGTCACCCATCTCCTAAGGACCCAGCATTATTAAGCTTGTTTTTCAGGTATAAAGTGAAGCTTAGAAGGGTTACAAGGCTTGCCTAAGTTCCTGCAAAGCATGTCATGCAACAAAGATAAGTCTCCAGTGCTGTCCTGATCCCTGCCACCTCTACCAGGAGCTGGGCATAGCCCATGAGATGACTCTGGGAGGTGGCTGTTCTTAAATCCTGTTCATTCTTCCAAGAGGGAAACAATGTTCCCTATTGGCCTCACTGGATATAAATAGTGACCAATGTCTGCATCCCAATAGAAAGGTGAACCACACAGAAGAGCAGGATCTGAACAGTAAAATGAGGTCTATATGACCAGTCATTACAGGGTCTTCATTGGTCAGATAAACTGGTGAGCATCTCCTGTTTTACTGACTGATTTACCTGTTGTGTGGTCTGAGTAAGAACTGCCCCCATAGACTCATATATTTGAATACGTAGTCATCAGGAAGTAGCACTACTTGAGAGGGATTAAGCGGTATGGCCTTGTTGGAGGAAGTATATCACTGGGGGATGGGATTTTAGGTTTCTCTCTGCCTACTGCCTGCAGATCCAGATGTAGAACTCTCAGCTGCTTTTCCAGCACCATTCCTGCCATGCTTGCCACCATTTTTTCTGCCCTGAGAATAATGAACTAAGCCTCTGAAACTTTAAGCAAGGCCCCAATCAAATATTTTCTCTGATAAGAGTTGCCATGTTCATGCTGGGCATGGTGGTTCATGCCTTTAATCCCAGCACTAGGGAGGCAAAGGCAGGCAGATCTCTGTGAGTTCAAGGCCAGCCTGGTCTACAAAGTGAGTTCAGGACATCCAGGGCTATTACATAGAGAAACCCTGTCTCAAAAAACCAAAAAAAAAAAAAAAGTTGCTATGTTCATGGTGTCTCTTCACAGCAATTGATCAATGATTAAGACATCTGTGTTGGCATTCTTGTCTCAACCTACATTTGAGAAGAAAACCCTCAGTTGAGAGCATATGAGTTGAGGAGAGGTAGGTGCTGAGTGAGTGATCATGTGGATAAATCTATTAAAACTAGCAAAACCACCCACTTGCACAGACACCCTGCACTGCCACCACCAAAGAACAGTAGTTGTTTCCCTCTCCCTCTGGCCTGTTGGTAGTTCCCAGAACCATGGTAAGAGCAGAGGAGAAAGCCTTCTTTTCCCAAGTTCACATGCAGTTCCATGAGTAAGAGAAAAAGTGCTGAAGAGAGCTTGGAGCACAGAGCTTCCTAGGGAAGATGTTCCTTGACTTCTCCTGAACTTAAGGCAGCACATTCTCCTGGTGTTTATTCCTCCTCAATTTAAAGAGTAAATTTGCAACACCACTTCCTGTACTGAAAGATTTCTCAGGCAGACTGCCACTACCAATAGCAGTAAGTAAATATTCTCTATAAAGTAACTGCATGGGTTTTCTTTTCTTAAGCTAACATATAAACTGAATTTAAGATATTAATAGTATAG
Source organism: Lophiomys imhausi (assembly GCA_907164525.1). Lineage (NCBI taxonomy): Eukaryota > Metazoa > Chordata > Mammalia > Rodentia > Muridae > Lophiomys > Lophiomys imhausi. The sequence continues at coordinate 4,065,148 of CAJQZJ010032130.1, forward strand.
TAAGCACATAATATTAGCTGTATCTTCTTTCTGAATTAATAAAAATTTGATTCATAGTCACAAAGTGTGATTTATTGGAATACCTGCTCTGTACTGTTATTAACCTGGCAATGCATACAAGACAGTCCATGAAAGTGCAGGCTTTGAACTGCCAATTATAGAACTAGCAATTAATTTTTTAAATAAATAGCTCCATCTGTATCACTTCAGACTTTTGGGGACATGATGGTGTGTTTTTGCCATCAAAATTCAAAATGTATTTTTCCTTGGAATTTCAAGTTTTCTTTGCAAATTACTAATAATTTGGAAACTTCTTCAAGGTTGGAGAAAAGTGTCATTGGATTCAAGTTGTCTGAAAGACACTTGTTCAAATGCTGACCTACTACCTATCTCTGGTCTTTGAAAGACCGTCTATGGAACCACCAGCATTCTAAACTCACTCCTTTACTTCCAGCCTTCAAAATGATCACATCCTAGTTTCTGTGTTATTTGGGGGACTTTGATCTGCATTTCAGCTGAATCACTTGTTTCCAAATGCTTATCTTGACCTATATATGCCCTCATAGCTTGAGTTTAAGGTAAATACCACTTTAAATCTCATGCCAGTTAGCATGAAAGGTCTAACAGGATTTTTAGCCTAGAATCTAGCCAGTACCAGGAATGTGGTGTCAGAAGGCTTCACTTACTGCACCCAAGCCCTGAGTAGTAAGTACTAGATGCTAGAGACTCTCGTTCACAAGTTCTCTCTGGTAGGAGCCCTTGTTTTCTGTCCTCCCACCACTTTTGTTGCTCCTCTAAGTGGCTTTCTTTCCTTGCATTTCATTGTAGTTTGTTTTCTTGCTAGCAACATGCTAGGTACTTAATAAACATGGGTTGAGTAAATAAATGAAAGAATGTAATATTTCAGGCTATCCATCCCCATAGCTTCAAAATTACATTAAATTGACAAGGCCTAAGTATCTACCATTAATCCCAGCACTTGGGAGGCAGACGCAGGAAGATCTCTGTGAGTTCAAGACAAGTCTAGTCTACAAAATGAGTTCCAAGGCAGCCAGGGCCACACAGAAAAACTCTCTCTAAACAAAACAAAACAATCAAAAAGAATCTACTATTAAATTAAACTTCTCGCCAACAAACCTGTAGTTTTACAAGCAACTTGATGTTGATATGTTCACAACTAAATTGAAGGTGTCCAATTAAACACAGCAGACCATTTATTTACATACAAGTATCTCTCTTCTGATGGTGTAGTGTTAAACATTCTAAATATTAATTAATTAGTCCTGCTTGCTGTCTATTACTTACATTGACTCTGATTGGTTAAATAAAATGCTGAGGCCCGAGATTGGGCAAAGACAGAGAAAGGTGGGACTTCCTGAGATTAGAACAGGAAGCCTGTGCTTTAGACAGAGGATTAATTGATTCCAGCCAGAAACATCAGCCTAGCATGGAGAATGGCAGTCCAAGGGGACGTATGTATATATGGGGTCATATTTGTGTAATAGAATTAAGAGCTAGCTTTGATGGGCCAGGATTGCTCAATTCAGGCCTAGGCTTGTTAAAATCCATGTGGTGCCTGTGTGTGCTAATTTATAATGTCTGGTTAAGGATTAACTGCAACCAAATCAATTAACAATAATCTAAATATTTGTTAAATAGTTTAATTAGCCATTTGTTTTTCTAAAATGACACTCAACTTCGGCAACTAGAATCCATGCTTAAAGCATGAGAAGGCCCAGTTTCCTAGCCAAAGAGCAGGGAACCAAACCCAAATGCATTTCAAATGTGCAGCTATCTTAACAAAAGCTGTTGCCTTGCAGCAAAGGTGGAGAGCTAAGGCTTAGCTCTCCTTACATACTAAAAAACCAGCAGCCTTCTAAGCAGAGTTTGGGAGCAGAATTAATCGCCTAGATAAAAATGGAGGAATTCATAATGCCTCAATACTTTTGGATTCCAATTGAGTTTTGTTCGTCTTAGCATGCAAATGATTTTTACCCTGACAATTGTGGTTCTGTGTATCTTTTTTTGAGAAAGTTCAGACTAGGATAGTCTTAAAGGAAAGAATTTACAGATGGAATGCTAAATTGCCAACAATGATAATGGGGGAAGGAAGGAAGCCTTTCCAGATAAATAAGGCAAAACTGATGACAGCTGGAGCTCACAGCTCCCTGAGTACTAGGTGCCTGTTAGGAGTTTCTGCTCACCAGTGAAATGCAGCCAAAACTAGATTCTAAGGAATAATGAACAAAGCTTTAATTTCAGCATGGGATGGCATGGTTAGATGTGCCAAGCCTTTTGGAATGTTGTTTCTTTGCTTGAATTTGTTTAGATGTCTCTGATTTTCCTATATCGGGATGTAGAAAGAATATTTTCCTGGTTTGGCATTGCTAAAGTATGAGATTTTTGATGATTTTGGGCAGATTTTGAATTTTCACTACAGTTCAAAGTTGTTCTCTGGCTTACAGAGTTACTAATATCTGGGATTTAAGTGAAATATTTGAGCAGGATGGTACTGGCACATGCCCTTAATCTTTTAATCCCATCACACTAGAGGAAGAAACAGGCAGATCTCTGAATTTTAGACCAGGCTGGTTTAAACAATGAAGGCAGGGTGGGAACCCTGCTGATAAGATAAGGCTGCTTGCTAAAGACAGTCTAGAATTCAAAATAGACTTACATTTTTTTCCTTGATGTAAAGTTTAATAATGTCCTTACTGATTTAATGGATAAATACACATAATCTTAAATTTACATAAAGAGAAAGGGGTCACAAGCCAGTCCCTTATTTGTGGGGCTCCCACTGAAGAACTGGTTTCAAGAGGTATTTTGCCCCTAAAAGAAATATGTTAATCGCTGAGTGTGGTGATGCACACCTTTAATGCCAGCATTTGGGAGGCAGAGACAGGCTAATTTCTGTAAACTTAAGCCTAGCCTGGTCTACAAAGTGAGTCCAGGACAAGGACACACAGAGAGATCTGGTCTGGCGGGGGGGGGGGGGGGGGGAGGGGGGGAGAGAGAGAGAGAGAGAGAGAGAGAGAGAGAGAGAGAGATTGATTCTGTTAATCAATGTAAGGACCCAGAGTTAGGCTGGGGAAGAACATGCAAACTGCATGCCTCCCACAGGAATAGTTAAGAAAAGCTAACATAAAATAGCATATAATGCTATTCTATACCAATCAACTTAAGAATGGGGTTTTCATGGAAGAATTAGAACTCAAACCAATACAAAATGTTTTAATTAATGTTATTGTTTAATAATAAGGGTAATTCAATTATTTAAATCCATACCTTGATCTCAAACCTTGGGAGACAAGAAATAAACAGGTTCCTTGTGTGTTCAAGGCAAATCTAATCTACAGAGCTCTACAGAGCAAATCAAGAGAGCCCAAGCTACAAAGAGAAACCCTTTCTCAATAAGGATAGATATATCCACATGGAAATTAAATCTCCAAAGAAAATAGGAAAGGAAAGAAAAAAATATATAAATGCATACCTTTGTTCCCAAAACATGGGAGACAAAGACAGAGACAGATTGGTTCCTTTTGAGTCTGAGGCCAACCTAATCTACAAAAAGCCAGAACAACACAGAATAAGCCTGTTTTAATCAATTAATAAATTTATGTCAACCATAGAGGAGAATACATAAACTCCATACAGTCTTATGCTATATTTTCAATTTAAAATAGATTATATATGCCATATTTATATAATACTATTACATGACATCTTTTTATATGGCATGAATGGAGACTTACAAATGTCTTTCTTCTGTTCAAACAAAGAACAGAAAAATATTCCTTAATTGATTTGTGCATCCTGCACATCCAAGGCATTTTGGTAAGTGCAGAACTATATGTTATTTGTGAGAAATTATATATTTTCAGAACAACAGGACCAGAGTCCAAAGAGGACAACAAAAGTAGCCCAAATGATCCAGCCTCACAGATTGCCTCAACAGCCGTTTCCTCAAAAATCTGCTTGCTGAGATGGCCCAGCATCAAAGACTGTTCCAGACAGGACTTCAATAAAGCTCTGAACTTTCCTACCCAAAGTCCAGCTTTAAACTACAAATTGCTCAGGACATTCAAATTGCTGAGCACATAGAGACTAGACAACAAATGTTACTATCAAATTGATTAACCATTTTTTTTTATTTTATTTTGGCCCCCAAACATGTTTTCTGCATCCCACTTCAGCAGGAAGCAGTTTTAAGAGAGCACCATCCCATTCCCAAAAAGTAGGGTGGATGATAGATGTTGTTTAGGGGGAATGGTTACAAATTGTTATATGGTCTTGTTAAGCAAGATGTAGGAGGTTAGGCTCAGGGATTTTTCTTTTCTCTATCCTTCTTTCTCTCTTATATAGGGGGAAAGGACTTGAAAAGAAAAAGGGGGAATATATATATATCATATAGAAATGATAAGATATAAGGATAGATTATTGAATCTGCTCTGAAACTCAAAACTATTGTTTTTCTCAAGTAAGGTTATCTTTCTATACATTGGTATAAAATTTTGTATATTGATACAAAAATAAGGTTAAATTTTCATTCATTGTTATAGAATTTTATATTTAGACACATAATATGAATATTTCAACTCATATAAGGTATTGTGGCTATATAACTTATTTAAAAGTACAGGTTTACTTCTAATCCTTTTATGGCTGCTATTGCTATCTGTTTAGGAGTCTGGATAATACAAATTGACTGGCCAGTTGAGCTTCTGGTCATGTCAAATACTAGTCTTAATTTATCACAAAATAGACTTAACAGGTAAAACAGATAGTAAATGGTTAAAAATATAGTTTGTTTGTTCATAGATACATAGAAGATAGATGATAGATAGGTTTTTAAATAAATCGATAGATGTCTTCAAAACCCTCAGAGGCATACAGAAGATGGCATTTAAAGATGTTTTTATTATTTTAAGAATTGTTTGACTTAAGACAGTCAGCTCCTGACAGCTCTCATTTGACATGGAAGAAGACAATGAGCATCAAAAACAAATCTCCCATCAGGAGATAATTCCTATTGGGCAAAAATGCCCCTCCTCTCTCAACAGATTATATACAGTCCAAATATGGACCAGAGCTTAAATGCAGGTAAGTTGATGTCCTGATTCTACAGAGACAGAATGGGAAAATCCTTATTATTTCCTGCTGTGCAATTTAGTCTGTGCAAAATGCTTGGCCAGAAGGCTGAAGATGATGCTCCAATGATATTGAGAGATATTTGGGACTGTTTAGGCAACAAGTTTTCATATTTCTTTTTGGAAGCTGCTCTCCTATGCTTCCTACTCACTCAAATAATAACTTTATCCCTTCTTATGTCTTTGATGAGGTTGAAGACATAATAGTTATAAAATTTCTATTGAACTTGAGTTGTTTAGGGCTTAAAAGGACATTTTCAAGTCTATATAAAATCTTTAGGTTTATAAACAAAGGATATGATAGAAATTATTTAGGTTCAGAACTTTAGACATACCAACATAGATGATTTTTTCTTCTTCAAGATACAAATAGGCTAAACATTATGTGTGTAACTTTTAAATATGGTTTTCTTGATTGTTTCATATTTGTTCTTATTGTTTTTACTATATGAGTTGAAAATTTTAGCCTTTTTATTAGACAAAAGGAGGGAATTGATGGTGTAGTGTTAAGCATTCTAAATGTTAATTAATTGGTGCTGCTTGCTGTCAGTTACTTACACTGACTCTGATTGGTTAAATAAAATGCTGAGGCCTGAGATTGGGCAAAGACAGAAAGGTGGGACTTCCTGAGATTAGAACAGGAAACCCGCGCTTTAGACAGAGGATTAATTGATTCCAGCCAGCAGCAGGAAGAAGGAGGACAAACAACATGGGTTAGAAAAAAGAACCTCATTCCACATGGCCAGGAACATCAGCATATCGTGGAGAATAGCAGTCCAAGGGGATATATATGGTGTTATATTTGGGTAATAGAATTAAGAGCTAGCTTAGATGGGCCAAGATTGCTCAATTCAGGCCTAGGCTTATTACAATCCACATGGTGTCTGTGTGTACTCATTTATAATGGTGGGTTAAAGATTAACAACTACTGAACCAAATAATGACAATATAAATACCAGTAAACAATTTAATTGATTATTTCTACAAATTGTGACCAATATAATTTAATTTTTTTTCTACACTCTTCCTTCTTCTCTAAAAATGCAAACAAAGAAATTTAAGAAAGAAAAGTTCAAGTCCACACGAGCAAAGAAAACAGAGGGTACAATGGCTAACAAAGTTTCCAAAGGTCTTTGAATAGTATAGAAAGTAGATGAGTGTAATAACTATCCTTCGAAAGAAGGAGGAAATGGAAATAAACCCTTTTCCTCATTTTTAAAGAAATGATAGGTACATTTTCCCCTTCTTTTTAAATTGGCTGTGGTTCTTTTGGGTGCCTATATTTCTGCTCTAATTTAACACCTAAACACTGAATTAGATACTTTAGAAAGGGTGGCAGGGGCAGGGAAATGGCATGAGTGATGTGCTTGCTGTATAAGCATGAAGACCCGAGTTTGGATCCCTAGCACACCAATGAAAGGCCAGACATGGTGGCAGGATCCCAGTGTTGAGAGATGGAGATAAGAGGATACCAAGGCTCACTGGCCTGACCAGTTTAGCTAGTTGGTGAGTACCAAGGTTCTATGAAAGATCCTGTCTCAAAATAAGTGGAGGGCTAAGGAGAAAAATGGCCAAGAGTAAAGACATTTTTTGCTGCCAAGGCTGATGACCCAAGTTTGCTTCCTCCCCAGAATCCACATAGTCAAAGGAGAGAAATGACCTCCACAGTTGTCCTTTGGCTTCTATACTGAAAGTGGTGCTTGTATATATGCACACACACACACACACACACACACACACACACACACACTGTAAAAATAAATTAAGCCTAAAAAACCCCCAAATAGCTCAGAATATAGACACCGCTACTCCTATCCCATGGAAAACCAGGTAAAGTGATAATTTGTGTAATTAGCTATGATATACAGAAGCACCTTCCTAGGCCAGCTAGGATAAATATCAGGAAATGAATATCCTTAGGAGGAAAGGCTTTCAGGTATTTGAGGGTCCCTGTATGACTGAAATCCACCCCCAACAAAGCCTTCCCATGCCTAGACACCTCTATCCAGCTCTTTCATTATTACATATGGGTAAAGATTTGCTCTGGGAGTGTCAAGTGAAGCAGGGATTAACAAACATTGAGAGAAATCTCCAAAAACAAAAATAAGAGTGATGAAAGGAAAAAGAAGGGTTCCAGAGAAAACAGAGACAATCACAGAATAAAAAAGTAATTTTAGCTAATGTCCTTAGAGCAGATATTACATTCACAAAGCAAGCACAAGTTATAGCATAAAAGAGAAACAAAAGAATGCCTGGAATTTAAAATAAGGAACCATCAGAATTACTCAAGAACTGGAACAACAAAGAAGTCTTCCTGAGGGGCTATTTCTCTAAACACACCAGGGTAGAGGATGGGAAGTGAGAGGGCTGGGTTCTCTTCTACTGTAATAGATGTTTGTTTCGATGATCTTTGCTGGTTACTTAATATCAGCCCCTTCTCACTATCTAAATTCTTCCTGGGTAACCTGATCAAATTTCTTGTTGATATTCATATTGAAAATGTACAATATCTACAACAGACTTCTTAAAGACCTCCCTAATCCCCACATTCATTCCCATTTCTTACCATGTAGCCGTTGTTCACTTTAATTCAAACATTATGACTTATCTGGTAGACACTGCAAAAATCTCTCAAATTTGTTTTCCTGAGTCTATAGTTTGTTCCACTACAGGCCAACTTCCTCACAGCAGCCAGAGTAATCACAAACATAAAAAAGATCTTGCCAACGTGCTGCATAAACTCTGCCAGAGAATTCCCATTACAATCAGCATGTAATTAAGCTTCTGATTCAGTGACTAATAGCTCAATAGTTTCTTAGAAAGCATTATGATTTATGCTAACACATTAGAGCTAAGAGCTAACTTAGTCTGTGAAATAGGCTTATAAATGTATCTAAAATGCCTAGGAATTCAAGTATGTGTGTGTTATAAGCACATGTGTGTGTATAACCATAGGAATACCCTGGAAAATTACTCAACTTTCATCTCTACAAAAGTATGTTTGTTCAAGTAGAATGATCAGGCCTCCATAGCTTTAGACCTAATAAAACTAATTCTAAACTACTTGTTCCTAGATCTAGTTTTCTATGACTACTCTTCAAAGATTTTGTTTTGTATTGTATTTATTGTTATAAGAGAAAGAACCATTTGTTGGACTGAAAGGGGGAGCTGTTGGGGAGGGGAGGATATACCTTAAACTTAAAAAAAAAGGGGGAAAGAGGAAGGGTGGGTTGAGGGGGAAGAGGGTGGGACTGGAGGGGGGAGTAGGGAGGGGATTGTGATTGAGATGTAACTTGAAGAAATAAAAAATAAATTATTAAAAAAAAGATTTTACTGGTATTTCTTACCAACTACTAGTCCCAATCACTAGAAACGTGACATTACTAATCTCTCAGAGCCAGAATATATTCCAAATAGAAGTCACATTTAAATAAATTTTCATTTTCTTGACCATCATCTAAAAAAAGACTTCTTAAAAAATGGAGATTTTTTGAAACTTATCAGAAAGGCCCAAGTTTTATTTAACATTTAAGGTGGCCAGTATTATAAATAATATAATGATGACTCTAATTTCCAAGCTAACAATCCAATTATAATTAGTACATGAAAAGGATTTTATAAAGTATGACAAAATATTATCAGTGTCTTAACATTGTAAAAACATCAGCCTCAGATCTATACCACAAAACAGTATTTTAAATTTTCTCTTAAAAACTCCAACCATCATTTCTGTGTTGCAGAGCAGTCTTTCTAGTTTTTTTTGTTTTTTTTTTTTTTAACTATCTCCACAGTGAACTAGTGAGATGACTTGCCTCATAATGGTGTTTGCTGCGTGAGTCTGATGACCTGACCTCAATCCTTGGCAGCCACACAGTAGAAGCAGAGGCCTGATGTGCCCAAGGTGTCCCCTGATTTCCACACTCATGTTGTAGTACATGCATGACCACATGTATGCATAAACTCATACAAAATTAATAAATGTAAAAAAGAAAAATTTAAAAATGCCTTCATGGAAAACTATACTATTAACAAACATTTTCTTTGGATGTTGTACTGATTTCTTCCATCAAATCTTCCATGCCTGAGATCCTGTCTTCCATCTCTTGCATCCTATTTTTGATACTCACATCCGTAGTTCCTGTTCTCATCCCTTGATTCTCCACTTCATCTTTTAACTCTGACTGTGTTTTCTTTATTGTTTCTATTTCTATTTTCATGTTTTGTATGGTTTTGTTCGTTTTGTACATTTCCTTCTCCAGCTTGCTTGTTTTTGTATGAAAATCTTTCATTGCTTTGTCCTTTTCCTGTTCAAGCTCTGTCACCTTGGCTTGGAGCTCTTTAATGGTGTTGTTCGTTGTTTTGACTTGTAAAATTGTGGCTTCTTTGAATTCCTTCATAGATTTAAGTTGTTCTTGAAGGGACTCTATCACTTTCCATAATGCAGAATTGTCAACGTTTTCATGTGTTTCTGTTGGTGTGAGGTCGTCTGAATTGGATGAGCTAGGATAATTCTTTGTTGGAGTCATATTTCCTTGATTTCTATTTTTTCTTGGACCTTTGGCCATTGGATGCGTTTAGCTGTCTGTTCTTGTCGTTTTCTGTGCTTGGATCCACAGTGGATGCTTTGGTGCAGGGGACGAGTTATTTGGCTATCTGTCGTTGCTTACGGGGGATTTCAGGGTCATTGTGGTTTTAATCGCCTGAAGCACTGTGAGCTGGTGCAGCCTATTCCCAGGTTGTGAGTAATGGACCGGGATTGTTTCACTGTTCCCAATTCAGACTTCTCTATGTTGCACTCTGAGTTATCAGTCTGTAATGGTTCTGATGGTATGGACCTGTTTCTTTTTTTTTTGATATCGAGACATATCAGCTCCTGACAGCACCCCCTATTCTACTCCAAGTAGAAGATAAGCATTGAAGAATCTCCAGTGCGAGATGGTTGAATTAGTGGCAAGCCTATCTCTTGGCATGAAAAAACCCCTTGCTCCAACTGCAGACAGACTGCTGTCCAAAAAGGACAAAACTTGGTAGCAGGGAAGTCGACAGCCTAACTCTGCCAAGACAGGGTAGGTAAGTCCTTCATAATCCCTACTCTACAACAAATGTCTGTCAGAGAAACAGGACCCAAAGGCTGAAGACTGATGCAGGAATGTATGGAGAGAAAATGGGAACTGTCCAGGCAGTCACTGGTATGTCTTTTCTTAGTTTTGGAAGCTGTAGGCCCTGCACTTCCTATATAAGCAAATATATTTATCCCTCTCAGGTCTCTGAGGTGGTTGAAGAATAGAGAGCTAGAGTCTCATAGTTAAATTTTGAGCTGTTTAGGAATCAAGAGGGTGTTATAGATCTAAGAAGATACTCTTAAAAGTGTGTTGCAAGTTAGTATGAATGTTGAATCAGATATAGACCTTTAAACTCATGGAGATGGTTAGATAGTAGAATGTTAAAGTCAGGGGCCAAATATGTATAAACTGGACATTGGGAAGGTATACTGGGCCATTTAACTCTCATAAATGTGGCATATTTATATCTGTTGTTTTGTATAGTATTCACTGTTATAAGAGAAGGAACCATCTGTTGGACTGAAAGGGGAAACTTCTGGGGGGAAGAGGGTGGAAGGGAGGGATAGGAAGGGGGAATAGGGAGGGGTTTGTGACTGAGATGTAACTTGAAGAAAAAAAAATAAAGTATTTAATAAAAAAAAAACAAACATTGAAAACATTGAAGCTTATTACTTTTGGTTTCAACCCCATTTAATTTAAGCTTTAGAAGTGTTTGTTTGAACAGATTAATCTTATGTTTATAAGTATATAACACAAGCAAATAACAGAGTATAAAAGAATACAAGAAAAATGGTTGGTTTATTGATACTAGTTAGTTTTAATAAAGTAAAAACACAATCATTAGATCAACATCAACGGTTTATGAAAATCAAAATGTAAAAACTTTCTATAACTCTAGGGATTCCATATATAAATTTAAAATTTTGTACCCATCAATTATCACATCAAATGTTGACTTACTGATTGAGAAGTGTTAGGAAAACTATTCTGAGTTTAAACTTAAGATGCTCCAGGTAGAAAGGTATTTATGTCCACAAGCTCTATCTCTGTACTTGACACAGAGCTCCAAGACAAAAGTTTTTCTTGGTTTTATGAACTGTCAGAGATGACGATGTAAGTGGCTGACTAGTCACAGGCTGCTGACTCTTCTTTCCTGACCCCCTCTTGACTTCCTTAGGAGGGGGCATATGAATTGGCTTCCATGGAATGGGATTATAAAAAGTTGGTTCTGGGTAGGAATTCCCACTGTAAAATCCTATAATTATTAAAAAATCAGAATGAACAAGAAAAAAAATTATTAGATCAAAGAAGTCACTTATTTTTATTTCCTAGAAAAATAAAATGGCAACAGGACAAAAATACCATTGATAAATCAGATACACTGACTTAAAACTTGAATACTGAAATATTTTAAAAGAAATAACATTGTTCCAGTATAGTAACCACTGTATCAAATAGTAAATGATAAAGGGTAATTCAGAAAATTTAACTAATACTGTGAAAACCTATATAAATAAAAATGCTTCCAAATATTTTACTATGCAATTTATTTTATGACTCTTAGAAACATTATGCTTTTAACTCAGTCTTGAAAATGGACAATTATGTGGTAGTTTCTCTTATCAGGTACTAAAGTTTATTTTTAAAAATCACTTTATTTTGTATGAGTATCTACAATAACTAAATATTCTTATTTAGAATCACTGAACTTCTGAATTACTGTCAAATAAATAAGAATGCATAATAGCACATTGATTCTGACCCCTAATTGGCATTCTACCAATGCACACAATTTGTTTACAGAATGGTGACATCTGACAACGCATAATGGGATTCAGGAAGAACGTTTTATGAATTGGCTTTGAGTTCTCCACTCAGTGCAGACAGAAATTCCCGTACTGTGCAATTTGTAACAATGATATGAACATGAAGGATGGAGACAAGAGAAGCACAATGTTTGCTAAAAAACAAGCTGCTTGTGAGAATTAATTTCACCCAAACTCAAAAGCACTAAGATAATAATCCATTATTTTGGTAACTAACTTTTAGTCAATATCTCCATTCTCACTTTAATTTCTGGTAATTAACTTAAAATAATTGCCTATCATCAATTTTCCAAACAAAAAGTTAAAAATAATTTAAAGAGTATGCCTGCCAGTACTCAATATCCATAATAGATGGTTCTGTGACATAGAAGAGAGGCCTCCTCCTGACATCAGGAATGTATCTTTCAGACACTCCCAGTCCACTTTGACTGCAAAGATATGTCAACACACACTTCACCAAGAAGGTCAAAACAAAGTCTGGAGTATGTTCTACTGTGTGAACAAAACAGATGGGAGTATTTTAATAATAAATCACTTAAAAAAGTGAAGGCAGCTGTCAGCAAGGTATGAGTTTCCAACATGAAGCACAAAGAAAAGCATGCATTGCCATTTATAATCAGAGCAAGCCTAAAGGCAAACTGGGTACATTTGCTTGGTCATGTGCTGTCTAGTATTCTATTCTTCAAAAAGAATGCACTGGACTCTGGAAGCTCTGCCTTATAAAGCGGTAGAAAAAGCAAAGGCAAAATGACACTGTGAACATACCTCAGTTGAGCTTTGATGGTTCAGTAAATAAAAGAATTATTTTCGATTCCTAGGCCTGAGCACAGAATCAGGCACATACTAAAGTTATGCTCTACCACTGAGTTATACTGCCAACCACAAGAATTTTTGTTTGCTAACATTAGAAATCATTGCTTTAAAATATACACTTGCAAACTCTTAACAATAGGTGTTGGGAAGACTAGGTTTCTACAAACAAAAGAATGAAATTAGATCCGTATTTCTCACTTTGTACAAAAACAAATCCAAAATGGACATGAGGCCTTAATGTGAAATCTGAAACGTTCAAACTACTAGAAAAAAAATGGTACAATACTTCAGGATTCAGCCACAGGCAAGGACTTTCTGAAAATGATACAGCAGCACAGTAAACAACAAATGGGATGACACGAAATTATGCAGCTTCTGCAAAGCACAGGTAACAATTACCAGAGTGGAAAAACAACAAGCAGGATGGGGAAGAGTCTGTGCCAACTGTACACTTTTACACAGAAGATCCACAGTCTTCATTTAAAAAGAATGGCACAAATGAAACACCCAAAGAACAAGCCATTCAATTATTAAACGGGCTGATGAACTGAACAGGTAACTCTCAAAATAAGAACAAACAGCCAATAGGGATTTGTCAAAGTTGTCAGGTTTGGTGGTCAGCACTTTAATTATAGCACTCGGGATGCAGAAGAGGGTCACCTCTGTGAGTTTGAGGCTCACAATGATATTTTGCCTCAAAAATAAATTTTTTAAAAAGTTCTCAACATCCTTAGCCTTAAGGCAATTAAAATCACTTTTGAGATCTATCTTACTCTAGTCAGTTGGCTGTCGTCTAGAAAACAAATGCTGGCAAGGGTGTGGGGCAAGAGGAGCCTTGGATGGTGGCAACATACCTGACACAGAAACTTCAGAAATCAGTCAGGAGATTTCTCAAAACAACAACAACAAGAAGAAGATAGAAATAGAACTGCCATATGACTCAGATCTTGAGTATACACACAAAGGATTTGAAGTCAACACACCACAGAAATACTTTGCACATTCATGTATACTGTTCCCTGAATGACAATAGCTAGAAATGGAATCAGGGTAGATGCCCATCAAAAGATGAATGATAAAGAAAATGTGGTTCATATACACAATGTAAATTTTATTCCAACAGAAAGAAAAATGAAATTATGGCATTTGAGGAAAATAGAACAAAATGGAAATCATGTTAAGTTAAACAATCTGGACTAGGAAAGGCTAATGCCTCATGTGAACCCTCATATGAGAAGCCTAGACTGAGATTGAGGAGAAGTGTATGGTCTGTACACACCGTGAAAGGGAAACTAGTTCTAAAGGGACGAGAAAGATGAGACAATGGAACATGATATGAAAAGAGAAAGAAGGAAACAGGAGCAAGGTGGAAGAAGACAAATGGGAACAAGGTATGACTCATATGTGTGAATGCCAGTGTGACAGCTCATGCCCAGTACTCAGGAAGCTTAGGCGGAAGAGTTCTGAGTTCAAGGCCATCCTGGATAACAAGTGGGACTGTTTCAAAGAAACAAAAATACAATAAATAAAATGTAAGTGTGCAGTTTTGCAACTATTGCCTTTAAGAGATATATTTGTATATGAAATATACAGAGAATAATAAATTTACATCATTTCCTTAGCAACATATAGTTATAATCATCTAGGAAACAATAATTTCAAAGAAAAATTACTTTTACACATTTCTATCAAAGAGAAACATATATATAGCATTTGTTTTTGCAAACCATACTTATGTAAGCCACATGACATAAAAACCAACCTGTAAGCTTTCCACTGGCATAACCATAGCTCTTTGCAGCTGGACGAGGTTTGTATTTTGCATTTTCCAACCATTCCTTAAACTTTTTTTCTGCTATTTCCTTTTTCTCCTGTAATTCTGCTTGCCGTTGCTTTTCTTTTTCCTTAAAATGACAAGACCAAAGAATTCCCTAGGGTATTCTGTAACTAAATATTCCAGTCAAGTCTTATTGTCTGTTTGTCTTCCCCCAGCTGCTTTTTGCCCCAGTGATATACTGGCCATAAAACTGAACTATGTTTCTATAATCAAAGGACAAAAGTAAACATGATCAAAGATGTGGCATTAAAGTGTTTACCACTGAACAACAATTAAGATATCAAAACGAAAAATGCAAGTTTGTCTTAGAAGGACAACAACTTATAAGTAGTAAAGCATCTATAAAATACCATAAAAATGGTTAAAAGCAATAACAAAAATTTTGAACCTAATACATATCACAGGTTACTCATAATTTTCAAGGAATACCATAAATGCATATTCATTTTGAGGCTTAAACACAAATTAACAGAAGTATAGTTTGTGTACACTACAAACAGTGTTAACTAATTTACTTTTGTTTCTAAAATATACATATAAACACCAAAGTACGTATTCTGACTGGTCATTTCAATTAAAAATACCTTTTCTTTTTTCTTCTTCTCACATTCTTCAGCATTTTTCTTCTTCAACCATTCTTGATATTTTTTTTTGCCTTTTCCTGCAAATGTTCTTTCTCCAGTTTCTTTGCTGCTTTTTCTTCCATTTCTTTATTAATTTTTTGTTCCTTTTCTTTCCTTTCCTTTAATAAAAATGAAGGAATTTTAATTGAAGTATCTGCAATACCTGTAATTACCTTCATAGCAGGAAGGCTTGGGACAGTGAATGGTAAGTACTCCAGAAGGACTTGCTGCATTGATGCATAAAGACTACAATCTACTGATCCTCTTGACTAAATGAAATGTTTTTCCCTGCACTCACATATGCACACATTTGCTTGACAGTCTGCCAGTGCAAATACTAGTATAAATTACCACTACCAGTGAGTTATAAAGAAAAAGACCACAACACCATTGGAGCAGAAACACATAAGTGTTTGTTTGGCTACACAATTCCTATATACATTCAAAGTCAAAAGCCAGTTCACATCTGTGATCCCAACATTTAGGAAGCAAAGGTAGTACTAATATGAATTTGATGAAAGTCTGTGGTACACAGTAAGTTCTGGGCCAATCTAGGCTACATATAGAGTGAGACAGGGAAAGTAGGAGACGGGGAAAAGGAGAAGAGGTTGGCAAATGAAGACACAAATGTCAAATCTGTTCTACAACCCTCCTGGAATTATTTTATGGAAAACACTGAAGAATATAAACACAAGCAAGGACTTTTTGAAAATGAATACACTAGCACAGAAAACAGTCCCAAGAATCAACAAATAGGATTACATGGAATTAAGAGGCATCTACACAGCATAGAAAACAATCACCAGAGTAAAGAGACATCTTGCAGAATGGGGGGGGGGGGGGGAGACTGTGGCAACTTCACACCAGACAGGGGATCCACAATCTAGAATCTATAAGGTGCAAAAGTGAAACCTCAAGGAACAAATCCAATCTATAAATGGGCTAATGAACTCAACAAAACATCCTAGTCATGAGACAAATGAATTACAACTGCTTGAGATTATCTTATTCAAATCAAATGACTGTCAGCAGGAAAACAAATGCTAACAAGGACATGGGGAAAGAGGAGCCCTTTCTCTCCAATTGGTAGTAATGTAAATTAATACAGTCACCACGGAAATCAGTGTGGAGGCCTCTCCAAAACTAAAAACACAACTAATATGACCCAGATCTCCAACTGCTGGGTGTATACCCCAAAGATTATGTTAAAATACTTAGAGATACTTCAGCCATCATGTTCGTTGTTTCACTTCTCACAATAGCTGGAAAATGGGACTAGCATAGATGTTCATCAAAAAAAATGAGTAGATAAAGAAAATGCAGTTCATATACACAGTGGAATTTTAATGCCAAGATAAAGAAAAATGAAAATATAACACTTTCAGGAAGACAAAATTGGAAATCATAAGTTAGATTCAGAAAGGTATTTATCATACGGGACAACTCTTGTAAGCGGAACCTAAATGTAAAATCAAACAGTTGTGACACACACACCATGAAATTAGAAAGGAGATCATGATATAGGAAGAGAGGAGGAAATCTTAAGGGGAGACAAAAAGAAAAGGCAGTGAATAGCTCTGACATGAAACAGAAGTGGGTAATATGAAGAAAGGAAACCAACCACAAGGCAGGCTAGGAGTGGAGGGAGGACAGTTAGGCAATGGAGATCAAATTAGAAAAACATGCATTGACTCATACATATGAAAATGTCATCATGAGGCCCATTATTTTGTATGCTAGCTTTAAAATTAAAATAAAAACATAAATGATTAAAATTAGGGCCTGGAGACATGGCTTAGTAGTTAGGAGCACTAGCTGTTCCTCCAGAGAACCCAGGTTCAATTTGCAGAATACACATGTTACCTCCTAAGTGTCTGCAACTCCAGTTCTAGGAGATCCAACTCTGCTGGTCTCTGCAGGTACCATGCATGCAAGCGGTGAACATACATACATACATACAGTCAGTACACTTAAACACATAAATAAAATAGTTTTTAAAAATATATGGCAAGAAATATTTGCAGCACATATATATCTGTCATGGGATTTGGGCCTGAATATAGAGTTCCAGGGTTGGAGATCTCTCTCAGAGCCCTTGCCTGGCATGTGTGTGTTAAATCACCAGCACTAGAAAAACAAACAAACAAAACTCATGTGAAATTAACTCAGTGACAGTTATGGTAGCATGCAAATGCAGAGTAGTAGCTGCTCAGAAGAGGGAGAGAATTGTTTGGGTGCAGGAATTCAAAGACTGCATCAACAACTCTATCAACAACATGGCAACCCCATCTCAAAAGATATGTAGAGCTGGGGATTAGATCCAGACCTTCATGCATGCTAAATATAAGCTATGTTACTGAGCCAAATTTTTGCATGAATAACAACTTAACACCAAAAAATAGGCAAAAGAGACACAAAATAAAGCCAACTACAAAAGAGACAGAAAATGTCAAAATGTGTTATTGATCCAGTTTGCCCCACTCCATTTCTGTGCTGTTGCTATAATTCCCAGCATGACTACATTTAAGGTAACTGAACTGAAATGAAGTCATAATAGTGGAATCTGAATCCTAAAGAAAAGGAAATAATACTGGGGTTTGTATACAGATACAAAGTCATAAAAAGAACAAAAACAGCTGTTTTCTTTACAAACCAAGGAGACAAATAATAAGCAGTCTAAGCCTATACATCTTTTCCTCTTGATTTTTAGGCTCCCCAACTGTAAGAAAATTAACTTCCATTAAAAAACAAAACAAAAAACCCCATCTAGTTAGACTGATATAAGTCTCCCAGTGAGACTAATAAAAAGATGCTAAACATCATTAAATTTCAGAGTGACCAAAAAAAAAAAAACCAAGACAAAACAAAACAAAACAAAACAAAAAAAACAATTGTAAACCACTGCACATTAACTAGAGAAGGACTCAGAATAAAAACGACTGATCAAGTATGAAAAAGGCAGAGATCAATTAGAATTTTCATATGTTAATAATGGGAACAGAAAATGGTAAAAGCACTTTGAAAAACTTTGGTGACTCCAACAGAGTTAAAATGCTTCCAAGCAGCCCAGCAACTGAGCTCTAAAGCATTCGCTTAAGACAACTGAAACAAACATCCATTTGTGTGAGAGTATAAACTGAAAACAACTTAATTTCCAATTGCCTATTAGCTACTGGACGAATAAGCAATTTGTGCTATTTCACAGGATGTTAGAACAATATAGCTGAAAGGAATCAAAAGTATATAAATACTATAAAATTAAAAACAAAAGAAAATCAATTCAAAGGAGTGCACATGCTATTGTTTTATTTAAATAAATTCTAGAAGAGGCAAATCTAATTTCCAGAACAGGATTGCTGTGTTATCTTGTTGCTGGGGCCAGCTTGGGGTAAAGAGCAGGGTGTTGAGTGTAAGTGGACATAGGGAACTCTCTGGAATGACAGCGATGCTCTATCACCTGATAGTAGTGCTGGTTGTTTCCACTGGCATAGTTTACCAAGGTCCACCAACTTACAATTGATACATGATATGCAAGTTATAGCCCAATGAAATAAAACAAGAGGTAGACTGTTTGAGGGGTGACAGTAAGCAGAACTAAATTAGACAGGCTGTCACCAGGGCCTAAAGAGAGAATAGAATGCCTGTGGACAGAAGAGGAATTGTACAGCAGGCACTTTTCTACCAAGAGAGAGAAGTGGCTTATGAGTTTTCTAGCACACTTGTTCCTACACAACCAGGCACACAATATGTTGTCTTCCACAGAAGAAAACAAGGATTATTTAAGACTTTCTGGTTGTGCACTGTGTTTCTTCTAACCCTGTCTGCCCTGCACAGAAGAAAGGCTAAGCAAACATCAGTTGACAGCTCGAAGGACACCGTCACTCACAGACACCACTGAGTTGCAGTTGGAATTCACACAAAATACTCCTTGTGTTTGAGAGTTAAAATCCGTTTTATTTTTAAGTAACTCTCAAGCACTGAAAATAAAGGCCGTTCTCAAAAAATATGTATTAACACTAAAAGCTGAGTCTTGAAAAAGAACCAGTATGACAGCACAAACATAAAAAGTTCCGGATGAGATATGCCTTTTGCTTATAAAGGATTTAACAATTTATAATTATAAGGAACCAACTTTGCTAATGGAAAGATGAGTTCTTTTTGTCTGATTTTCTGATAGAGTACAGTGAAAACAACAGAAGTGGCAGCCGGCTAGGGCTGCAGGAGCATGAAGCTGAGGCAGTAGAAGACCACACACCACGAATGTAAACAGAGCAGCAAATCCTAGATGCCAGACTGGAAAAGAAGCAGGGGAGCTTCTTTCCAAACAGAGCTAAGTGTAGGGAAGGATGGAAAAAGAAAAAGAGCAATCAATTACTCCTTAACAGGCACAAGTGTGCTGTAGAACCCTGGGTAAATTCAATTCTTCAGGGTTCATGTCTAATCAATTCTCAATCTTCTGGAATAGCAATTTATATCAGGGCAAGCAACTTTTTCTCGCTTCCCAGGCCCACCAAACAAATAAAGAGAAAAAAAAAAGAATTATTTTTTTATCCAATAGTTGGATTAGATCTTCCATCACCAATTAAAACAGCAAATATACTCATTTATCTGTATTATCTTCTATTCTTAGACAAATAACTATGCATGATTGGCATGGCAAAATTAGCTTAATGCTTTTGAAGAGAGGCTTTCATAAGAGAAAGGATACAACACATGAAGAACTATTATGATTTATAAACTTAAAAAAGGTATCACCCAAAGTCTTGTTATGGCCACATACTTATTTTGATCTTGGCACTTATTCATAAAGGACATTGTCTTGTTATATTACAGATGAAGCAAGCAAACAAAATCTACAACTGACTTCTGAAGGAAAAAATACATTTTTAGATATACATAACTAACCAATTTTCTTCTTATAACCATATCCACCTGCTACTATTGGTCCTCTTAGTAATATAACTGGGCATTAAACTTAACAGTAAGGACAAAATTCTAATTAAATATTTAAAAGCCTTGTCCTACAATTTAAATATTTGTGTCAATTCACAAAAGGAGATTTTAACAGTGAAGCAACACCATTCCAAGCATAAAACTACAGTAAAGACAAATTCACAATAACATTTCATTCACTTAGTCTCTCAGTCTCTCAGTCTCTCTCTCTCTCTCTCTCTCTCTCTCTCTCTCTCTCTCTCTCTCTCCCCCCCTTCCCTCTCTCATTAGTCTGCTTGTTTATCAGCTTGTTTGCTGGAGTGCTAAACTCAGGCCTGCATACACGTGTAGCAAGCGTTCTATTACTGAAATATACCCCAAGTTCCAGTACTTTAAAAATTTCTGATGTATGATCCAACACAAGATGTATTAAAATTGAAATAGGAGTGAAGGGTGTACAGCTGAGAGGTTCGGTGCTGGCTTAACACAAATAATGCCTTGGGTTCAAATCTCAGGGCCTAGTTTTTTAACTTGCCTAGCATACATGAAACCCAGGGATTTACACACACACACACACACACACACACACACACACACACACACACACAGTGCACGTTCACCACACACCACAGAAGAAAGAAAAAACATTAAGTAATTGATTCAATAAAAACGCTTATGATATACAATGTATTATCCTAAATCTAATAGTGGATAAAAATAATGCATGTTTTAAAGGATCTTAAAAATCAAAGGGAAGTGAAGGCATGCATATAATATAAAACAGCTTTTCTGGCAAAATATATACATACACAGGATGAGTATATAATAAAGTCACTAACAGTGGTACAAATTGAACAGATTCAAAAGGAAAAATCTCTAACTATCGAGAGTCCACCTTGATGAGGTACTATGCATAGACAGTGCTGATTCAAGAAGCATTGGGTTATTGAAAGAAAATCCCATTGGCAGGTGTGAGATGTCTTTTGGGAAGGCCCCAGAAGCCTTCAAAATTGTACAGGTTTGCCCACCATAGTAGGATGCTAAGTAGTGCTGAAGACACCACATGCGTTGTTTACAGAATAGCAAGAAACAATACTAGAACTGAGGTGGAAGTGTCCTCCTCCATGCTGGCTGAACTTCACAGTGCTAGAAATTGTTATGCAAGCAGCTTGGGGAGAAAAGTCAGTAATGGTCATCCTTACAGGATATATTACTAACTTGCCAGGCAAGAAGTGCTTACTAGTTTGACAGTGACATAACTGTTATCAAGGAAACTAACTTATTTCTGATTGGACTGGAGGCCTGTTCCATAAGAGAGCTGGGGACCTGGTGTGCTCTGAAGTTCACAGGCACAAGGGGTGAAGCTATGACTTCTGTCTTATTAACCGGACATGTTGTCAAACTGCCTCTTAAATATTTATGTTTTCACCCATATGTGAGTGCTGTCTGCAGCTTTCCATCAGAAGTTTCTCCTTGCAGTTAACTGCAGTTAATTAGAGCAGAGCCTCATGGCTAGTCAAGGTGCTGAGAACAAATGACTCTTGAGTGCTCAGCATTCAACAAGCACTCATCTCTATGCACAGGGAACCCTGAGCAAGAAAGGGTGACAAGAAGGTAAGAGTTGAACCACAGGAGGGCTATGAGCCTGGCATGGATGTGACATGCTTGAACTCACAGCAGCCCTGGTTGCCTACAAAAAGCCCATACAAGACTAAAGCAGTAAATGGTAAAAGACAA
Source organism: Lophiomys imhausi (assembly GCA_907164525.1). Classification (NCBI taxonomy): domain Eukaryota; kingdom Metazoa; phylum Chordata; class Mammalia; order Rodentia; family Muridae; genus Lophiomys; species Lophiomys imhausi. Next base: position 4,087,129 of record CAJQZJ010032130.1, read on the forward strand.
GGGCAGGGCTCATGGGGCCTGTCCCACCCTGCTCAAGGGAGCTAACAGCAATCAAAGAATGATGGAGAAGAGGGGATTATTATTTCAGTGAGAGCAACTGGCTAGTTACTCATGCTTCAAAGGTTAATGTCATACTCAAGCCCATTTGAGTGACCCTTATTAAATCTAATGGTTCACAAAGTCAAAAGAAAACAAACAGTAAGATATGGAAGTGAAAAGTGGAAAGGGAATTTGATGGGAGGGAGAGCCTGTGAGGATGGGACAACAAGAGAGGGTAGAGACCAGACAGGGTTATCAGGCATGAAATTGTCAAAAGTAAGTAAATTAGGGGGAAAAAAAGCAGACTCAATAAAGTCTGTTTTGTAAGCCCTTAAAAATAAAAAACAAAAACATTAAAACCAAGAGGCCTGGAGAGATATCTCAGCAGTTAAGAGCTTTTGTTGCTATTTCAGAGGGCCAGAGTTCAATTCCCAGCACCTACAATCAGGCAGTTCACAACTAACCACCTATCACTCCAGCATCAAGGGAGTTCTGATGACCTTTTCCGGCCTCTACAGGTAGGTTCCAGCAGCAAGTGTGCACAGGTACACACACACCCACACCCACATACAAACCTTCAAGAAAATCCTAAGGAAATAAAAAGTAGTAAGAAATGGTGCATTCTCAAAATTTCTCAGGAGTATATATTCCAAGGAACTAAAAAGCACAGACAACGCCCTAGACTAAATTTCTTTTAAAAACAAAGACAAACAAACAAAAAAAAAACCTATTTATATCTTAAAAATACAAAATTTAGGGATGGGAATATAGATAAATGAATACAAGACTTTCCTAGCACATGTGAAGCCATGGGTTCAATGCTCATCATTGTGATAAATAGTAAATACTCTATTTCCTATCTGTGTTTGGTTTGTTATAAACCATTTTTCCCTCTTAAAACTTTTCAGTAAAACTATACTAAAAAAAGATGGGCTATGGCTATCTCATGTGTTCTCTAACAGAAGCCCAGCAAAACCCCATTACAGATTAAAGGGAAGCACAGGTGGGAGAAATGCTGAAGGGTAAGTTTGGATCCAAGAGCACAGTGCATTGCATTAGCCAGCCAGGCTGGAGTTCTAAAAATCTTACTCAGAAGACAGAGAAGAGGCATAAAAACTAGGGGACTATCTTTCAGACTTCAGCAAGAATAATCTGGCAGGGACAAAGGATGACTCAATTTACTCAGTACTATTTCTGGGTAACTTAGTAACTTATTTGTGACCTTATGTTCCTGAGCAGGGGAGGAAACGATGCTGAATTCAAGAGATAACAAGACTACTTACAAACAATCAAAAAAAGATTTGTCTGCTTTCTGGCAGTGGTGTTGTTGAAGGAGAGATCCCCTTCCCTCCCTTTTGTCCTCACTACCAGTGTAAGAAAGGAGATCTGATCCCAAGGGGTTCACAAGAGCAGGAGAGCTGTCCCTGCCCCTCACATGCTACAGTACTTGAGAAAGCAGGTCCTGCACCCTACCTGGATAGCACGGTAGAACTAGCCCTGGAAATGGGGGATGCAGGTCCATAACCAGGGCTTTGAGTTGGCCTACCCCAATATCTATGCCATGGATGAACTAACGGAGTGTATGAAGAGGCCAGTTCTACAGACCCAAAACTACAGGATCTCCACGACACAGGGCAATGGGAGGATATCTAAGAAGAGTCTCAGTGAGGTTATAGTACTGACAAAGTAGCAGAAGCCATAGGGCTCATACCAGACCAGGAGTCATTATAATGAACATTCACAAGCAAAAAACGTGTAGACAAAAGGGAATATTGTGGGACATACTGAGACACACTACAGCTTCCACAATGAGATTTCTTTTTTCTGTTGGGAGAGGTTTCAAGGGTGGAGGGTGGGTTTGAGGGGAGGTGGGAGATGAGAGGGAACAGGGTATATGATGTGTAATTCACAAAATAAAAACACAATTAAAAAGGAAAAAAAAGAAAAAATTAAGGAGATTAGCAACAAGAATCCTAATTATGCCTCAATGACTGAGGATACAGAAGTAGTAAGAAAAATAAAGGGGACAGAAGAAAGGTCCTATGAAGGAACAGAAAAATAGCATCTTGCCATTGATTGCTTCAGGTGTTCCGGTTTGGAAGTGCCAGTTTGCAAGTCTAAGATCCCGAAATTCCACTAAAGCCAGACTTAGTGATAGACTTGCAGAGAGATACTACTGGAAGCCACAAAGGTGCTGAAGACAGACACTTGTTAAGTATCTATGCAAGTAGGGAAAAGCCCAAAAAAAACATAAAAACAGTGTTAGAAATACTGGGTGAGGAAGGAAGACTTCCTAAGAGATATGAAGAATATGCATGCATTTGTTTTTCTTTAACCTGTTCATTTTTCTTCTGAAGCCATTGCTTGTGCTTTTCTTCAGCAATTATTTTTCTTTTTTCACGTTCTTCCATTTCTTTTCTTTTTTTTATTTCTTGATTTATTTCCTGTGAGATTTTAAACAAAGAGTAACACTTAATAGAAATACCCAAATCATATAATTGAAAAAAGCCTAAGGTAAAATTAAACATGAATATAACTTCTCTTATAGGACATACATCACTAGTGACAAAATCTTATTCAAGTAACTCTAGAATAAAAGAAAGCATTGGTACAACTCATAATTTATTCTTCAGGAATACAAATAATTGGTTGGCAGCAAAACACTAGTTTCTTAGACTAAATTTTAGCAAAATTACCTGCATTGAAATCAATTTCTTTCCCACACATAAATTTTGGCATCACTGTGAGCTACTGGCAGTAGCTCAAGAGAATTACAATTTTCTTTTTAGATTCATTAAAAAACTTCTAGATTCTTGATGAAAATAAAGGATAAGAATGAAATAAGTCTTAAAATTTTAATTCATAACTACACTAAAGAAATGTAAAAAAAGCCATTTAACTTTCCTTAAAAGGGAGGAAAAAGAATCTAGAGTTTTCTTCATTGATTTTACAGCTGCTGGGATATAAAACAAAACCATGTTCAGATCCCAGATTACTTAACTACCTTTCTGTCATTAGAATCAACATGTCTAGGCATTTCCTCAGGAGAGGAATGAAGAATGAATAGCCAACAAAACACAAGCTGAATGCCACATAACTTGCTACTTGTCAGTTAAATCCATAAATTGGTTGCGAAAACTACTCAAACTAGACTTCTCTAGGATTCTACAATCAATCACTGCTGACTTCTGTATTCTCTCTCCTTAGTTGCTAATAATCAGATACATTTCACATATCTTCCATTGGTCTACTATATGACCCATTCTCCCCTTTCCCTATGACCTATCTATCTGAGCAGACATGCAAATAAGACAATTTTCACTCAGACTAATTCTAGTACCTTAAATGAAGATAAAACTTCCACAAGTACAAAGTTTTTGCACTTCAGAAAAAAATCACAGGCTATCTTTATTCTGTGCGTGCTTGTCTAAATTCTACCGGATAGAAGACAGTTGCTTCCTTCACTCCAAAACTCTCAACTTTTAAACACTATCCTTAAAAGCAAATTTCCATCTTGGTATTAAGATTTCTTTACTAACTATCCATTATTCCTTGATTACTCAGGTAATATATTTTTATAGAATGCTTGCTATATGGCTAACATGAACTGGATGGTTGTATTGTGCAATGCTCAGATATTGCATTTGTGTGAAGTGTAGGCACATGTATGCCACTGTATACATGTGTAGATGAGAGGACAACTAAAGACCTCAGAGAGAATGGGGATAGAGAGATGGCTCAGTTGTTAAAAGTATTTTCTTGCAGAGAACCCATGTTCGGTTCCTAGCACCATGTTAGGTGGAGTACAACCGCCTATAACTACATCTCCTTCCTGGGAGTCCAGTGCCCTCAGGACTTCACAGGCATCTGGATTCATGTACACACACACACACACACACACACACACACACACCTATTCACACAAAATAAAAAAAGTAAACCTACAAAGAGACCATAGATAATCTAGGCAGGTAGCTAAAGAATTTTCAGTTATAAAAATGTCAGTAAAATACAAATAACCTGTGAAGTCCAATATGCTAGCTTTTATAATATTAATGCTCAAAAATAGTTATAAATATTTAAATTTTGCAAATGGGTAATTTTAATGCCCTAAAATAATTATAACCCTATTTGACAAAAAACATTTAAAATGACTATGTCTGTTAATGGAGTCAGACTCTTATGAATGAGGCTAATCTTTTTAATAGTCTAACTTACCACATACATTTTTCTTTAAATTTTAAAAGAAAAAAAACAAAATGTCAGAGATTTAAGAAAAAGAGACTAGTGAGAGGAGGGATAGAATAGGGTAGTGGGGTGGATATGGTTAAAGTACATTACATACTTGAACAAAAATTCCATTACAAAATCCATCACTTTGTACAAGAAATATGTGCTAATTAAATAATTAAATAGTTAAGATAACTGTGGTAGCCTGCAACTAAATTCCCAGCATTTGGGAGGCTGAAGCAAGAAGAACACTGAGTTTAGGGCCAGCCAGATATATATGGTCGACTATATAGAAAGCACTCAATGCAGGTTAGTTATTATTCAGTATGAAAGGAAATAATTAATATGAAAAGCTGTTTTGAGAACAAATTAAAATAATATAAAGTCCATGCCACAATGATTAAGCATACAGAAGAGTATAATTATTTGTAATCCCTTTCACGTTTTGGATTATTTGGCATTCTTGTGCTACCTTATTACTAACTCTGATATGACTAAGGTATTTTTGTCTGAATCTTTTTTTTTTTTTTTTTTTTTGGTTTTTTGAGACAGGGTTTCTCTGTGTAGCATTGGCTGTCCTAGAACTTGCTTTATAGACCTGATTGGCCTCAAACTCATAAAGATGCACCTGCCTCTGCCTTTCAAGTGCCGGGATTAAAGGTGTGTGGCACCTCCACTCAGCTTTTGTCTGAATCTTATGAACCAGTCACGCCAGGGATATAAACATGTAGGCTGACCATTTAGCTTTTTGCCAGCTTATTTTGAGTTGTTGTAATCAGTACATTTTCATGCCTTTTATTTTGTTTTATTTCCTAAGTCCTGCTTACCTTATTTATTGCATTCCCTCTTTGATTTTATAGTCTATATCTTAAGGAGCTCAGTTTTAAAAAAAAGATTTATTTATTCATATGTTTTATGTATATGAGTGCTCTGTCTGCATGCACATCAGAAGAGGAAATCAGATTCCATTACACATGGTTGTGAGCCATATATATATAATTCTCGGTTTAGCTCTGTTCCCCATTGTTTTTTAATTTAAATGTTTATTTATTAATTCAAGTCACAGCTCCATCACAGCTCCCTCCCTCTACCCATCCTGGTCCCACCTTCCCACCCTCTATCCCATCTCCTACCTATCCTACTCCTCCAAAGAGGAATCTCTAATGGCTAAGAGACACTTGAAGAAATGCTCAACATCCTTAATCATCAGAGAAATGCAACTCAAGACTACTCTGAGATTCCATCTCACACCTGTCAAAATGGCTAAGATCAAAAACTCAAATGACAGCACATGCTGGTGAGGTTGTGGAGAAAGGGGAACACTCCTCCATTGCTGGTGGGAGTGCAAACTTGTACGACGACTATGGAAATCAGTCTGGCAATATCTTAGAAAACTTGGAATAGCTCTGCCTCAAGACCCAGCCATACCACTCCTGAGCATATATCCAACCAAACCACAAGGACATCTCCTCAGCTATGTTCATAGCAGCTTTATTTGTAATAGCTAGAAACTGGAATCAACCCAGATGTCCTTCAACCAAAGAATGGATTAAAAAAAAAAAAACTGTGGTACATCTACACAATGGAATACTACTCAGCCATTAGAAACAAGGAAACATGCAATTTGCTGCCAAATGGATGGAAGTAGAAAAGCTCATCCTGAGTGAGCTAAGCCAGACCCAGAAAGATGCACATGGCATGCATTCACTTATAATTGGATGTTAGCCATATACTACAGGATAACTATCCTACAACCAACAGACTGAAAGGAACATGAACATAGATTTTGTTACCTGTTACCTTGTTACTTTGCCCTAGTGGAGCTTCCATGTAGGCTCCCGGTGCAAGAGGATGCTCTTTAGCCCTCATATGAGTGATGAACTTGAGGGGGGGGGGCTGATATGTATGGGAACCCCACACCAGAAGAGTAGGATAGGTGGAAGAATGGGCAGAGGGTGGGAGGGTCAGACCAAGAGGGGTGGAGGAAGGGGACTGTGATGGAGATGTAACTTGAAGTAATAAATATAGAGAAAAAAGAAAAAAGAAACTTCTTGCCTTGTATACAGAGAAAGTCAAAATGATGTGAAGTAACTCCCTTCTTAAGAAGAAACTTGTAGGGAAGACCCAGACAAAGCTGTAAGTACCTCATTGGCCTCTCTGCTTTAACACAAGGTAGTAAATCAGAGTGTGAGTCTAATCTCAAGTCAATTAGTTAAAAACAAGCAAAACCAAAATACAGTACCAGCTGTTCCACAAAACTGAGACAATTCAGATATATATGTATATACATATAAAAAGAACAGACTTATTACTGAGGATAGATATTTCTATTGATTCTTTTTTTTTTTAAATTCCCCAGGATGACCTTGAACTTCTGATCTTTCCAACTCTGCCTCCCAAATTGTAGGTTGGGAAACAGGCATGTGCCATTACATCTGTCAAATTTATGCCATTCTGAGAAAGGACCCCTAGGGCTTCATAAATGCTAGATAAACATTCTACCAACTAAGCTATATCTTCAGGCCTGAACAAATATTTTAAAGAGACACTATATTGAGCCTAGGGAGGACCCAGACAAAGCTGTAAGTACCTCATTGGTACTTACAGTGAGTCCCAATGGGTATAGGTCAGTAACAGAGTCTTTGTCCAGCATGTATAGGATCCTAGATTTGATTTCCAGTACTGTGGGGATGTGGAAAAGGGCTAGGCTAAACAGGTAAGATAAGATACTCACTTATCTGGGTCTCAAAAATACAAATTAATATGCAAAATAAATAAAGTATTAAAAAGATCATGATGACAATGATACAAATAATACCTGCAAAACCAAAATCAGTCATTTTCATGCTTTGTTTCATTTAATCTTTCCAAAAATCCTGTGAAAGGTTCAATTTCAACTCTCTTGCATAGACAGAGGAATTGAACTACAAAAGGTTAAATAACTTAGCTAATGTCAACCAGCAAATGAAAAGGTTATAACTGGGGCTAGGACTCTTATTAAACCTTCCTAACATTAAACTAAAAGGTATTTCTTAAGTCTTGTTAACAGGAAAGACTTCCTCAGAGTGTACTTTTCCAGGAACGGACTTACATTCTAGAATACAGAGTAGTGTGTAATAGGAAACAGCTGAATGGATTGGTACCTACAGTCATTTGAGTTATGCCAAGGCTCCTGACTTGTGACTGTCCACTTAGTAAGAAATTCAACACAGAAAATTTTAAAACTGATAAGGAAAATTATTGTAATACTATAAAGACTTTAGTGTCTATGATTTTTTATGTTAATATGGTTACTAACAGATGAAAATAAAATCTCCACACATTGAACAAATTTTAATACATATTTAACACATTCTATATATAATATTATCAGGAAACCACTTTAAAATGATATTGAAAAATATTTAATTAGGATTGGGACTATAATGTAAAGTTAAGAGCACTTTGCCTAGCATGCTCAATGCCCTTGGTTAAATTCTCAGAACAAAGAAATGTTTTCAATGATATGGACATAGATTAATATGTAACAGGTAGAAAATGCATGTTATAAAAGAGTTTAATTCTATTTCCTTAAAAATAAGAACTATCCTTTAATATTCGGCTATGTTTAGATATGAAGATTAGGATAAAGATTGCCTGGGAGTGGGTGCGCAGACCTTTAATTCCAGCACTCTGGAAGCAGAGACAGGTGGATCTCTGTGAGCTCAGGATTCAACTGAGATCATTCTTTAGTTTTACCTCTAGAACTTTCTGCTGTAGTCGGCCACGCTCTTCTTTTTCTTTGCCAACAAACCACATCTCCCATGGTGTCAGGCTGCTTTCCCGTAATTGCACCTGCCTTTGTTTTTGTTTATCCTGTGACTCAGCTTCAGGGCTACAAGAGAGGATGTGTGGCACTTACTACAGAGAACTCTTCTTTCCACTCAGAATCACTTATCTGTACAATGAAAACAAAATGTCATATTTCTAACAGTTTGGTTTTCACAAATCCATTTGAATTAGTTTATCCATCAAACTGCTTTTACTTCTAAAACCATACTATTCGAGAATCCATGGTAGGATTCCAAACCCAATCTATCCTATTTGGATGGCTAATTACTACATGTAATCCTAACTCAACCCTTCCCCCTTTTCCTTCATGGGAAAAAAATAATGTGGATACACACCAAGAAATGTAAAGCAAAAATGTGTTAACAATCAGGGATTCTGGGTAAATGGTAAACAGAAATTTTTTAAGATTCTCTTTCAACTTTGTATAAGTTTGAAATTGTTTTAAAATTAAAAAGTTACAAAGAAGGATTCGCTGACCTTCACCCTCAGGACTACACAGGTCGGATTTCTCACTTTCCCTGCCCCCACCTCCCTTGCTTGCTTCAACCAGCTCTTTGGGGCAGACCCAGCTCACCTGAGCCTCTGAGAGCTGTGCCCCAAGCTCCACCTTACCTTCTCTGCTCTGCTGGAGGTGACAAGGCCTCACTCAGCAGGAACATACAGCTCCATCCTTTGGACCCTGTACCACCACTAGTTTCCCTGAACCCCAACACCTAGGGCAGATCTCCCCTTCCCTCTCCCTGACCAACACCCCACCCTGCCCAATGCCCTGGGATCCTCCAAGCTGCTCTGAGCTGGGGGTGGTCTCTCCAAACCACATCTTCTGCACCTGTGCCTCCTGCCATCCACTGACCTTCACCCTCAGGACTACATAGGACTACACAGGACTACACAAGACTACACAGCCTGTGCAGACTAACATGTCAACAGGATTATAAGGCCACACCAAAGCTCCTTCCTTGGCACCAAGTTCAGAAGGCACCAGGAACAAACAACTAAGGAACACCAGATGGCAAAAGGCCAGCGAAAGAACAGAACTGGCAAAAGTCAGGAAAATATGACTCCAACAAAATTTGGCTGGCCATACTAATACAGCAAGAGCTGACCATTCCACAATGGCTGAAACATAAGATGATGATGAGAAATCTATACTTATGAAAATGATAGAGGCCTTAAGAGAAGAAAACAAATTCCTTAAAGAATTTAAAGCCACAATCCTACAGATAAAGCAATGGATAATTCCTTTAAAGACTTCCAAGCTAACTCAGTCAAACAAGAATGGGAAAGAGACAAAGTTATGAAAGAATTGCAGGCAAAGATAACAAAATTAGAACAGGAAATGTATAAAACAGTTCAAGACCTGAAGCTGGAAATGGAAACAATAAAGAAAACACAAGAAGAGACAATCCTGGAGGTAGAACACCAAGGAAAAAGAACAGGAACTACAGAAATGGGCATCACCAATAGGATACAAGAGATGGAAGACCGAATCTCAGGTGTGGAAGACTTAATTGAAAAAGTCAATACAACAACCAAAGAAAATGAGAAACCTGAAAAGTCCTCACCTATAGCATCCAAGAAATCAAGGACTTATTGAAAAGATGGAACCTAAGAATTATAGCATAGATGAAAGAGAAGACTCCAGACTCCAAGGATCAAGAAAGATTTTCAACAAAATCATATAAGAAAATTTCCCAAACCTAAAGAAAGAGATACCAGTAAAAATCCAAGAGGCATACAGCACTCCAAACAGACTGGATCGGAAAAGAAATTCCTCCCATCACATAATACTTGGAACTCCAAATATACAGAACAAAGAAAGAATATTAAAAGCTGTAAGAGAAAAGGCCAAGTAACATATAATGTCAGACCCCTCAGAATTACACCCAACTTTTCCTCAGAAACTTTAAAAGAAGGGCATCTCTACAAGCCCTAAGAGATCACAGGTGCCAGCCCAGACTACTTTTCCCAGCAAAACTTTCAATCACCATAGATGGAGGAAACAATATATTCCACAACAAAACCAAATTCCAACAATATCTACCCATAAATCCAGCTGTACAGAAGATCCTAGAAGGAAAATTCCAACCGAGAGAAGGTAACTGCAGCCAAGAAAACACAGGAAACAACTCCAATACAGATAAACCAAAAGAAACACACAAACTCACTACCACCACCTACATCAATATAGCAGGAAATAACAAACTAGGGTCATTAATATCTCTCAACATCAATGGACTGAACTCACCAATAAAAGGAGACGGGCTTATAGAATGGATATGAAAATAAGATCCATCATTTTCCTGCATACAAGAAACACACCTCACCAACAAAGATAAGACTCTACCACAGAGTAAAGGGTTGGGAAAAGGTTTTCCAAGCAAATGGAAGCAAGCTGGAGTAGCCATCATAATATCCAATAAAATAGATTTTCAACTAAAATTAATCAAAAAAGATAGGGAAGGACACTACATACTTGTCAAAGGAAAAATTCATCAAGATGACATCTCAGTACTGACTATATACCCCAAATACAAAGTCACCCACATTTGTAGAAGAGATATTACTAGAGCTTAAACCACACATTCATCTCCACACCCTAATAATGAGAGACTTGAACACCCCACTGACACCAATGGACAGGTCATTGAGACAGAAGCCAAACAGAGAAACAATGATACTAACAGAGGTCATGAATCAAATGGACTTAACAGATATCTACAGAACATTTCACACAAAATCAGAAGAATATACCTTCTTCCCAGCACCTCATGAAACCTTTTCCAAAATTGATCATATAGTTGGACATAAAGAAAACCTCAACAGATACAAGAAAATTGAAAGAACCCCTTGTATCTTATCAGACCACCATGGATTAAAGCTGGAATTCAACAACAGCAGAAATATCAAAAAGCCCACACATTCATGGAAACTGAAACACTCTCTACTTAATGACTACTGGGTCAAGGAAGAAATAAAGAAGGAAATCAAAGATTTCCTAAAATTCAATGAAAATGAAGGCACAACATACCCAAACCTATGGGACTCAGTGAAAGCAGTGCTTTGAGGAAAGTTCATAGCACTAAATGCCTTCAAAAAGAAAACTATGACAACTCATATTAGCAACTTAACAGCGGAACTGGAGGAGCTAGAAAAAAAAAAAGAAGCAAACACTCCCAAGAGGAGCAGATGGCAAGAAATCATCAAACTTAGGGCTGAAATCAACAACTTAGAAACAAAAAGAACAATACAAAGAATTGATGAAACCAAAAGTTGGTTCTTTGAGAAAAATCAACAAAATAGACAAACCCTTACCTAAACTAACTAAAAGGCAGAGGGAAAATATCCAAATCAACAAAATCAGAAATGAAAAGGGAGAAATAACAACACACATCAAGGATCCAAAGAGTCTTTAGGTCTTACTTCAAAAACCTGTATTCCACAAAATTTGCAAATGTAAGTGAAATGGAAAACTTTCTTGATCGATTCCACCTACGAATATTAAATCAAGTTCAGGTTAACAAAGTAACAGTCCTATAACCCGTAAGGAAATAGAAGTCATTAAAAGTCTTCCCACCAAAAAAACCCCAGGGCCAGATGATTTCTGCACAGTATTCTACCAAACCTTCAAAGAACTGCTAATACCAATACTATTCAAACTCTTCCACAAAATAGAAATGGAAGGAACACTGTCAAACTCATTCTATGAGACCACAGTTCACCCTGATTCCTAAACCACACAAAGACCCAACAAAGAAGAGAACTTCAGACCAATTTCCCTCATGAACACAGATGCTAAAATACTCAATATTTGCAAATCGAACTCAAGAACACATCAAAAGTATCATAAACCATGATGAAGTAGGCTTCATCCAAGGAATGCAGGGGTGGTTCAACATACAAAACTCTATTAATTTAATGCATCATATAAACAAGCTGAAAGAAAAAAACCACATGATCATCTCATTAGATGCTGAAAAATCATTTGACAAAATCTAACCTCCCTTCATGTTAAAAGACTTGGAGAGAGCTGACATACAAGGACCATATTTAGAAATAACAAAGGTGATATACAGCAAGTCAGTAGCCAACATTAAATTAAATGGAAAGAAACTTAAAGCATTTCCCATAAAATCAGGGACAAGGCAAGGATGCCCACTCTCCCCATACCTCTTCAATATGTACTTGAAGTCCTAGCCAGAGCAACGAGACAACTAAAGGAGATCAAGGGGACACAAATTGGAAAGGAAAGTCAAATTATCTCTATTTGCAGATGATATGATAGTATACATAAGCGACCCCAAAAATTCCACCAGACAACTCCTACAACTGATAAATACCTTCAGCAAGGTGGCTGGATGCAAAATTAATTAAAAAAAAAAAACACCAGAAGCCCTTCTTTATACAAAAGATAAATGGGCAGAGAAAGAAATTATGGAAACAACACCCTTCACAATTGCCACAAACAATATAAAATACCTGGGGGTAACTCTAATCAAGCAAGTGAAAGACCTGTATGACAACAACTTCAAATCTTTGAAGAAAGAAATTGGAGATGACATCAGAAGATAGAAAGATCTCCCATGTTCATGGATAGGTAGGATCAACATAATAAAAATGGCCATCCTACCAAAAGCAATATACAGACTCAATGCAATTCCCATCAAAATACCACCACAATTCTTTACAGACCTTGAAAGAACAACTCTCAACTTCATATGGAAAAACAAAAAACCCAGAATAGCTAAATCAATCCTGAACAATAAAACAACATCTGGAGGTATCACCATCCCTGATTTCAAGCTATACTCCAGAGCACTAGTAATAAAAACAGCATGATACTTGTATAGAAACAGACAAGTTGATCAATGGAATCTAATCAAAGACCCAGAAAAAAACCCACACACTTATGGTCACTTAATTTTTGACAAAGAAGCCAAAATCATACAATGGAAAAAGAAAAGTATCTTCAACAAATGGTGCTGGTCTAACTGGATGTCAATATATAAAAGAATGCAAATAGACCCATGTTTATCAACTTACACAAAACTTAAGTCCAAGTGGATCAAAGACCTTAACATAAAACTGGACACAATAAATTTAATAGAAGAGAAAGGGGGAAAAACCTTGAACTCATTGGCACAGGTGACAAGTTCCTGAAAGAACACCAAAGGCCCTAAGACCAACAATTAATAAATGGGACCTCATGAGATTGAAAAGCTTCTATAAGGCAAAGGACACTGTCATTAGAACAAAATGGCAACCTACATATTGGGAAAAGACCTTCACCAACTCCACATCTGACAGAAGGCTAATATCCAAAATTTATAAAGAACTTAAGAAATTAAACACCAAGAAACCAAGTAACCCAACCAAAAAAATGGGATACAGAGCTAAACCAAGAATTCACAAAAGAACAATCTAAAATGACCTCAAGAGACACCTGAAGAAATGCTCATCATCCTTAAATATTAGAGAAATGCAACTCAAGACTACTTTGAGATTCCATCTCACACCTGTCAGAATGGCTAAAATCAAAAACTCAAATAACAGCACAGGCTGACTAGTTTGTGGAGAAAGGGGAACACTAAGCCATTGCTGGTGGGAGTGCAAACTTGTACAACCACTATGGAAATCAGTCTGGCAATATCTTAGAAAACTTGGACTAGCTCTACCTCAAGAACCAGCCATACCACTCCTGGGCATATATCTAAAAGATTCCTCACCAAGCCCCAAAGACATCTCCTCAACTATGTTCATAGCAGCTTTATTTGTAATAGCTAGAAATTGGAAACCCAGATGTCCTTCAATTGAAGAATGGGTTAAAAAAAAAAAAAAACTGTGGTACATTTATACAACGGAATACTATTTAGCTATCAGAAACAAGGAAATCATGCAATTTGCAACTAAATGGATGGAACTAGAAAAGCTCATTATGAGTAAGCTGAGACTCAGAAAGATACATATGGCATATATTCACTTATAACTAGATTTTAACCATATAGTACAGGATAACCATCCTACAATCAATAAACCCAAAATGGACTTGGTTACCTGTTGGTGGGACAGTCCACCCTAGTGGAAGTGCCATGTATGCCCCCTGTGCAAGAGGAAGCTTTTAGACCTCAGATGTGGATGTTGGGTACTGAAGGTAAGTACTCCATAATAGCAATGTGTGCTTTTAACCACTCAGCCATCTCTACAGCTTTTTTTAAAAATTTTTTTCTTGTGATGCTGATTAAATCCAATGCTTGTCTTAGCATTCTGCCTGATGCAAATTCCTCACTCCTAAAATCTACTTAGTTCTTTCTGTCTTTATTTGTTCCTTCTAGCAAATAATGGCCTCATCAACTGCTTTACATAATTTCTCTACTTCATTGTGAATCAATGAATGCTGACTCATTTTCCTGTTATTATTCATTTAATCACACCCTTATAGAATCTGTATTCTGGGAGGAAAAAGATACAACTGATGTATTATTTACACACTTCCTTCTTTCTCAGTCTTGCAGAATGATCTTCTCTTGTCCTACATCATTAAGTATTTTTCTTGGTCCCACATCAATAATATAACTCAGATCTTCATCTTGGGTTCCAGATTTCTTTCCAATCATGTGGTTAGCAAAGTCAGTACAAAATAAATCCAATCCTTTGAGCGAGTATTCACCGGAACACCCTAATAAAAGTCCACTTCTCTTACAACCCTTAGTGAAGAGTACCCACACCCACCCACTCAACAAAACCAGAAAGTCCCACTTTTATCTCCACATGCTCCCACACTCTACATACATATGGCCACTTGCGATATCATCTCTATAGCCTTCTGTTTTTTCTAGCCATTCTCTTCTCTAACCTTACAATTACTCTGAATATAAATAGTCTTTCCCCTTTCTTTCAAACCACCCTTATTAGCTGTATCCAGGTTCACCTTTGAATGAATCCTTGTATCATCTCAAAGTTCTTCAGTGTGTCCTTTACCTTCAGCATAAAAACCAAACTCCTGAGTGTGACAGCCATGAATTGGCTCCTTCTCTTAGCAAACTGATCCAGACTTCATATTTCAGGTTTGCTGAACTGCAAGTTGATGAATGCACATGACATTGTGCTCTGTCTACAGCTTTTCCATAAAAGTGAGATTCTTTTTCTATGCCTTGGCGAGGCCTGATAAATTCTGCATTTTTTTCTCTTTCAGTTGCACCCGCAACTACTCCTTTGACTCACGACTGAAGTGTGGAAACAGGCTAAACCTAGGTCATGTCAGCTAATTCACGCTTTGAATGAGACCCAAATGTGCCTACTTCCTCCCTAGCAGGCTCCCTTTTGCTTAATTTTGGTTCTTGGAAGTTAGTGTGAATCTCAGTAGCTGAGTTTTATTCTGATGGCCTTTATTCCTCTTACCTTGTGCTGTTAAACTGTGACATACTGCTTGGTTCTTTTATTTATTTTTTTAATATTTATTTATTACTTCAGGTTACTTACTTACACCTCATTCCCAGTGTCCTCTTTCCACCCCTCCCAGTCCTGCCCTCCCACCCTCTACCCCCTATCCCTTCATATGATTGCTGAAATGGGCCGGGGGACTGTTATGTAGGGACATTCCACTCCAGAGGACTGCTTGGTTCTTTTAGTACTGATTAGAAGGTATTCACCAAAGCCTTCGAACTTATTTTTAAAATATGTGAAACCCACTCTGTCCTAACAGCTCTTGTGAAAAAGACTCCTAAAATTAGAATTCAAAGTTCAATTAGGATAATCAGAGAAGGCCTGTTTCTTGTTGCTATAAGCTAGGAAACTGGAAAAATGGCTTGCTTGCTTACCACACAGAGTAAGCAAGCAGTCAATAATCTACAACTTTCACCTCTCACCCTTACAAAACTGTCCATGCATTTGAGTGACTCTCTAATTCTCACATGAATGCCTTATACTGAAAGGGGTTATCTTGCTACTTATATAGTTAGAAATTTGTAAATGCTTCCTAAAGATGACATAAGGAATATACACTAAAATGAAGTTGTCTTAGAAACATTCCTTCAGGGACAGGCCCTTTGCTCCAGTTTCCACATAAGGAATAATGAGTACATGGTATAAGGAAAGTGAGCCTGACACGAACACCTAGGTACTAAAGCTATGCACTGCTTATAACTAGCTATATGCCTGAGTCACACCTAAACAAACACACGAATTATCTTCTCCCCTCCCCCATTCATCTTTTAAAAGGCTTAATTTTATTTATGTGAAGATGTATATGAGTTTATGTGCACCAAGTGTAAGCATGCAAGTGCCAGACGGGGACAGAAGGTGTCAGATCGCCTGGAACTGGAGTTACAGAGGGTTGTGAATCACCTGATGATGGTACTGGGAATTGAACCTGGGTCCTCTGCAAGAGCAGTCAGCTCTCTTAACTGCTGATCTGTCTCTCCAGCCCAAGTCAGACTTTTTATCTGTATTCTGATATAGTTTTTTTATTTGTTTTAGGATTTTTTTTGGGGGGGGGGGTTGAAAGATGATTTCTCTGGTTACTCCTGGCTGTCCTGGAGTTGCTTTGTAGACCAAGCTGGCCTCAAACTCACAGAGATTGCCTGCCTCTGCCTTCTGAGGGCTGAGATTAAAGGCCTCTGTCACTACATCCAACTCAGTTTTGTTATTTGTAAAATGATTGACTTGTGTTTTCATTTCTTGATCGTAGAGGCCTTGTATATCTTGTTTATGGTCCCCTCTACCTACGTTAATATGTGGCAAAATAGTAAATGTTTGATGAATGAATGCAATATAATGTAAATAAGCATATTGAGAATGTGTTAATAACCCCTTGAAGAATATTCACTACTCCATTAAGTGTTCCTACTCAGTTCAGAGTTAACTTGTTCCTGCAGAGTAAGAACATTACCGGTGTCCGTACTCAGCTCTTTACATTAAAAGCAGCTACTTACTACAACCTACTACACATTTTGATGATAAATTTAGGGAAAAGAGCACTAGAGTCAACAAAGTGGTTTTTGACTCCTGGCAGCAAAGTTTTGTGTGGTTGAGACTGTGTACAGTAAGTTTCCATAGGGAGTGAGGCTGCAATAATCAGTCTCAGGAAAAGGGACTAAGAATCATGGGGAAACAGTGGTCCTTTATAAGAATTTGCCCAGCACCCTAGGATGCAGGTGCTGCTAAGCCTTTGAGTTGGAAGACAGGAGGCTATGGAGGTAGGGGTGGGGTGGGAGAAGGCAAAGTATCCCGAGGATCATCTCTAAGGACTCTCGACAAGGACTGTCAGGGCCGGGCCTTGAGTTTACCTGGAGCGCCCCGGTAACTCCAATCCTTCACGGCTCTCCACCCTGGCCTTTGACTCGTGGGCATGTTCGTCCAGGCCCTCTTCTTCCTCCCCGTCACTGTCGTCCTCGCCAAACGGAAAGCTCTGGTGGCCAAGGGGAGACAACAGGGACAGGGTAGAGTTGCTGCAGCTCACAAGCAGCGGCGACAAGCACTCGGTCAACTCCACCTCTGCCAGACCTGGGTCCCGAGAGTTCGCTATGAGGTCGGTGACAGAGATCGAGGAGGACCTGGAGCCCGGTTGGTAGCGAAGGAGGAAGTGGGTGCATCGAGCGGGAGACGCGGCCCGCTGTGACCCAGCCGCCCGCATCAGGCCCGCCAAGTTCAAACGGCCCGAGCTGGGCCAGAGACGCATTCTCCCAGAAGGCTCCCCGCGCGTCCGCCAGCCAATCAGCGCCAGCGCGAGGCCGTGTTGTCATAGAGACGCTTGGAGACCCGGAGGGGCTTTGTCGCGCCCGAGGAGCTTGATTTGCTCAGTCAAGGGTTGGAGGGCTCCCCACTGATCGCGTCAGCTTCGCGTCTCTTTAGTCCACCGCCAGGTCCTGCAGCTCTCCTGACTGTAGTGTTTGCTGTGGTATTGTAGGTTATTTCGTACGAGTTTGCCCTGGTTTTGTAGGCCATTTGGTACACGACACGTGTCATTGTCACTAAGGTAGATCCTTTTAAAATAAAAGCAGAAGCCAGAAGCCATGATTATGGCCCCTCCCTCATATAAAGTCAGGATCATAAACAACTAGCACTCGTAATTAATTTTTTTCTCGACTTATTTATTTATTTATATTTATATTTTATTTTATTTTTTACATCTAGCTGCAGTCTAGGGAAGAGAACTTTATCCAAGCCAAGAATTCTCTCTTTGGGCACAGTCTCTCACGGTATCAGCAGCTGCTGTCAACATATAGAGTTTGTCAGGGTGTGTGAACTTTTTGGCCTTTTAAAGCGTTTGTGTCCACTCCAACCTGCCCATACTAGACCAGATTATGACCCAGCCTTAAAATCTCTCCTCGTTCTTTTTATAATGAAAATTCACAAACTGTGTTTCAATGGACATTTTTCCCTTTGGATTTTGAGGCACTCTCCTTTTAGGGACTGAGGATCTAGATGAAGCCCACAAGGGAAAGGTGGCAGATACTGAAACGGGGCTTCTTATTCATCCTCACAAAACTGCATACAATAACCTTGCCTCAGGACCCAGCCATACCACTTCTGGGTATACACCCAAAGGACCTCTCACAGAGACATAGGGAAGTCTCCTCATCTATGTTCATAGCAGCCTTATTTGTAATAGCTAGAAATTGGAAACAACCCAGATGTCCCTCAACTGAAGAATGGATTAAAAAATTGTGGTACATCTATACAATGGAATATTACTCAGCTATCAGAAACAATGAAATCATGCAATTTGCAACCAAATGGATGGATCTAGAGGAGCTCATCCTGAGGGAGCTAACCCAGTCTCAGAAGGATGCACATGGCATCTATTCACTTATAGTAGGATTTTAACTATATCGTACAGGATATCTGTACTACAACCAACACATCAAAAGGAACAAGGACATAATTTTTTTTTATCTTTTTCCTTCTTTTTTCTTTTTTTCTTTTTCCTTTTCCCTTCTCTTTTTCCTCTCTTTTTTTGTTGATATTCTTTGTTTTTGTGGGTTTGTGTGTTTGTTGGTCTTTTTTTTAGTATTCCCCCAGTAGCAATGAGACACCATTCACTGGCAGTACTGCCTCGTAGGCCCCCGGTGAATAAAGAGGCTCTTGGCCCTCATATGACTCCTGATCTGTGGTGAGAGACTGTTAGGCAGGGACACTCCACCCCAGAGGAACAAGACGGAAGGGTCGGGGGGTAGAGCATGGGAGGGTGGGGCTGGGAAGCGGGAAAAGAGGACAATATGATAAGGATGTAACCTGAAGCAACAAACAAATAAACTTATTAACTAAAAAAGAAAAAAAAAGGCAGGGGGCAGGGCTGAAACACTGTGAATGGAACAGAGGATACAGCCATTCGGCCTGGATTTGCAGACCTCCAGGTGTAGAGAAGACGTGGAGCTAAGGTAAAATACAAGAGAATTGTGGTATTGGCCCATGCCTTTGACTTCAGCGGAGACGGGGGGGGGGGCACCTTAGAGTTGGTGGTCTTATGTATTCTGGAGTCATACAGAGCAGGGTGGTGAGGGTGCATACTCTTGGTCCCACCATTCAAGAAGAGTACACCCTTGGTCCCAGCTCCCAGCACACTGGAGACAGAAACGGGCAGATCCCGGAGCTCAGGGTCAGCCTGATGCAGGGCAAACTCTAAATAGAGAAAGACTTCGATCCAGGAGTGGTGGAACACATCTTTGATCCCTTCAGATGGCAAACACAGGTCCCTGTTCCCAATAATTAGAGTTCAGAGACACACATGGGATTTGGAGGGAGCTAGGTTTGGAGGCTACTTACAAAAGGCCGTCTCGATGCAGGCAGATTGTCCTTTGGGATCTCAAAATATATACACTAGAGCTGGTTTAGCTCCAAGGTGACAGAATGATTTCTTCTTTAACCCGGATTGAAAGATAACGCTTTGTATGTTGTCAGAAGGCCAAATTTGCTTCAGGAGAAGTACTACCTAGCCCCCCCATCCCCCCCAGGAAAAAAAAAAAGAGGGCAATTGTCCTAGGGTTGGTATTGGGGCAGGGCTCTGTTCTTATCGTTCCAGGAGAATCAAAGTGTCCATTAGGGGAGCCCGGGGACGGCTGGACAGTGGAATCCTCAGCAGAGAGCAGAATCAGGTACCAAGGAGGACGAGTGACCCAGTTGATTCTGCCTGGCAGACTTCCTCAATAGCTGTCTCCATCGGGGGCCTGCAACCACCACAGCAATCCAATGTCACTGGGACCGCTCAGCTCTACACAATGCCCCAACAGGAACCTCAGTGAAACCTGCAAGATCAGCTTCTGCCTACAAACCCCTTAGGTCATCTAAACAGCTGAGAACAGAAGGACTGAACATAAAAGGATTGTACTAACATTTTTAATCATTTTTCCCATTTGGGTTGGGGCCCCAAACAGGTCTACTACGACCCAAATCAGCAGGAAGTCACTTTAAGAGAGCGACGTCCCATGCCCAGAGGGTGGGGAGGGTGTTTCTCTGCCCTTCTTTTTGGTTATTTGAAGGATAACTGAAAACTCTGTTATGAGGGGAAGAGACTACAAGCTGATAAATGGTCCTGTCTTAATGGGTTTTGGAGGTTAGCCCCAGGGA
>CAJQZJ010032130.1:4110593-4145496 GCA_907164525.1 Lophiomys imhausi
AGTCATTGGTATGTTCTTAGTTTTGGAAGCTGCAGGCTCTGCACTTCCTATATAAGCAAATATATTTATCCCTCTCAGGTCTCTGAGGTGGTTGAAGAATAGACAGCTAGAGTCTTATAGTTAAATTTTGAACTGTTTAGGAATCAAGAGGGTGTTATAGATCTAAGAAGATACTCTTAAAAGTGTGTTGCAAGATAGTATGAATGTTGAGTCACATATAGACCTTTAAACTCATGGAGTTGGTTGGATGGTGGAATGTTGGAGTCGGGGGCCGGGTGTGTGTGGACTGGACATTGGGAAGGTATGCTGGGCCAGTTTACTCTCATGGGTGTGGCATATTTGTGTCTGTTGTTTTGTGTAATACTTACTGTTGTGGGAGAGGGAACCAGCTGTTGGGCTGAAGGGGAAACTTCTGGGGGGAGGGGGGGGGAAGGGCGGGATGGGA
The DNA here is from genome assembly GCA_907164525.1 of Lophiomys imhausi. NCBI lineage: Eukaryota > Metazoa > Chordata > Mammalia > Rodentia > Muridae > Lophiomys > Lophiomys imhausi. Next base: position 4,111,039 of record CAJQZJ010032130.1, read on the forward strand.
GGGGGGAAAAGGGAGGGGTTTGTTACTGGGATGTAGCTTGAAGAGGGGAGAATAAAGTATTTAAAAAAAAACTGCATAATTTGTAAACACAGTTTTTGTCTAGCTCCTAACCTATATTACCGTCAGAAACATCACAAGTGAAAAATGTGAATGACTAACATAGCACACAAGTTTAATGATCAAAGACACAAAATCCGATGATTTTTTTTTTTGGTTTTTCGAGACAGGGTTTCTCTGAATATCTCTGGCTGTCCTGGACTCACTTTGTAGACCAGGCTGGCCTCGAACTCACAAAGATCCGCCTGCCTCTGCCTCCCAAGTGCTGGGATTAAAGGCGTGCGCCACCACCGCCCGGCCCGATGAATTTTTTTTAATCTGTAGAATTTTTATAGAGCAGTTAGATATGGTAGAAATGCTAGCAACCAAAAGTGAGGCACACTGTACATGACATGCACTATTTTGTTCAATTTTTCAGTGGAAACAACATTGGACGAAAATTGTACAACGGACTAAGAAAAGTGACGTAGTGGAAGTATTGCTATGCCTTAGTCCAGTTATTCAAGTATTGTCATATCTGGTTAAAATCTTTCATCGGAGCACATCCTTGGTGTCAGTAACCCAGAGACACTGGACTGCGTTACAGCTTCACAAAAATGCTTGAGAAACAATTTCCCAACAGAAATAACCTAAAGGTTATTAGGTTAGGGAAGCGAAGAGATATGGCTTTGAACCAGTGGTTTTCCTCTTAATATCCTTAAATAAACTATTTGACAATGACCTTAATTTAACCCTCTCCAAAACAATTTACCCCACTATCATATTTATTCATTAGTCATCAGCTCTACTTCAGGACCTGACATTTACAATGGTAAACTCTGACACGTTCCCACATTAAACCTCCTGGTGTGAGAATCTTATATATCATGTACTTTCCTTACCCCACCCTGAAATGTTTTATTAAAGTATCCTTGATACTCTAGTATCACTGTGCCTACTAAGAGCATTATGCTTTAGCAAAACTGGAGCCTTAAAGGCAAAAGGCAGTTCCATGGCCTGCCTCGATTGTTTGAATAAAGTCACATCTGTGGTCTACTTTTACAGTGCTTTTATTACTTGGACTGAAAAGCAATAGTCAAGATGGTTAGGATTATACCCTGAAGTTATAGGGTGTGGACTTAACATCTTAATACTCATTTATTTTCACTTCAACAATGTTTTTTTTTTTTAAGATTGGAATGGAAATCTGTAAGAGTGACTTTTGCTTAAAAATATCTAACTATATTACAAAACAAGTATCTTTGCCAGTTAACCTTATGGCAATTCTATGATATGGGTTTAAGAATGTCTCCCTGCACATACTGAAGTATTAACATATGAAATCATATGTCTTAGCTTGCCTCAAAAGAACCCAAGAGTAAGAGGACCTACTGAATATGGTGGAGATGAAAGATTCTTTGTGTCGTGGACAACTGTAGGTGTGCTTGTAGGCAAGGTGCTTTCTGCTACAGAAGTTTCCAACATTAGCCGTTTGTTCACCTACTCTGTTGCCTACAGTCGGACAACCTTCCCTAGCCGGGCTGTATTGACTGGCTTCAGTGGAAGAGGTTGCAGTTAGTTTCGATGTGACATGAAGTACTGGGGCAGGTTGGGGGGGGGGGGCCCCTTCTCTGAGAAGAAGGGGAAGGGGGAATGGGGGCAGAGCATGGGAGGGTAGGATTGAGAGGAGAGGAGGAAGGGGCTGCGAATGGAATGTTAAATTGAATAAATAATTTAAAAATAAAAATAAAGAAGTTTAATAAACTCATCACTGTATCCAGAGTTAAGAATGGGACTGGGGAGGGGGTTGATTCAGTCAGTAATGTGCCTACCTTGCAAGCATGAGGCCCTGAATGCAACTTCCAGCACCTACATAAAGTTGATGGGTGTGGTGGCGCAAGCTTGGGCCAACCAGTCTAGCCTAATGAGTGAGTTTCAGGCTAATGAGAGAACCTGTCCCAAAGGAGGTGGATAGCCTCCCTGAGGATGACAAGTAAAGTTGTCTTCAGGCTCCAGCATACCTGCATATACCCACACTTATAAAATAATAAACACAGAGAACTGGTCTGGATCTTATGTGTTTCAGGGATTTACTGAAATTTAATGTGGTTTATCAATTTTCTTCTTATTTGAAAAAATGAGGATTTTCCTAAGCTGCTAGGCAAGTTATTGCATATACTATCATGCAGGTTGTTAATCGTTTGCCTTTAAGTAAAAATCTAATTAATAGTATTCTCTTAAGTATCATAATTTGTTTTTCACTATTTGGTTAGGGATAAAACTTTACCTCTAAATTTCAGTATAGTGTCCTAAACGTTTACAGATAGCATGAAAATCATGTTTTAGTGGTTATTCCAACATTGCTTTTAATAATCTCTACTTAAAACTTTTAATTTGCCTGTGTAACACTAGGTACACTCAGTAATATACCTAGTTATAAATTAAAAAATATTACATTGCATTCCTGGAAACTCTTAATTGTTTAAAACATCATGACAATGCTATATTTAATACTAAATGTCTAGCACAGCTTACCACATACTTTATGTAGCTGTTTGTTTGTTTATTTATTTATTGACACACAGTCTCTCTACAAAGCCCTGGCTGTCCTAGAACTTACTAGTAGACCAGGCTGGCCTTGAATTTACTGAGATCCACCTGTCCCTGCCTCCCACGTGCTGGGATTAAAGGTGTGAGCCACCATGCCTGGCCTATTCCATTTCTTAAAGAACAAAATGAAAAGTTTTCAGTAACTGGAATTTTTAGGAAGACAGCCTTTAATTGAGATTTTCTTACCAAGTTATGATTTAATATTATCAGATGTGTAAATATACAAACATATTTAAGATGTAAATAGATGACCTTACAAAATTACAACACACAGTAAATAAATTCCTCCCACATTTTATACAAGCTACATGATTTTGATATACAAAGATTTTGTTTTTATTTCACCGACAATGTACAACCAAGACTATTTACAATGCAAGGAAAACAAACAAATGAAATAAAAAAGAAAAACATGTATATAAAGCACAATTAACACTTTGCTACTGGCAGCCACTATAGTTTAGGAGGTAGCTTTAATTAAACAAAATGAACAGAAGCCACATTTCCCAATTTGTATTCTAAAAATAATTTACATAAGAAAAATTCATCATATGCACAGTATGTACAGTTTAATCAACAAACTGCAATCTAGCTTAATTTTTTATTTAACCAGGATAACTAAGATGGCAGTGGGTTTGCTACTGACTTAACATGTATCCTTATAGAAATACATCAGAGGTCTACAGGTAAGAATCAAGTATATTAAAAAATTTTAAAGACAGGACAAGCTTTGATTCCCCCTCTCCTAATGTGTGTCCTGTTTAACCAAAGCACATAGCATCTGAGCTACTGATTGTTTTTTTTTAAATTATGGGATGGGGAAAATGGTATGGAAGTTTTCATATAACAGCACAGGAGACTCAAGCTCACTAAAAAATAAATTTAAGTGCTTTGTGTCATGATTACTACCAATTTTTTACAATTACAAAAAGGTACTCAAGTTTACTTTATAACCAAAACTATAGATAGCATGTCAACAAAATTGAAATGTCAGTGCAGCCAATGACATTAGGAAGTGTCAATTAATGGGAACATTATATGGAGTCTTCAAACCCCTTGGATACTATTAAAATCTCAATATTACTTAGTCATTTAATCCTCTCTACTAAACCCACATAACAATTAGCCCTTTGCTTTGTCCTAGTAGTGTGACTGTAAAACACCGAGGGGGGAAATCACTGTGATCTCACCAAAGTAATGTATAATGAACAAAAACAAATGTTCTGCTTAAAAAAACAAAAAAACAAAAACTAACAGCTGTTAATATTGTCCTCAAAACATCTTCGGGCTTTAGATTTATAAATCAGTTGAGCAAAACCTTTGATTTATGGACATAGGAAAAACATGAAGGTGATATCTGTTTGAACTCTCATAGCTCTAGCTGGGAGACAATCCCTTTTTTGGCCCTGAAGTAAGTCATCCTGAGATTAATGATGAAACATTAGATAAAATTACCAAGAGTTTTTCTTAGTTTTATAAATTCACATTTTCACTTTAAAAATATTAACAGCTGTCCTTTATCTTGTGCTTAATTCAGAAATAGTTTGAACTTTGCACCTGATGGATCAGAAAAAAAAAAAAAACCAACCTAATTTTCTATTGCTTTGCCATATATCAAGTCATTTTTAAGTTGTGTTTACTTCAAACACAGCAAACATTGCTGGGACATCACAAATTTTTTTTCAACAATTTATAATTTAGGTACCCACTCTTCACAAATGTCTGGTTAAGAAATAAACTGCCCCTTTCCTCCTCTTCTGCATGACAGCAGGCAGTGACTAAAGAAGGGCTTCCCAGATGAAAGGTCCAAAGACAGACAGCTCTCTGTATGAGCCCTGTGATTTGGTTGATGGGGAAACGGTTACAAACACTGTAGTTCAGTCTCTGACTCTCGGCAGATTATAAGCATAGCGCACCAGAGGAAACCCACGACTCTGGTAGAAGCAGGCTCGTCCACAGGCCTGTACCTGGTCAGAACTGTCCGAGACAAAGGAGTCTTCCTCATCCACATAGTCAGAGTGGGCCGACTGTGGGCCACAATCAGACCAGCAGGCCTCTGGTCTTTGGCAAGAAGCCGCTGTCAACACAGGACAACTGTGGGATTTTATCAAATGTTTGCACGATACTTGTTTTGTCAAAAGAAATGACTCACAGCAGTCACACACCGTCAGGTGGCCCTGCAGGTGGGAATACATGCCACAGTCATAGTAGAAGTCCTGTTCCCCACAGCCACCTTGGCTGCTGATGGAAACTGAAACAGACCCATGTTTCCTGGCAACGCGCCACTTCAATAGCTTCCAGTCTTCTTTAAACTTTGGGTTGAAGAAAACATACAGAACTGGATTCAGGCAAGCAGGCAATGGGAAAAATATCAGTGTAACAGACTTCATTATCTCAGGGCTGATAGGGATTGCCGTAATCAATGGTGCAAATGAGAAAAATGCAACAGGGCAGAAAAAGATGCAGTTGGTGAAGATCAGCCAGGCAACGTGCTTAATCATGCTAGATTGTGAGTTTTCTGACAGGTCTTCTTTCTCTAAGTTGCAGTACAGCTTAGTGTAGATAACGGCCATTAATAAAAACGCTAGTGAGTTTAATAGCACTAAGGTCACAGTGAATCCTAATGATGGTGTTTCTCCTGTAGGAAATGGCAAGCACAAGGGAGATGCAGAATATTCCCCTCCGTGGAAAATGGGAAAACAGCCTGCTACTGCAGCACCCAGCAAAGCTATAAGGGCAGCGACCCGGAACTGTCTAAGGTGACTGCTTTTTCCGTTTTTCATTATATCCTTTGCAGATATACTTCTTTCCACAGCTGCCAGTGTTAATAGGAATATAGCACTCTCTGAGGAGAAGACAGCCAGAGACCCAGCTACCTTGCAGCCACTGCCAGTCTCCCACCAAATGCCAAATTCGGCAAATCGGCCCCAGGACACAGCATCAAGAAAAGTGAGGATGCCAGTATAGATGCCCATGAGTAAGTTAGACACAGAAATCAAGCCGATGAAGAGTTTGGAGGCAGTCAGTGATGAACAAGATGTAAACACTGTTAAAATGACAAGCAGATTGAAAAGCAAGGCGACCAGGAAAATGAACCACACTGTAAGGCGAATCATCCAGCTTCCCAGCAAATATTCACAGGGCTTAAAAGCACCTAGAAATGAAAAAGAAAGGGTACAATGAAAGACAGTTAGGGAACGCCATGGATCATATGGTCTGGCTTAGCAATTAAATCTAGAATAAGCCTGCAAACTGCAAATTGAAAAATTACTACTTCTAAGACATTTTAGTCACAGACTAGTTTATTTAAAAATAAACTGTCCTTGGGGCCAGAGAGATGGCTCAGAGATTAAGAGCACTGACTGCTCTTCAAGAGGTCCTGAGTTCAATTCCCAGCAACCACATGGTGGCTCATAACCATCCACAATGAAATCTGGTGCCCTTTCTGGCCTGCAGGTATACCTGCAGTCAGAACACAGTATACATAATAAATAAAACAATAAAATAAAATAAACTGCCCTTAATTTTTGAAATTAAATATTTGGTAGGCTCACATGGAGATAACTGAAAGAATATATGCCAATTATTATTTATATACATAAGGTACATATAAATATATATATATATTATAAATAATATATCGGCATATAAAAGGTACCCAGTCCAAATACTGAAAAATGAAATCAGATGGCTTACACCTTAATGGTCTTCCTCTTAGATCCCTACAGATTCCATCCTATCCCTTGTGGATAATAACGCCTGTTTCATAGAGATGTGCGGCTTACACTGAATTACATGTTTGATGTCCTTAAGCCACTGCCAGATATATTGTTAGACTTCAGTAAATACTGGCTCTCTTCTTTTTCTAGTCTCCAAATACTTTACAACTATATATGTATGTACACAAATTCTTAAACAGATTTCTATCCATTTCTCTTGGCTTTCAAAAGCAACCTGAGGAAGCAGGTTAAGATTGGTACAATTAACCTGATCTTCAAAGAAAGTGACATTTGAAAGCCTTTAACTGACTGATCTGACAAAGGTTATTCAGTAAGCAAGCTAATATTTGCTGCATATGTATGTATATATATATGTATATATACCACATATATTAACTATTTATAATTAAGTTTGGTATAAAAACAGCCTATATAAAAAACAGACTAGGTTTCGGTGAACTCATTTAGTAGCTGAACTGTGTGTCTTTTTTTTTTTTGAAATGGGGTCTCCCTATGCCCTAGCTCTCCAGAATTAATGTTATAAGCCTTCTAGCTCAAGTATTTGTCTTAGTCATTAATTTTCACATGCTAGTTATATCACAAATGATAAGTATTTTCTTTACAAATTCAAAATAAAAAAATTTACTATGAAGTGGAAGAAAATTATGTATTGTAGCCGGTTAAAAGCATAGCATGAAAACATATATTTCATAAAGTATCTTATTTTAAAACAGAATTTTTAAAATTTACATGAATACTTATTTATTTTACAGTTAGGGAGTATGTATGCCACAGTACATGTGTGGAGGTCACAGAACAACTTGCCAGCCTTGATTCTCTCCTTCCACCAAGTATGTCCTGGGGATTGAACTCAGGTCATCAGGCTTGGCACTAAGTGCCCTTACCCCCTGAGCCATTTCACCAGATCCATCTTAAATCATATTAAGTTCATTCTACACAATTTTTCATTTTTCATATACCATAAACTTTTGAAATTGTGTTCTATTACCCTTGGGAAGTTCTACAAGAAAGTACTTTGTTGCCTTTAGTTCTGAAGGAGAACTCAGCCACCTTTAAAAAGAAGATCAGAGCTGGAAAGGTGACATCTTTAATCTCAGCATTCTGGAGGCAGAGGCAGATGATTTCTGAGTTTGAGGCCAGCCTGGTCTATGTAGTAAATTCCAGGCAAACCAGAGATAGAGTGAGATTGTGTCTCAAAACAAATAAACAACCTGCCCAACCCCCCAAAAAAGCAAAACAAAAAAAACTTGAAAACAAACAAACAAAGAAACCAGAAGAGAGTTTGTCTGGCAGAAGACTTCCCTTTGAGAACTGTTTTTCAGATCGATGGAGCCATTTTTCTAACAATTGGATTCTGTCTTTCGAAGCCTACAGCTTCCTTCAGAAGGCATCTACTCCAGACTGCCTCTGTCTTAGCATATCCATCACTATCTGTGTTTCTTTGGCTCAGCTAGAGAGAGGCCCATCTTCTTTGGTAGATTAGGCAGAATATGACATTATAATCGCAACCAAATATGTGATATCAATTTAATGACTTTCCTAGAGCTAATAATGGAAGTAAATAAAAAAGAAAGGCAAATATTTGAATTAAACAAAACAAAAAAAAATTAAGGTGCTAGGGAGATAGGCCAGCTGGTAACCTAAGAACATGGACCAGAGCTTGGGTCCCAACAACCTAGTAGAAAGCCTGGCACACAGGTGGTTTCAGCACAGAATTCTACCAGACCTTCAAAGAAGAGCTAATACCAATACTCTTCAAATTCTTCCACAAAATAGAAACAGAAGGAACAGTACTAAACTCATTCTATGAGGCCATACTCACCTTGATTCCTAAACCACACAAAGACCCAACAAAGAAAGAGAACTTCAGACCAATTTCTCTCATGAACATAGACGCAAAAATACTTAATAAAATACTGGCAAACCGAATCTAAGAATACATCAAAAGTATCATACACCATGATCAAGTAGACTTCATCCCAGGAATGCAGGGATGGTTCAACATATGAAAATCCATCAGCGTAATTCAACACATAAACAAGCTGAAAGAAAAAAAAACCACATGATCATCTCTCATCTTGCTAGATGCTTAACAAGCATTTGACAAAATCCAACACCCCTTCATGCTAAAAGTCCTGGAGAGAACAGCCATACAAGGGCCATACCTAGAAATAATAAAGGCAATATACAGCAAGCCAATAGCCAACATCAAATTAAATGGAGAGAAACTTAAAGCATTTCCTTTAAACTCAGGGACAAGGCAAGGATGCCCACTTTCGCCATATCTCTCTAACATAGTACTTGAAGTTCTTGCTAGAGCAATAAGACAACTAAAGGAGATCATGGGGATACAAATTGGAAACGAAGAAGTCAAATTATCTCTATTTGCAGACGATATGATAGTATACATAAGCGACCCCAAAAATTCCACCAGAGAACTCATACAACTGATAAACACCTTCAGCAAGGGGGTTGGATACAAAATTAATTAAAAAAAAAAAAAAACCAGAAGCCCTTCTTTATACAAAAAAATAAATGGGCTGACAAAGAAATTAGGGAAACAGCACCCTTCACAATAGCCACAAACAATATAAAATACCTGGGGGTAACTCTAACCAAGTAAGCGAAAGATCTGTAGAACAAGAACTTCAAGTCCTTGAAGAAAGAAATTGAAGAGGACATCAGAAGATGGAAAGATCTCCCATGCTCATGGATAGGTAGGATTGACATAATAAAAATGGCCATCCTGCCAAAAGCAATACACAGATTCAATGCAATTCCTATCAAAATACTACCATAATTCTTTATAGACCTGGAAAAAGCAATTCTCAACTTCACATGGAATAAAAAAAAAAAAAAACAGAATAGCTAAATCAGTCCTGTATAAAAAACAAACAAAGAAACAAAAAAACATCTGGAGGTATCACCATCCCAGATTTCAAGCTGTACTACAGAGGAACAGTAATAAAAATGGCACGGTACTGGTTGACCAGTGGATCAATGGAATTGAATTGAAGACCCAGAAATGAACCCACAAACCTATGGTCACTTTATTTTTGACAAAGAAGCCAAAACTGTACAATGGAAAAAGGGCAGCATCTTCAACAAATGGTGCTGGTCTAACTGGATGTCGACATGTAAACGAATGAAATTAGACCCATACTTATCACCTTGCACAAAACTTAAGTACAAGTGGGTCAAAGACCTTAACATAAAGCTGGACATACTAAGTCTAATAGAAGAGAAAGTGGGAAAACCCTTTAACTCATGGGCACAGGTGACAACTTCCTGAACAGAACACCAACAGCTCAGGACCTAAGACCAACAATCAATAAATGGAACCTCATGAAACTGAAAAGCTTATGTAAGGCAAAAGACACTGTCATTCAAACAAAATAGCAGCCTACAGATTGGGAAAAGATCTTTTCCAAGCCCACATCTGACAGAGGGCTAATATCAAAAATTTACAAAGAACTCAAGAAATTAAATGCCAAGAAACCAAATAATCCAATCCAAAAATGGAGAACAGAGCTAAACAGAGAATTCACAAAGGAGGAATCCCTAATGGCTGAGAGACACTTGAAGAAATGCTCAGCATCCTTAATCATCAGAAAAATGCAACTCAAGACGACTCTGAGATTCCTTCTCACACCTGCCAGAATGGTTAAGATCAAAAGCTCATATGACAGCACATGCTGGCGAGGTTGTGGAGAAAGGGGAACATTCTTCCATGGCTGGTGGGAGTGCAAGCTTGTACAATCACTATGAAAATCAGTCTGGCGATATCTTAGAAAACTTGGAATAGCTCTACTTCAAGACCCTGCTATACCACTTCTAGGTATACATCCCAATAATTCCTCACCAAACCACAAGGATGTTTCCTAATCTATGTTCATAGCAGCAGCCTTATTTGTAATAGCTAGAAACAACTGGAAACAACACAGATGTCCCTCAACCAAGGAATGGATAAAAAAACTATGATACATCTACACAATGGAATACTACTCAGCCATCAGAAACAACGAAATCGTGCAACTTGCAGCCAAGTGGATGGAACTAGAGAAGCTCATCCTGAGTGAGCTAACCCAGACTCAGAAAGATGCACATGGCATCTATTTACTTATAATTGGATTTTAGCCATATAGTACAGGATAACTATACTACAACCAATGCACCGAAGGGAACAGGAACATAGACTTTGTTACCTGTCAATGAGACACTTTGCCCTTGTGGTGCTGCCTTATAGGCCCCCAGTGTATGAGAAGGCTCTTGTTCCTCATATAACTACTGAACTGGGGTGGGGGACTGTTATGTAGGGACACTCCACTCCAGAGAAGTGGGATGGAAGGGATAGGGGGTAAAGGGTGGGTGGCAGGACTGGGAGGGGTGGAAAGAGGGTACTGTGATGGAGATGTAACCTGAAGTAATAAAAAAAGAGAAAGTTACATAGTCAAAAACTAAACTAAACTAAAAAATAAATAAAGCCTGGCACAAAGGCATGGGTCCGTCCCTCCAGCACTGGGGAGGTAGGGGTACATAGGTGGATCCCCACACCTCCTTGGCCAGTTGAGCCAAGTCAATACATTGCAGGTTTAGTAAAAGACCCTGACTCAAAAAATATGGTGAGGGTAAGTAAAAAAGATACCTGACATTGACCTTTGGCCTCCACACACACAGGTTGTACACATCCACATGAACACATCCCTCCTGAATAAATTAATTCTCAAAAGAGCATTAGGCTGAGTTTGAGAAGCGGCTGTTCTGGGTCATCTAATCCCTCTCCTTGTAGAAATCACATCCATCCCCAGACATTTTAGGTCTGTTTATCCAATATTACTTAAAGCGAGAAATTATAGTCATATATTTTGGGCACTACCTGTTGAAGGTGTACAGTGGATAATTATTTGGCTATGTTCTTCATTCTCAGCAGCGCTGGTGAAATTTGCTGCATCAGTGGCACCTGAATATAAAATAAAGTGCATCGAATTTAATTGGTACACAGTTCAAAAGCACCAAATTTCCCTACAAGTTTTCTTTTATATGACTAGTACAAGATCAGCTTATATGAAGCTTGAGAGCATTAAACATGCTGGTAAAAAGTACTGCAGAGAGGACATCAGGGTTGGATATGAACAAGGCACATTATATACATGTATGAAATTGTCAAAATATATATCCTTTTTCATGCAGGTAGCACAGTAAATGCTACCTTCCTCAGAGATTTTGTGCTGGCCCTTTTCAAGCTGATTACCACAAGGACAGATTGATTAATGCCTTAGGGAGCTCTCTATTAGACTGGACACACTTGCCTTTCTCCTTTGTCACACTGTGGTCTTGGGGACTGTTATCTTCTGTGTTTAAATTTGCATAAGAGTCACATCCCCAAAATGGACAACACTGATAAGCATATGGTACTGATAGAGACCTGGGAAAAGAATTGTAAAATACGCACTGAATACCAGATTTGCTGACAGAACTTAGTCCTGCAAAAACAATGAACCCCAGTCAAAACACCTGGCACATGCCTTAGGTGGGCCATGTATCCTCTCCAGTTTCCTCAAAGTTCTGGTAAAGATCATGAACACAGCTGAAGCTTCCCTCTTTCATGAGTTGTTTCTTAATATCCAGATGCAAATCAAGCCATATGTTAAAATTTCATAAGCATGCATCAATTTAAAGTAAATATCTCAGTGATCCCTTTATACATGTCTGAACCATGCATGCCCTGTGTATCATAAGAAACGGATAGATTATTTAAAATCAATATCCTAGCTCATCTGTAGCTTTGGAACATTAGTCACCTTTGCTTTGGTCACATGAATGAAGTGAATATATTCTCTCTTTGTATAAGAATATGCTGCTTAAGCCCTTTCTCTGCTGCATGTAATGAACCCTACAAATCTGCAGTCTCTAGGATGTGAGATGGTATTATGCCAGCTACCTGTCAGTTCACACTTAGTACATTTCCAGTATCTTGTTGCTAATGACAAGTCCATTAAAAGGAAAAAAATTCTGACAAACATCTTTCTGAGAGTATCCAGAGCTTAATTCATGCACTTGACAACTATGGGATAGTGTTCATGTTCTCTTTTGATCAAATGTGCAAGGGTAGATATAGAAAATATTCCTAAACTACAACTTACTAGGAAAATCTAGAAACCACAGGGGGAGAAAAAAATACAAGGGTCAGTAACTTGGGGCCTACCATAACTAACAGAAAGGAAGAATGGGCACAAACACACCTGAGATTAGCAAAGTCTCTGGCTGCCAAGGTGTCTTTCAGCTTAAAGTTGCCCACGAGTTTTAGCTGGTTGAGCCCATTCAGGCCTTCCGTAGGAAATGAAGTTAATTCATTGAAACTTACATCCCTAAAATGTGAAAGACACTTCAAGTTAACTCTCTAAGATACAAACACATGCAAATATATCTATGGTGCTGCCAAGACGCTAGTAAGGGACTTTGAAGCCTGACAATCTGTGTTCAATCCCAGAAACCACACGGGAGAAGTAGAGAACCCACTTCCAAAGTTGTCTTTTAACTTCCACATACACACTGTGGCGTGTGCAAAGTACACGTGCACACAACACACATATATACACACACACAGAATAAATTAAAAAATTAAATATAAAAAGGAGAATCTTTGCATATGTATCAACATCATAAATATTTAATATTTACGACTATAATTTTATCTTATTTATGTATAATATTAGAAAATACTAGGCACATTTTAGATAAGCAAAATGAAGCTTCGATGTGTTAAATAGATCTAGCACAGACCGTTCTTGAAGCCGTTACTATGTCATCACGGGGCGGCATTTATACAAGGAAAGAACTGAATAAATACTTTGATCTGAGCAGTTTTGTAGACTGTTTACTACCTTCATGGTACTACAGCCCACAGGCATCCTTTCACTTACAGGTTAGTAATTGTCCCAAGCTTTGCAAAAGCTCCACTGTCAATTTCATGGATCAGGTTTCTACTCAGATCTCTGCAATTGCAAGAACAACATGTTAATTATTTCACATAAACACTCAAAACTCCAGTCAGTTACTCAGACTACACTTTGTAATCTGAGGAAGTAACACAATATCCCTTAACCAAGATCATTTTTCAAATGTTTACAGTCACTGCTTATCTTTTACAACAGTCTTCTTAGAATATGTTTCCTGTAGCAGTAAATGTAGCTGGTATCTTTTTCAAACCACTCATGAATTTTCTCTACTTTATCATTCTGTACCAGTTTCAAAATAGCCACGATAAGGTATCACCTTTGATACTATTAACTGGGGCAGGAAAAGCTCAAGTCCTGACAAAGTTTAGAAAAAAAGGAAGGGGCTTCATATTGTTTGCCTTCTCAAAGCTTAGTTGTAAGGCCCCAAGAGAAGACAAATAATCAATAAGCAAACAACAGTGCTCCAAAGGGCTTCTGATATCATTCTTTCCCAAAGCAGGAAATAAAACTCCAATCAATGTTAGAACTAACCCTATCTTATAGAACACACCCTGACAAATTCTGATATCACAGCATTAGTAAGCTAGAGAAACTAGTGTCACATTTAAATCAGACCTTAATGTTAATTAAAAGCTGGATAAATTCATAGTACATGTCCTGGATAACAGAAACTCAAGAAATGACCACCTTTCAGTTATCATTTATCAATGCTCTAAAAGTGATGGCAGATAGGAACTGGCCGTGTCCCCTGGAGAATAAACTCAGCCTTGTGCCTAGGAGGCAGATATACTGCCACCAAGCCACAACTCCAGCTTGTTTTATTTCTTGAAGGGGACTCACTAAAAAAGCCATATTCATTAGATGTAATTTCTCCTATGTCAATTTTTTCAAACATTATCTAATTTAAAAATTGTGTATTAATTGAATGCATTATATTTTCTGTACAGTCTACACATTCCCAGGCTTAGTAGAGTAGTAGGCACAAATATGAATTCAAATATAAATGTTTTAAATGGTTACACCTGCTTCAAATGAACTATATTTGACAAGTCAGGTAATCCAGAGCAGGGCCAACAAACTTCTCTTTGTAGAAGGCCAAAGAACAGAACTTTTCACCTTCTAGATCACATAGTTTCTTCTGCTACTGACCAATTGTTCCATGGCATGAGAAAATCAGCTTAAATTAACATTTCAACAAGAGGCCTTGCTGTGTTTCTCCAATATTCATAACTGTAGAAGGCAAGCTGCAGACAGCATATGGGCTGGGATCAGCCTACCCTTGGTCTAATGAGGCACCAAACCTCACTGTAACTTGAAAACAACTTTCTTCTTTGAAATTATAAACATTTCACAAACTGAGAAACAATATCATGAATAAGTTATGAAGAAAAGTACCAAACGTACATTCTTTATAAAGTATCACAAGGTAAAGTCTACATGATGTTTATAAAATATCATTTTCAAAGTGTTCCTAGTCACATGAAAATCACTGTGAGAGTTTTCATTATCAACTTGACACAACAGGGACTCGCTTCAGAAGGGGTCTCAATGAGGGATTGTCTGGATCAGGTCAGCTTGGGATACACATAGGTAATTACACTGACTGAGGTGTGAAGACCCACCCATTGTGGAGGGCAGCATTTCCTAGACAGAGGCTCCTTAAGCGCACAGCAGAGAAGAAGGCTGGCAGCCCAGGAGGCACTCATTTAGACCTCTGCCCTGCACTGAGGATGCAATCAGGCAGCTTCTTTTAGTTCTGCCACCTTGACTCCCTGTAGTGACCACAATCTGTGAGCCACACGGATCTCTGCCCCAGAAGTTGCTGTTGTCAGGGTGTTTTACCACAGTGACAGGAAACAATCATGATATGTAAATTTAGAGCTTAGTAAAGCTTTTGTCTTTAATAATCACACACAAACTTACAGAATCCTCAGGGATGCTAGTCCTTGAAAAGTATTTTCCTTTATTTGGTAGATTTGATTACGCTGCAATGAACTAAAAACAAAAACAAAAAAGGATGGGAAAAGAGAAGGAGGGTAGAGAGAGATTAATAAACAAGAAAAAAATTCTATTTTGAAAAGTAATGTTAATAGTTTTCTAAATTTAAATATTTATATGTAACACTGATCTTGTTGAAAGTAAACACTGTAATTTATCGATAAAATGAAAAGGTTAGACTAACTGATATTCTGTCTCAAGTTATACTGATAGTTAACTGGTACCCTATCTATCTAAATTCCCACCAGTCTTACTCAGATGTGAAAGAAGAAAGATGACATAGGGAGAAAACATTAGAGAACAAGGAAAAAAGTAGCATAGGAAGGAGGGGGAGAAACATAAGCTGAAGAAGAGAAGGAGGAAGAGGAGAGGAGGAAAGGAGAGAGGAAGGTAGGGGAAGGGGAAGGGAATAGTGGGAAGAGGAGAGAAGAGAGGAGAGAAGGAGAGAAAAGAGAATGAGAGGAGAAGGAACGGGAGGGGAGGGAAGAAGAAACGAGAAAAGAGAAGACTGAGTTGCCCTGACTAGCATGTTGGAAACTAGTTGTTTCCCTCAGTAGCCAGATACATTTTTCTGTTTTCATATATAACTACCCTTCCCTTATAGCATTTGATAGAATGTCTAATAGATAGACGCCTAACATATGTTTTCCTAAGCAGGAAATCAAAATTATTAGAGATAGCAGAATTAATTCTATGTCTAAGAACATACCCTGAAATTATTGGCATTATAGAGCTAATGAACCAGGAAAGAACAAAACTATAATCAAATTTAAAGTGTGCCATAACAGAAACATAAAGATTGAATTAAATCCATCTTGAGGCACGTCTCCCAAGTAACAGAAAAACTTCACATTGTTACAGATCATGAAAGAAATGCTCACTGCACTAACACAAACACAAAGACATTTTATTTACAGGAACACTTGACTATATGAATTTCTTGGAACAATTCATTATAGGAAATGGTCAGTGAACTAGTAACAGTATAACAGCAAAATAGAGTAAGTCACAGGCCAACTCACATTTCTTCTAAAGTATGACAACCATTGAAACTTGGAAGGTCTCTTATATTGTTGTAAGATAAGTCCCTAAAAACAAGAGAACAACCTAATGTCATCATTAAAATACTATATAAAAAGGTCTCTTATATTGTTGTAAGATAAGTCCCTAAAAACAAGAGAACAACCTAATGTCATCATTAAAATACTATATAAAAAGGTCTCTTATATTGTTGTAAGATAAGTCCCTAAAAACAACAGAACAACTTAATGCCATTATTAAAATACTATATAAAAAGATCTTTTATATTGTTGTAAGATAAGTCCCTAAAAACAACAGAACAACTTAATGCCATTACTAAAATACTATATAAAAAGGTCTTTTATATTGTTGTAAGTCCCTAAAAACAACAGAACAACTTAATGCAATTATTAAAATACTGTATTAAAAGTGTTCTGCATAGAAGCATTGAAAGCAGCCTAATGTCTTCCAAAGAAGGCAGATAAGCAAGAAAAGTGAGCTTTGGTTTCCCTGATGCTGTAGGCCTCTACCATACACTTGGGATTTATAAAATTAAAGTACACAAAGTTGAGTGTAGACAATACGCTATATTAAGTTCTGCAACATACACAAAATATAATAAGATGTGCAGGAGATGTGTGTTGAGTAGTACAGCAAAAGATTTTTAGAAAATTTTATTTTTCCAGTATACTTTTATGTCATACATTATGCTGTTCCTTAATTAAAATCTTTGCTACATCTTTTATATATTTTATATGAAATTATGTCAGAGAAGTTAACATTTGGTATACCCGGGCTTTTTCCCTCAATCACAACCATCATGTTTAAGGTAGAAAATCCACTATAGCATGTAATGACCCAATCTGCCATTTATTTTGTTACTACTCCTTTACTTAACGAATCAGCATCTAACTGTTCTCATCAAAGTTGTTTACCTTTGCTTTTAGTTTGTAGGTCAGGTTACAAATTTTAGAAATCTACAAGGAGCTCATTCTTGATTCAGGAAAGCAAAGCTCCAGGATCCTCTTAGTTATTAATGAAAGAGAAAAATGTGTGGGGGGGGGGCAGGGATGATGTCGAAGTGGAAACCAGAATAACAACTGACTAGTCTCTTAGTCTATTTTGCACTAAATAAAGTAACAAAGTACATAATACATAATCCTAAAGCCAAATTCAGATACTCCCTACTCTGAACAGACGTTCCTATTTACATGAAAGAAACAAACATGAAATAATCAAACCTGAATCTACCTTATGAACAAAGTACACTCAAAATGAAAGTTAGCATCTGGAAAGCACATAAAAGAAAGGTAGGTACAAGGAGGAGGGGAGATAACTCAACTCACAGAGTCCTCAGCATCTTTTGGTTCTGGCACAGATTGTGGGGTATGCTGCTTATCTTTGTCCCTGTCAAAGTCCTGTGGAAAAAAACAATTGTTCATCTAAGAGTCAGTTAAGTCAAGATAGTAAATGAAACATTCCTCTCATACACAAAAAGTGAATGACTGTACACTAGTGCAAATATGCCTAACCACCAGCTAACAGTAGGCATGTGGGAAGGTGAGTTAATTCTCAACGCATCGCCATCACAGTAATGAAGACGAGCTGAGCACAGATGTTAACACTGTCCAGGTGATGGCTTGATTGCCTATAACTTGTCCTCTTTTCTCACACCCAAAACATTTGAGAACACCCCAGAACACTACTGTAAACTTTGCTTCTGCCTTTTCTTTCATCAGCCAGCTCAGCATTCTGAAACATCCCTGTTCTCTCCCTGCTTCTTTTCCCATGTGCAGTCTATCATCAGTTCCAGTTGTTTCTTGAATATGTCTAGTATCTGACCCTTTCTCTTAATATGTCTAGTATCTGACCCTTTCTCTCCTGCTTTTTTTCTGCTATGCAAATCAGGAGTGAAAAATTCAATATTTCAGAAAGCAGTAAAGAATTTGATCATGCCCTTTGTTCCAGAAGAACTCCAATATGGACTGAATGCATAGAGTACAGCTAACTGCTTCGTGTATCTAGTCCCTAACTTTGACCATGACCTCACTGTTCTACATCTTGATCTCTACTGTACTCTCCTTACACTACCTGGTCAATATTCTCAACATGCACAAGCTACCTTAGGGACCAAATTGGAGCTCTTTTCTCAGTGCTTCCCAACTTCTTTTATTCCCTACCTTAGCATACAAGAAAATCTTAACATGTAGATAGCACACCATAGTAAGACTCCTATAGATAATGGCCCTAGGCTGCTACTCTAGGCCCAAGCTGGCTATCTAGAGGGTTGAAAACAAGATCTCAGATGTACCTGTACTCCACTCACAGACACTCCTATATAGGAATCTTTCCTATAGCCAGAATTGCAGGGGTTCAAAACTTGGTCATTTTAAAATCTTGTCCCAAATAATTTTCCAAATGTCTTCATCCCATATCCCCATTCTATTATAAACATGTGATTCTTACCTATATTTGATTATCTGTATGCCACCTTGGTATATTTTTGGTAGTCTTGGTCTCAATAAATCTGGCCTTTCTAAGTGAAAGTCTCAATTACGAGAAAGTTGACACTATTGAGTTTTCAAATATTGCATCTCCTCTATGAAGGCTGTTCTGATTATGTAGATACTCTGGTCCTGCATTTGAATTTCTGAAGTTCTGCCTCTCACTAGCCACTTAGTTGCTACCTTCTATTCTCAGTACCCTCTTCAGATCGGTCCACACTAGAAGCTACACTCTGCCTTAGCTAAATGTCCTCAAGCTTAACACACTCATCTTCAAGCTTAACAGTCACAAAAGGAGTTTGAAAGAATGATCCCAAATCCATCCCCATGACTAAAAAGCACTGGCCCTCTGCTAGCATACTGGACTGAAATGCTGTCTTCACATGACCCTTTTCTAAAACATCACACATACAGACTCTCCAGATGGACAGTTCCGGTCAGATTGGGGAACCACTGCACCAGGCTTGCACCACGAATGACTCTTTAAGAAATTGGAGAGAAAAAACAATTATTTTAAAATAAATCTTTTCTAACATAATATTTTCATTTTAAATCTTAAATTACATTCTAACCAAATATATCTGGTTTCATATCTTGAAGGTTCTTGAAAATGTGATAATGTAGTCAAGTACTTAGGTAATAAGAATCACTGTAAGTTGACTTATCTGCTTCCAAGTTTTGTCCTTTTTGGACAGAAGTCTGTCTACAGTTGAAGCAAGGGGTTTTTCTTGCCAAGAGAATGGCTTACCACCAATTCAATCATCTCCCACTGGTTATTAGAGTTATCCATAGAAATGTCACATAAAGGGCAAGGAGAAAATACTTGTTTCTGAAGCTACAATAATATTAATTCTTGTTTTTGACTTAAGCTGTATAACGATTTAAGTATGTTTTTAAACTTGTAAAATACTTACAAGGAATGCAGATCAGACAGGTTGTAAAATGCTGAGTTTCCCACAAAGGATAGAGGATTATCATACAAATGGCTGCGAAAATATCCAAAAAAAGGCAATGTTTTCATATGCCTATGAGCACTCTGAGATTAAATCCATGTTCCCTGTGCCAATATATTAAAAAGCCTGAGGTTTTTTTTTTAATTTTTTCTTTTTTAACTTTTGATGCAGATGTCTGGCATTTCTAGACATAGTTGCACATGATTATATATTCAAAGAAACTTTAAAAAATACTTACACAGTTCTTAACAGTGGATTACCACCAAATGCTCCATCAGGGATGACAGAAATAGAGTTACTGTGAAATCCCCTAGAACAAGAGAAGAAAAACACTTGGAAGCCAGAGTTAAAACCAGAGTGCCCAATTCTGTTCAGCATTACATAAAACGGAAGTAATAATGCTAATATAAACATCATTAGAACTGAGAAATCTGAAATTTGAATTCCATGTCATCTTCCACGGGATTTTACTTCGTTCTTTTTAAACCCACTCCTTAGCCTGGTATCTTACTGGTGCCCAAAGACAGCAAGAAGGTCTATGTTGAAAGGAGCTCCAAATCTCCATCACAGAAGCTTGTATTTTACCTCTGCAATATGAGCTTTCCACTCACGACACAATCTCTGCTGTGCCATGTACATTCCTATCTCCACTCAGGACAAACCTAACCTCCAGAAGCTCTCTCATTCTTTTACTTATTTAAGGTTTTCTACCTTTCAGGTCTGAGCAAATTCCTCTCTTTGGGTGATGCATTTTCCAATGACCCCAGGCTTCAGTGAGATATTTTCGTGGAATGATTTATGTGTCTTATTTATTCACACCTGATATTTATATAGGAAAAGTGATCTGCCCGTATTCACGCTCTGCCTTTCTAGTGAGGCTAAGACTGCAAGATCCTCCAGGCAGACTGTACCTCATGCCTTTTACTTTCAATAGCATCTAACCCTATATAATAATCTATGTTTAATAATCTATGCTCACATTTGTGCCGGCTAATACAGTCTGATTTGTCAACTAAGTGTGTGTTTCTACACTTGATCTTAGCCAAAAGGCCGAAAAGCGATGTGTGTGTGTTTCTATGTGTTATGGATATATGTAATGAGAAGGAGATGCTCCAAGACCTAATTATGAGAATATTTAATGGTGAGTTCCAGGATGCTCAGCATATAGAGGAAACTACAATACTCACAGCTCTTTGAGGCTGGGAAGGGCTTTAATAGCCTGAGGAAATTCATCCAAGTTATTATAATTCAAGTCCCTAGGAAAAAAAATGGGAGAAAATATCTAAGTATAGTAAATAGAAGTCATAATTCATAAGACATTCTGGTATAAACACATGTTAAAGAGATCACAACCTATAATTGAGAATCTTTCCTTCCCAATTAAATTGTCATTCAAAACCCTACAGGAAGTTAAATTAATGTACAGAGTTTTAGAGAATATTAAATAGGCAAGGGTATCTTCTATGTTGTTAGGTTAATAAATTTATAAGCTCAGAGAACTGTTAGATCGCATGTCACTGAAGGATTAAACACATGAGTCTTGTGTCATTTCTTGGAAAATTTATGATCAAGTAGAATATTCATGACTAGGTGACTAGAGTGTAGGCTTCCCATGGCATGTCCAGGAGCTCCCTGCAATTCTGGTAGAAGAACTTGAAATGAGAAGCCAAAGGAAGGACCAGAGTTGTTCTCATGCAGGTCACGAATTACTAACAATATTCATAAGGAAAAGATTAAATAATCGTGGTCTGTAGTTCTGAGAGTGTCTACATTTTAATTTCACTTAACATAAAGAACATGATGGGATATGGTTATTGTGGCTGATTTCAGAAAGAGAGAGAAAAGAAATTAAAAGTTCAGCTCCTTTGAAATCTATTGTTTTCCTTTTCTATACAGAAGGAAACATGACAAAAATTAAATTAACTGGAAAGAAGAGATTTAATTTTAATAACATCTAAATAGCATACATGGACTAGCTATCACTTACTACCTGATAAAAATTGCAACTAGCAGAGGAGACCTGAGTTTAGAGCTTTCTTCCTCCAATTTTAACCTTCAAATATCCATTGGTGTTTATTATTTTTTATTCTTTTGACAGGTGGATTAGGTTCCTATAAGACTTGAAATCTTCTCAAGAGTTCACAGTTAACCAGAAAATTTAGTTTACCAAAATACTACAGATCCTAAATATTCCTAAGTATTGGTCTCAGTCAGGCAGAGGAGACATTCTCCAAATCCATTTATTATATCACAACAGTAAATAGCATGTGCAGCCCAAAGAGCCAGAAGTCCCTTTTCAGCTAGGGGGAACACAGCACCATGCAAATTTTTAAAAGATTAATTTGTTACATTTCAATATATGAAAGCAGAAAGGCTATGCCAACCCAATTTAAACAATGAGCTAGACTGCTGAAATCATGGAGAAAAAACAATAAGCAGAAACATATCCCCCACAGAATTGGTTTATAGAAATGTCAGAGTTCCCAAACTGTCACAGTTCAACAAAATTAACATTTTTGGGAAGGTATAAATTTTTGCAGATGGAGCTGCTTTAATATATATTTTGGGAAAGGGAGAGTTTGAAGTTCACATTTAAGTATCAGTTTTGAATCATAAATTGAAATTATTTTTTCACAAGTGGGTTATTAGATGGTGAAAATTGAACTCTTAGTTAAAATTAATTAATAATGACTATACTAAACAATGTCTTCTCTTTATTGGCACTACGTTTAACATTGCACTGTCCCAATCACAATGTAATCACAAATTGTGATTATTTATACAAAATATAAATTATATTGTACAAAATAAAATATAAACTTACAAGGTTTCCAGGTTATCGAGTCCATCAAAACAGTGTTGACTGAGGCTTTTAATTTTATTGTTATGAAGATGACTATGGGGGGAAAAAAAAGCATCAAGATGGCATTCACATCTCCCAAATGCAACTGTTGCAGCTGCTTAATGTGTCTAAACTGGTGTAGCTGAAATCAATGGTACAGCGAAATATTTCCACATTCAGCTACAGAAAGCTGGCAGTTACACGGTCTCACTGAACACAGAATACTGACACTAGGAGAAATCTAATGTAGACAACAGTGACACATTGAAGATTATGTGATTTTTGGTTCATACTGAAATAAAACTTTAGATAAGCCCCTCACTTATATGAAGCAGAGCATTTGTGAGTTCTCTGAGGTGAGAAGGCAGTATTATGGAGTTTACATAACTGAGGATGGAAAGATTCTAAAAGAAATGAGACTGTACTATGTCTTACTAAGTTTTGAAACATAAAAGGCAGAGAGAATCAAAAACTCTCTGGGCAGAAAAGTTGGAAAAATACAAAACATCCTTGAAGAAATAAGAAACATCTTATTGCTCTGAACATGTCAAAAGATTTTCCCTTCTTTTAACATTGAATAAACATTCATTATTGGGACAGAAACAGAAGTTACACAAAAACAAGTTATAAAAAAGTATTTGGTGAATAACCCAATTATTTTAAAAAGGTGATTATAAGTGGCTACTTAGTTTTTAAGAACTCAACATCTCTTACTAGATATTATTCAAGAAGTCAGCATGTTTGATCTTATCAAAGCAACTCCCCCAAATACTAACTGTCCAAAAGCAGGCCCACGGGGTCACTTTTATAACAAATTGTCACATGAAACCCATTTTGCCCCCAAATTAACACAAATATACAGTATTAAAGGGTTGGGCACATACAGAACCACCAGGCTTGAAAGGTTGGTGAATGCAAAGTCGGGGATGCTTGAGATGTTGTTGAGAGCCAAGGTCAGTGCCTGCAGGGTTGGCAGGTTGCTGAGAGGATGTACAGGCACTTCCGTCAAGCTGTTGTCATCTAGCCACAGATGCCGTAACTGAACAAGCCCTTCAAAACTGTCCTCGGGGACTGAGGTAATATGGTTGGCATCTAAGCGTCTGCAAAACAGAAACTCCCACAGTGAATAACGAGTTCTACTGGAAGGAGTCAATCCAAAGAACACAGCTCTAGAGCTTCCAAACAGAAGGACTCATAAAACTAGCCACAGCCATAGAGGCCTCTATTGATTTAAACTAGAATAGAAGTCCCCAACAACAAAACTAAAACTCTTCCAAGACCAGGACATTATAGTTCTTTCCTTCCAAACTTCATTAGAGAAGGACACACTTAAAAGAAAACTGACAAATCTCAATTTTGAAATTTGTGTTTCAGAATATACCTACCTGAGATATACCGAACGTGGGCTAGGGGCATGGCTTTGCAGTTAATGCATGTGCCCATATACATGGAAACACACACAAATACAGAAAACAAGAAGCTAAGCAAATAAGCTACTTTACCTCCAATGCCACAGTACAGCCGATATTTTAGACTGAATTTAATTACTGCTCTGATTTGATAACAAAAGGAAAAATAAAATATTTACAAATTTTTTTTTAAATAGCAGCAAATCCATTTCAGTAGATTCGCATCTACCTTAGCAAATCAGCTAGAATGTGTCATAGTGGTAATGCAGGCTACTCTCTTAGCACCAAATTTTTAAGTTTGCCAAAGTTAAGTTCCTAACAGAGGTCAGATTATTCATGGGAAAATTAAAATTCTTCCAATCAATGCTCCTGTGACTTTAAAGCTTTATCTTTTCCAGAAAATTCTGCAATTAGGGGGCACCTTATTAACAGGATTATTTATGTTTAAGTCTCCATCTGAAAATCTGTAAACTAAATCTTAAGTATTTCTTTCTGTTGCCACAACCAAGTATAATTTTCATAATCACTTTTCAATACAAAAACAGCCTGGTGTTAGCAGGATGAGGAACTGTATGAGGCAGGAAATCCCAGCATTCCTCATAATCTCTTGCTGATGTTTACCTCATGCATTCCTGTCTCACAGCTTTCTGTGAAAATGAGGGGGGAACTCAAGTCCTCGGAACATTTTTTTTTTTTTTTTAAAGAAATGGCATCTGGCAACTTTAAAGTTCAAAAATGTCTGAGTTTAAAAGAAATTTCTGTGCTTTCTTTTTTTCTTTTTTATCCTGCTCCAATTTAGCCATTACTGTAACTTTCAGCTCCAGGAAACTGCTGGTCTCCTCTCCCAGACCACTGCATTCTCCTTCTTGGGGCAGATTAACATGGGCTAATGACCGTGGCCTTCGTAGACATCTAATGGGCATTTTTTTTTCTAATAGCGTCAAGAAGGAAGAGAGATCTTAGGACATCGAGTCTCTGCCTTATGACCCCACTAGCCATAGACATCTTTAGATTTGTAAGTTCCTTGGGCATTTCTAGAGCTTGCCCCTGAAGAGGGACTAGTATCTTCAACATAACAGGCTATGCAGGACACAGAGCTGCTTAGGAGATGTGCTTTAATGAATAGATAAGAAAGTGTTCAAACACAGATATGAGTCACAACTTCCGGGAATCCATTCTTGGGAAGAGGCAGTAACTGTAATCAAACAGATTAACTAGACTGTATAACTGAATTACACTTGTAGATTGTTTGATTATGTGCAATTCATTCCACACTCAAACTGAACATCTTGTTAGGCATAAAGGATGAAATGGTGGGAGGTACTCTGTGAGTGGGGGACACACAGACTAATACATTACTAAGTGAATAGAATGCTTAACAAGTACAGTGGAGCCAACGGTGGGGATGGGGTAAGAACTGATTGACACTGGGGGCAGCAGGAGCGACCTAAAATGTACATGGTCTGTAAAACGAGGGCATTTAACAGGACCCTAATGAGTTAATGGGAAGGGCAGGCAGAAGCAGTAGTTGAGCAGGAGGTGTTTTAGGCAAAGGTCAAGGTCAACAGAAACAAGCTTGGTAAGACCACACAGTCCCAGAAGGCTAGAGTGATGAGAAGACAGAAAACAATGAGTGGAGGGGTCCCAGGGTACATGTCTGAGACTGTGAAAAGGGCCCAGACTACCCAGGCCCTATAGGCCAATGAGGAGCTTGGATTGTACTTTGATTACAAGTTAAAATTCTCCCCCGGTTTCTCAGTGTCACATCAGTTTAAAGTGCTTACTTTTTATCAGTGATGATAATTTGTATTTATATTTAATAATGCCCAGAGGCACTTCCAAGTAAGCCATCACTACTCCACCAAAAAAAGTCAAGTCTCCTCTGTAAAGGGTTTGATCAAATATGACAACTACCATACTAAACTACCTACTCCTTTTAAATGTGAATTAATACTAGTGACATATATTCCTATGAATTCCCTGTCATATGCCATCAATCAAGTGAATCTAAACTAAGAAAACAATGAAACTCTTCCACATAAAAGAGTAATACAGTAGTATAGGCAGAAAGGCAGTCTCCTCTAAAAATTTTCCATAATTAGAAAGGTGCACACAAGTAAGTGTGCAAACAGAAGACCTCTAGAAAATGGTACCCTGAAATACAAAGCCATATAAGTAAAAAGGATTTGTGGACTGTTGTGAAAAGGACTCAAGAGTTTAATCTTTATAGTCAATTCATGTGGGTGTTAGCTACACACCTATAAGTGTAAAGACTTATACTGATATCAAAGCTCTAAGGAAATGCGGCTTTGTATAACCTGGAGGTAGACCATTTGACAAGCATTTGAAAAACTCTGGGTTCAATCCCCAACATGGCAACCAAAAGAGAAAAATGGGGCTGTGTACCAGTAACCTATACTTACTAACAGTCATCCCAATAGACCAAGTAGTACAACAGAGTGCTTTACAGGAGGCTAAGCGCCATCATACCTCACAGCATGGTCATGAGAGCTTCTCCAACATGTTCTACTATGAAAACTCCACAGAGTATGAATATATTATATTACTTTTACGTGCTAAAATTTTTCCCCTTTCTAAAAGGTTAGCAATATATTAATCACATTTCATCTTGAAAATGTATATCATCAATTCTGGGGAATGCACTCTAGCCCTAAAACTCACATCTTTTAATCTGTTGCCTTAAATAAAATTATAGTGATGAAATATCGCATGTAGTCCTGTAAGGGGCCTGACAGATTTCACACAGTTCTCACAATTTAACTGACCACCTTGTATGATCTTACTGAAGCCCAGGCGATGTAGGTCAGTGGCAGGTAAGACCACGCCCTGACTGGGACTGTCTAAGATGATCATGTCCATGACCCTCCATTTAAATTTTAATCTCACTTCAGGATCCTAAAGACAGAACTTGCGGGCTCACTAGATCTCTCTTTTCCTCTTCCTAATGTGGCCACATTGAATAAAATCTCCTTTTTCTGCTTCCCACTATTAATTTGACTTTTCTAATTGGATTATTAAGGATGGGTGGTTGAATATAGTTTGGGGCACAGTGTGTGGCCCCACATTCCATAACTAAACTCTGTGATCAATAAACAAATATTTTGTGTAATCAAAAGCTCTCTTTTCTAATTTTGCAGTAGGGTAGATACTATAGCTATATTTTAAAGTATTGAAATTCAGAGACATTTATCTTTGAGACCCTTTAATATACAATATAAATTTGAGGTAAAGAAAACTACCTTACAGCTAATTCTGATTGTCATTTTAATATTCTACTCAGGTAATGACTTTGTGAGAGGTTGTTACATTATCTTTTTATTAATACCTACAATTCACTTTGACTTTATAGTCACCATCAAGTATACATACACTTATCTCAAACCTCTTCTGGTCAATTTCAATGCTTAATGAACTTTGTTCCTTTTAAGGTCTGTGGTGAAACACAAGGAAATCTTTAATGTAATGTGGGTCTGAAGATCAGATTTGAAAACTGACTCAAGTGCTGATAAGCCTGTTTTACCCCAGGGTAGAATTTCAATGATATTTCACTTGACTACAACACCCACTATGCTAACAAACCCAAGAACACCTAATACAGAGCTCCTACAGTTTCTGTTACACAGAAAAGCAGACCAGAACTTACACACACACACACACACACACACACACACACACACACACAGAGAGACAGAGAGACAGAGACAGAGACAGAGACAGGTTTGTTTTGAGTGAGTGGATTTTCTATTCTCATAACAATTTGAGATAATTTAAGCAACTCATGCACTGAGTGATGAATGCACTACAAGCTTTGGTTAACTCATTGTTTCTGAGGAGAAGCTTCCAATTTCTGTACCAGCATCACTTCAACTTACCCATTTTAGTAACAAATACCACATGCACTTCAAATATACCTAGCGGCCACAAATTAGAAACAATCTGTTGAAACTTTCTTGGTAATTTTTCTGTCCTGAAGTTGAAAATGAGATTTTAGTCTTCTCTTTTTTTGCCTTCGAACTAGCCAAAATAATTGGTCCTTTGATCATTATGTCTATGAAAACAATGATTCACTATGAAGGTCTCAAAGTCAAATCAATTAATTGTAAAATACCAAAAGAAAACAGGACCATGATGTTCAATGTTTAGATCTGGAGATCAGATGGCTCCTTAGATGCAAGAAGAGTGTAAAGACTCAGCCAAATATTTCTGAAAAAGTAACTCATTCTAACTGATTCATATTAAGAGTCAAATTCACACTGTTGAGCAACAAATCCTGATATTCCATAACTTGATATTTTTGTAATCTTAACTTCTTTTTGAAGTAAAAATTAAATGGCTAGCACACTGGATATTCCTTGTTTGTGACAGATATGATTTAATGTTTAACTTTTACAACATGTGCTTTATTAGTATGTTTTTCATTCTAACACTCACTTGACACTGACTACTAGAATCTCTGCTAAGAAATTCAGATTGATTAGGATTCTGGAACCGGTTTGTCTGGCTTTGAACCCCACTGTGCCTTCACTAGCTATGTGCTGTTGGGCAAGCTACTTAAAACTCTCTACAGTCATTTGCTCATCATCATGAACTCCAATGGAAGAAAAGCATTTGGAATTCATATAAAAGCCAAGTTCTTTGTATGTGAAGAATGTAAAAAAAAAAAAAAACAAAACCAAAGTAGTATTTGAAAAAGCATTCAAAGTTAATGAGTGCCCATGGGGGGAGAGGAAATCCAAGAATTAAAACCCTGAGTATGCCACATAAAACAAAAGTTTTATCTAAAAAGAAAAACCTGGGAAAAGGGGCAGCTCAGACAGCTGAGCCAAGTTATCTCTGATATGTGTTTCAAGCCCACAGGTAAGGCACTGAACACAATTTATAATAATTCCTGCTGCCTAAGTCAGAATCTTACAAGACCCCAGAACTCCTGCACATATTTAACTCTGGTTTCAAAAAGCTGTGATCAGTAGCCATGTACATGTTGATAGTAGTAACCCCACACTCACAGATGTTCCCATCTGAGTCAAGAAAGAAAACTGAAGGACCATCTTCTGCCTCACCAAAGGATCTTTTGCTATCAGCAATTGGTCATCCCCATTTCCATCCCAGAGAAGAAGATAAATCTCCTCTGTCCTTGGAGTTTCAGTTCCTTACTCTTCTAACAGCTAGAGTGGCCTTCCAATGACCCAAGAATGCAGAAGACAAAAGGCTACTTACAAAGACTGCAAAGCACTCAGTCCATGAATGGCTTCACTGGGTACTGTTTTCAACTGATTATTCTGGAGCGTTCTGGAAGGACATTTTTGGTTAGTGATTGTTACCATTCTTTTTTATAGAAGGATATGGAGCCATTTTTTCCCTAAAAAATATTTTGAATGGTATCCAATGGTGGTGTGGGTAAGGTAGAAAGCATCTCAGGCAAGAAAATTTCAAAATGTCAAGATGTGTCTGCTGTGAACTCAGAAATTAAATTTACCCTATTTCAGGACATCTCTTAATGGAGCTGCTGCATGATCCACATTTCCAGGGGTTGCTTCATTCCTAGGCACCCTAGTTAATGTTCATTAGGATGTATAATGAATTCATTGGGGTGTCCAATCAACAAACCCGTTGATATAGAATTTCATATGCCTTCTCAAATTGTAAGGAAACAGAGCCCAGAAAGGTACGCATTAGATAGAGAAAGGCAGTTTGCAAGGAGAGCAGACACTGGGCCTTCAGGAAGCAGCTATCTGCAGTGCCTGCAGGATGAGTACAGGCCTTATTAACCCTCAGTCACCACAGAGTTGGGGCCTGAAGAACAGAGGCAGACATCCCTGAATAAACAAAATCTTTTCCATTTTCACTTAAAGTCACTCTTGTCATGTTAATGACTTTTTAACCTGAATCATAACCACATAATAGAGGTAACAGGACCACCTAAACACACTGAACCAGAGAGGCCTGGTGACTTTGCCTAGAGCAGCTGTAACCAAAGCAGGTGAAGTAGTGGCTGTCAACCAGCATGAGCTTCAGTCTGTCACCCTCCAAGCTCTTGCATGGCCAGGAATTTCTCTTCTGATCTCTGACAATAAATCATGAGTACCTCAATTTCTTCAGCTCTAAAATGCTTTTAACATGTAAAGCACTTATAAATCTCTCTCCCTTTAGAGTTGGCTAATTCAAAAATCCTTGTAGCTATAAAGTAAGTAGAAATGAAACTCTACCAATAAAGTTAAATATGGTTTCGATTCAATACATTAGCACCACGGAAAGTCTGTGATGCCTTGGAGCCCAGAATACTTACTATTAGAATTTTAACCTTTGTTATCTAGACCCAAGCTGGCCCAGACCAACTTCTAGCCTGCTCCCCTACCCACTGGCTATGCCTTAAATCTTTTAATCCTCAACTAAAAGAAACTGTGCTTAACCTGGCTCCAAGCATGTTGACTATGCAGAAAGAAAATACACAGCCAGCTGTGCAGCTCGAAAACTGCATTACTTACAGGACTTTGAGTTCTTTCAACCCAGACAAGGCTTTTGGGTGGATAAAAGAAAGGTCGTTGCCAGCCAGTTGTCTAGAAAAAAAAAAAAAAACAAAGGAAGAAAAAAAAATTCAGAGTTAAAATTCAGAATCCACAGTTACCTTATCTGTGATTACAACTCCATACTAAACATTTCTCAAGATGACATGACATTAAACAGAGACTTAAACTTCTGCTAAAGCAGTCCCAAGATTCTGCCAACAAATTAAGAATGTCTAGATTTTTTTAGCTTCCAATACAATAATTTAAGTAGGCACATTTTTATTCTGGTGAGGTCAAGCAAACCAAAACACATTAAACCAAATTAAGTTTGCTATTCATGGTCACTCTGCAGCCTTGCAGTGTTTTCTGAGGGCCTCATAAATACAGACTACCAGTCAGCAGACAGCAATGTTTACACAGAGTGGAGCAAACCAGTCTGTCAAGGAAGAATTCTGTCAGGAGGCAAGTCAGCTTGTTATCTCCACAGAAACCCAGGATAGCATACTCTAGACAAAAAGGAAGAGTCTGGGAGTCTAGATTTCAAATAAAGGCCTAAGAACACACACTTAACAAAATGTTTTCATGAAGAAATTGTTAAATAGAGCATTTAAAGGGGGGGGGGAGTGAATAAGAAAGGATATGAATTCTTTGTGTCATTTCCTCACTTTTTATTTCCTCAGGTCTACAGCACAAAAGCATAAAAAAAAAAAACAAACAAGCAAATAAGATAGAAACTTATCACCTGTAAACAAGTGACCTGGGCAACTGTTGACAAATATGTACAATCTGACAGTTAAGTGTTCCTGTCATGAAGTGCAGAACTCTCCACTTCTTGGTTCTACCAGGGTTAGTCTTTCGAGCAGCTGGATTCTATCAATGATTTAAAAAAAAAAAAGTCTTTCCATGTCTTCCTTTAAATACTCCTATTTAGAATTTAGTTTCAATACATTGTTTTTAATTTATAAAAAAATATAATTTCTCCTTTAAAAAATATCTAGTCCCAGTCAGATAATACATGATTGTACACTGAAGGCTTAGACAGTACAATCTCAAGTTCAAAACCACCCTGGAATATACAGTGAGACCCTGTTTCAAAAATAAGAAAACAGGAGCTGGAGAGATGGCTCTGCTATTAACTACACTGGCTATTCTTCCAGAGGACCCAGGTTCAAATCCCAGCACCCACATAACAGCTTACAACAATCTGTAACCCCAGTTCTAGGGGAGTTGATGCCTGCTTCTGACATCTAAGGGCACCAGAATGGCACATGATATAGATACATACATACAGAACACTTACACACATTAAAATAAAATAAATATCCAAAAGAAAAAGGAAAAAAATTCTTTTGTTCTCTGTGATCACTCTGTAAGCACCCTACTTCCATGGGCTCTGTTCAATTTATCCATTCACTATCAAGCTCTGGTTGCTACTGAGTGCCAAACAGAACAGCCTCCCCCCTTTCTTTAATCTGCTACACTTACCTTGATTTTGGGAACACAAGGAAAGCATCTTTACTAAGTCTAAAATTCAAAGTAATGAAGGCCTGAAATTCTACTATAAGAGCCTTGTTCTCTTCTAAGGTTTTCTACCACTTAAAATGCAAACAGCATGAGAAAACCTGACTCCACCTGACCTCTGGTCCACAGCAGACTTGTGTTCTACAGATGGGTGAAGTAAAACAAGTCAGAAATCAATGTGTGTATAATTAATAGTTTTTTAAGCAGCAAAGGGTAATGATAGTGGATTCTCAGTCAAGGCACAAGTTTAACATGAGGAGCAGACATTTCACTCATCAGCCCTTCTATTCTGGTAACTTAAATGCCTTCTGAGGCTTCTTATAATTTGGGTCTCACAACATCTTACTCCACACCATCAGTCTTTTAAATGTGTTCTAAATGGAGGCAGGGACTAAAGAATCTAAGCAGACAAAGCCAACAAGTTGCTTCATTAAGTGACTTACACTTTGCTTACTTTGCAAACACTAGCAACACTTCAACTCTATTTTATAAATGCCCAAGTTAGAGGAAAACAAGCACTTAAGCACAACTAGCCAGAAGTAAACAATAATAACTATATTCATGATAAAAAGTTTTTTTTTCTCTTTCTTTTACTTCTATGCTGGTCTAATAAAATTTCCTCTTCTGCATTTCTTCAGTGGAGCTTCTGAACCATTTCTGGTGGGCAACTGCCCAATTCATGAATTGTTACTTGCTCAAAACAAAGTTTTAAGGGGTTGAAGAAATGGCTTCAATGTTAGCAGCTTGCACTGCTCTTGCAGAGCACCCGAGTTCAAGTCCCAACACACATCAGGGAACAGCCTGTGACTTCAGCTGGAGAGAGATCTCAAAGGTGTGAACCTTTGGCCTCCACAGGTACCTTCTATTCATGTGCACACACCCATATTCGGACATATCAGTGCTTATGACAAAACCCTGGAGCATATTTCAGATGCCTATACACATAACTAGAAATAATAAAAATAAAAATTTAAAACTTTATGAGACCGAAGCAGCAATCATGGAACTTGCATGGGTCTGTGCTAGGTCCTCTGCATACATGCTGTGGTTGTTTAAGTTGGAGATTTTGTGGGATTCCTAACAATGGGTGTGGGGGTGTCTCTGATTCTTTTGCCTGCTCTTGGGACTCTTTTCCTCTTCCTGGGTGCCTTACCCAACCTTGATTTGAGTTTGTGCCTAGTCAGTCTTATTGCATCTTGTTATGCCATATTTGGTTGATATCACTAGGAGGCCTGCGCTTTTCTGAAGGGAAGTGGAGGAGCAGTGGATCCAGAGGAGAGGAGAGGTGGTGGTGTTGGGGAACTGAGGAGTGGAGAGAGGGTAGGCTGTGGTCAGGACAGGCTATATTGTGTGACAGAAGAATAAATAAAATTTACTGTATGTTAGTTTCCTTTTTATAAACCACCATGGCCTTTCACCACTGAGAATTAATATATGAAACAAACAAACAAACAAGCAAAAAGACAGTTTTAAGCCTTCTTCAATGCAACCATTTCAAAATATTTCTCTTCTTGGTCCCAAATTAGCTTCAGTGCTACATCACATCATCTAAATGCTTCATCTTGTGCCACTCTCTAAATATCCAGTGGGAATGATTCTCCCCTTGAAAAAGAAACTCATTAATAAATACATACAGCACAAAATTAAATGTGGTTACAGGCTACCTTCTGGCTGTTTATTGCACATTAGTCTCAACAGACCAAGTACAAATGCTTCTCAGAATGGAGTACACATCCTGCACATTCATTATCACCTGTCGGTATGCCACATCATTAGGTAGAAACATCTGAGCTAGCAGTTTACTAGCTATAAGTGTTCTCTGATGATCTTCCCTGCATTAGGGATGTAGTTGAGAGCTTGCCTGATAGGGGCAAGGTCTTAGGTTCAATCTCTACCATAGCCAACAGAACAAATAAAAGGCAGAGTTCTTTGCAAACACTCCCCATGCCAGTACAGCTTCCTGTGGCCCACCTCTGTGCAAGCTCTACATAAGCAATGAAAGGGTTTGCTCCACTTGAGCTCCCTCATTAAACTCAACTAAGGATGCTCACAATTGTAACACACAGAATTTAAAAGATCACATTTTCAAAGCTCAAATTGCACCATGAGGGCTTTAAGTGGCAGCAGCCATCTTTTCCCAAGTGCCTCAAATAGTCCTGTAACCCTGCTCCTCCAGCTGTCCTTAAAACCTGTGCAAAAAGCATCAGCAGAGAGAGAGAGAGAGAGAAAGAAAGACAGACAGAAAGAAAGAAAGAGAGAGAGAGAAAGAGAGAAAGACAGACAGAAAGAAAGAAAGAAAGAAAGAAAGAAAGAAAGAAAGAAAGAAAGAAAGAAAGAAA
>CAJQZJ010032130.1:4145506-4156621 GCA_907164525.1 Lophiomys imhausi
AAAGAAAGAAAGAAAGAAAGAAAGAAAGAAAGAAAGAAAGAAAGAAAAAGAAATCCTATAAAGAGCTTTCCAGGGTCTTTCACCCCTTATCTCTAACACTAGCTTTTACCGTCCTGATATCTGTGGGCCTCCCTTGAGGAATTTAACATTCTCTGCCATGACCATGAGAAAGAGTGCTTTATTAAATAACCAGGAAAGTAGCAAAACACATAACACCTGATTATCTTAATTTGCCAACAAAAAAGACTGTTTAACAACATTATTCAAAATATTTGCTTCCTTTTCCCCAGATCTCTGCCCTTTTCATAAACTATGTGAACGCTGCAGTAACCTGGTTTCAAGAAGCATTCCGTTTCTCCTCGACTTATCTTTAATAGAAACGACACAATGAGCTCTTCGCCTGAGGCTTATCCTGAAACACAAGCCAACAATGTGGAGAACTGGAATAAACACTGTGAGTATGGCAGACAGGTGATAACGCCGCCCAGGAGGGAACACTACTGGACGACGTTGTTCCAGGGTGCATCTGCTGAAGTTTACAGAGCTCGTGTGTTAAGGGATGATAGTGCTGCAGCAATCTCTTCACAGACTGCTCAGTTTGCAGTCTTATGAGCCAGCACTTCTTGTAGCAGCACATCTTGGGGGAGTTTCATATCTTGAAGTTCAGATCCAATAAAAAGCAAAGTGAATAAATGATAGGACTTGGAGCCAAATCCTTGAGACAAACACCTAAGAGTTTACCAGGCGCAATGGTCAAAACAGATGGTATGTAGGTGTTCTTTCATTTTAATCACATCATGAAAACAACCCTGCTTTTCTAAAGCACCTAAGAGGTTAGGTGACTTGGCAAAAATCGCACAGCTACAAAGTGCAGGAGCCAGCGTTCTACTGCTTGCCTAGCTGCCTCGATGTTTTTCAACTTGTTCCTGACCTGAGGTGCTTCTGTGGTGTCACCAAAAGATTAGGAAATCATTCTTTGGAGAAGTGGAGTACTGTGGACTTAGGCACGCTAACAGCTTTGTTTGAATATCAACAGCTCTCACCCAGCAACCTAAAGCTGACAGGCTCTGCTATGCAGGCTTTAGCAGCTCTGAAGGGCAATTAGGGGGAATTTCCCAGCAGACTAACAGTGCATGCTTTCCTCAGCCAGAGGGAAGGAGGCAAGAAAGGACTCCTCCTGAAGTAATAAATAAATACTAAAAAAGAAAAAAAGAGAAAGGGACTCCTCAGTGCGCATATATAGGGACTCTTACTGGAACTATGCAGGGTTTAGAGCAGTCTGTATGTATGTATGTATAATTTTTTTTAGTAACTTTCAAGTGAAAATGACTGATCCTGAGGAAGAATTATCACCAATGATGTCTTTTAACAAAGACCAGCTATTTCCCACTCCATGCTGGGTTTGTATTTCTCTAAGTAAGTTATCCTTACTTAGAGACCACTTGAGGGCCTAGCTGCAGATCTTAGAAAACATTCTCAATAACATTTCTAATTCTTATCTCACAAAAAAACCTCTTTGTTTATTATTAGTATACTCATCAATGCCTACTAATTTCCAAGGAAATATCACTAAGGTGAGAGCAGAGGGTTGATGTGGGATAATTTTCTGCCAACACACGTAGACAGTCCCGGGTGTAATGTCTTTCACCTGTGCACCTCAGTAGCTTCCGGCTCCCGGGATTGTGAGAATCTCTCTACAAGATTTCATGCCATGTACTCCTAATCTTTCTGTTGTGTAAGTTTAGGCTCTCATTATTCACCTGGATTACTGCCACGAACTTCACAAGACTTATGCCTCAACCTACTTAATTATAGTACTGTGAAGGAGCTAGTAAGATGGTGGCAGTTAAGAGCATGTGTTGCTCTTTCAGAGGACCTGGGTTCAGTTTCCAGCACCCACATGGTGACTCACAACCATCCATCCATAATTTGTTACAGGGGATCTGATCCCACCTCTGGCTTTCTTTGGCACTAGGAAGACATGTGGTGCATATATATACATGCAGGCAAAACACATAAAATAAATATTTTAAAAATATATAATACAATGAGATCTAATTTTAATGTACAATTCCAATAAAAATCTCAAAGCCTGATTCCCCAGTCCCCCACTGAATTTTCTGGACCTTCAACATAACTCTCTTCTTTTACACCTTAATCTAGTGTTCTTGTCTCCTAAAATTTAGCCCTGACTGTTATACATCCAAACACATCGTGGTTTCTCTATATAACTCACCGCTCATACCAATTTTCTTCAACTGTAATACCTGTGTCTCAACCTCTGCTGACTGAAATCATGCTGACTGCTTGAGTTCAGTATGACCATGAAACCACACAGCATCACATTCTCACTAGGTCATTTTGGTCTGCCTCTAGTTACTATTCATCTCCCCATTTTTCTCTGTGGCATCATAATGTTCCTATGAGTAGGGACTAAATCACATTTGTTTTGTATTCTTGCCTGAAACCATGCATACAACAGATATACTGAAATGCCTCAACTAAGCCTCAATATAAGACTCTGAGAATGTAATATTGGTACTTAAAAAATTGGAGAGTTACTTGATTATCTTTGCTTTTCCTTTCTTCCATTTCTACTCCTGCAATCTCCTTCATACTCTTAACGGGAAAGAAGTACTTGGCTAGATTTTAAGGTGCCAGGTGCCAGTGTAACTCTCCCCTCTTTTAATATATGCTGCAAGTATTAAGGTGGAGCTTAAAGTTGGAAAGACCAGTTTATGGGTTAACAGTAGTATCTCAACTCACTGTACTGTGTACACAAACATGAAGAATTGAAACTAGTCCAACAGAACTTCAAATAGTGACTTCAGTCCATCTCAGGGCAGGTAGACTGCTTGCTCATTTACCCTGCTTGCTATAAGAGTTTCAGAAGCAAAGAAAGCAGGTAGAAAGAAGAGACAAGCAAGAATTGATGGTAGGGAGACATAAGTTCACTAGGCTACACTTTCCCAATACATCGGGAGCCATTCCCGGGAACAGGGGCCAAGTGGTGCAGTGCAGTGTGAATGTCTTTATGACTCTGTTTCATGTTTACTATTCATAAGTGTCATGAATTCATATTAGTAGCTCCTTGGAGGACAAGCTTTAGAAAAGCAAGAGTTTTCAATGGTGGTATCTATCTTAATTAATACACTGTGTGAAATGTCCACCTGCCAGAAGGGAGAGAATGGAAATAGTGTAGCTTAAACATGAGAAATGGGGCGATGATGGATATGAATGAGCAAGCCACATTTCAGAAGGAAATGTAGGCCAGAAGATTGATAATTTACCCAAGAAGACTAGGATTTCTTCACTTGAGAAGCAGCTGAAAGAGGAGAGGTTGGGGCTGTAGAGATGCCTCAGTTGTTGTAGAGGACTAAGGTTCAGTTCCCAGCATCCACATGACATTTCACAACCATCTAACTTCAGTTCCAGGTGATGCAATACCTCTTCTGATCTCCACAGGTTCCTGCACACATGTGGTGCACATATATACACTCAGGCATACACTTATAGACAGAAAATTAAATAGAAAAATTATAAAGAAAAGAGAGAGGCAACTATGAAACAGAGCAAACCAACCACTGTTATTTGCACAAGAAACACTGTATTAGGGCCATTATATAAATTTCATGGTGGCTAAACTTTAGATGAGTAAAGATGCAATTTGTACACTGACTAAATGTTTATTGTACTCAGGAGAACATAGCTAAAGGCTTCTAGCAGCTGTTATGAGGAGACATGGGGTGGAAAGGGGACAGTGAGACCATTGCAACTGTGGATAGAAAGCAGGAAACATGTTCCCCACACAAACAAGAGCTTTACTAAGAAAGCTCTTCTCATATCATGCTGAGGTTGAGAAGTGGCTACATACCTTACCATCTGCTAATGTCCCTTCTCTTCATTCTACAAATGATTACAAGATGGCCTGGCATTGTGCTCCTGTTAATTCTTACTGAAAAGTACCACAGTACTGCCCCTCAGTCTAGTCAACAATTTTCTGCCCTCAGCAATGTCTTCTTTCCTTCTCCACTGTGTCTTTCTACATTACCTTTGAAGCCAAGAAAAAGGCAATATTACACCTCACACCCAAACATGTCCTGGCTGCTTCTCCTGTAATGCCACTGATTTCCTGAAGTAGGCGGATGGCCAGTGTCAGTCATGCTGCTGAAAAAGTATAATAGGCTAAGCCATCAACCTGTGATGTTTCCTGTAGACAGTTCTAAGTCAAGACTGAACTAGGCAAGTATGGCCACCAGAAAGCATTTGGAGAAGCTAAGTGTCACTGTTCTAGACATTATTTGAAATCTTCAGGCTGTAAAATGATAGCACCCATTTTCAAAAGCGTAAAAACATTTGTTATTAATCCTGTAATATATTAATTTATATGTGAAGCCCTGACTGTGTGTTCAGAGCTATGAAGTTTCTGTGAAAAATAAAAAAACATGAGGGGTTTCCTGGTTTCCATTTAGGCTATGTGGTATCAATACAAACAATAAAAAGCCGAATACTCATTTAGAACTTTCCATCTTCATTGTTCTATTTCATTGAGCCTTAAAACACCTTAATACACCTCAGCAGCTTATCACCAGGGGCTACTTTTGAAAATGTGAGCTTTGGCCCTCTGACATGTTCAGTCCAATATCATACTGCATTGCTAAAAAATGTGGCTTCTAGAAACACAACAAAGAAAATAAAACAATGTCCATCCCAGCAGCTGAACAACTGGCTGTTTGGTGGGGTTTTTTGTTTGTTTGTTTTTGTTTTTGTTTTTGTTTTTGTTTTTTTACCACTAAGTTCAAGACAGCCACAAAAGAAAGACACTTTCATAGTGGACCAAAAGCCCAATAATTAAGCAGCATTCTTTCTAGATCCCTTGGGACCTTCTTTCTACCATGGTTAAACCTCATTTAATGCAGTAGATCAAAGTACTCTAAAGTGCAGTAACCATGCCTGGCTTACTTCCCTAGTGCTTTTCTTCCTTTTCGTCTTTACTCAACCGACTCCCAGTGCTAGGGCTCAAACCTAGGGCTTTGGGCATGCTAAGCAACATCTCTAGCCATGTTATCTGCATTTTTTTTTTCACATCTCAGGAAGGCTTTTATATCTTCATACAGCTCCTACTAAAATATGTATATATGTGTATATATATGTATTTACATATATAAGCTAAAAAATGGTATGTATACACATAACATATATATTATATATCATATATATTATATAATAAAATATTATATATGCATATATATACATATACATATATATTATATATAATATTTTGTTATATAGATAATGTATATGATGGACTTGGGGGCACATGCCACCCAGCATTTGAGAAGCTGAGGCAAAAGAATAACAAGTTTGAGATAGACCTGGGATAAACAAGTATTCTGTGGGGCATCCTAGGTTCTATAACGAGACTCTATTACAAGAAACAAGCAAACAAACAAAGCATATGTGAAACTGCAGTGTTTTAAGAATACACATGTATTTAGATCCTCCTCATGAAATAATCACTAATGTTTTTAAAGTAGCTTGTCCTTGCAAGAATGAAGAAACTTCATATCTCTCTCTCCTCTCCTCTTTCTCTCTGTCACACAGACACATACACACAGAGAACTAAACACTATTGTAATCTAAAATAAAAATAATCACATCCCTGCTAAAACTTTGTATGAATCATCTAGAAGTCTTCCACATACTAAAGAAGTTTATTTAACTCAAAGATATTTAAGTTCTACCTGCGTCAAATTGGCCTTTTATGTCTCCCACTTTCTCACAGTAACCTGCAGCAGACATAATTTAGAGGTAAACTAGAAAGAACCATGGCAATGGTAGTGATTCTGAATAAAGTTACTTTAACCAGCTAACAAGCTGCCTTTTGATGATAAGTACATCTGGCCCTCACCCATGTGAAGAAGTATATGATACAGCTGTAAAACTATCCATACTGAACAGCAACCAGCAGCTATGAATTACCATCTACTACAGGATAACAAAGGAAGCACTGTTGGCTCTCAGTTGCTTCTTGTTTCATTCCTTTTAAGTATACCAGTCATGAGCTTCAGCAGAATTTAGTTTCTATCTGTGCTGACAAATTTTCTTGCATTGATAAAGTCAACATGGGAAGAAATTTTTGTCTTAGCCTCTTCCCTGATTTTAGGTTCAAAAATATGATCACTGAGCCAACACATGACTTAGAGTTTAAAAGAACTTGCTGCCAAGCCTGATGCCCTGAGTTCAATCCATGGATCCCCA
The DNA here is from genome assembly GCA_907164525.1 of Lophiomys imhausi. Lineage (NCBI taxonomy): Eukaryota > Metazoa > Chordata > Mammalia > Rodentia > Muridae > Lophiomys > Lophiomys imhausi. Next base: position 4,151,768 of record CAJQZJ010032130.1, read on the forward strand.
GTGGTAGGAAAGGACTCCCAATTGTAGTCCTCTGACCTCCAAATGTGAGCCATAACACACACAACCCATAAAAGTTGCTTTAACAGACTACATTGCCAATGAACATTGCTCCTTTCTTACCTAGTAACACAATCATCGAGTCCAAGTGACAAAGCTCTTATGTGCTTGTACATGTACATTATACACTCATTCACACAATAACAACAAATGAATAAAAATAAAATTTTAAATGTGATTGTCACTATGAGTCATACAGAAATAAGACAGAGTGTCCTGCTCTTAGGGAAAAGTCAGCGTGTACAGTGCATACTGGCTTACCTGCAGCACAAAATGGCAGGACACACTAAGTGGTGAGGAGTGGAATATCAGAGCAATTTGGGAAAGAAAGGCACGGCAGGTTTACGAGGCAGAAAAAGCTCAGAATGAACTATACTGAATGGCTCAGCTCTAGAGCTGTCTGCCGCTGTGTTATGCAAGATAAGAACATGTCTCCTACTGTTTAAATAGGAATTTGAGTTCTGTTCCTTGCAGTAAAAAGTTGCTTTAACTGACTGCGTTGCCAATAAACATTTTTCCTTTCTTACCTAGTAACAGAATCCTGACTAGAGTCCAAGTGACAAAGCTCTTATTAGCCAGCATTCCCTGTTACTAAGTTCTAGCCAATGATATGTCAGGAGTACTATATGATACGTTCCAGGTGGTTTCTTAAAAAGAGGTAACTGAGTGGGACATTACCATCCCCCTCCCTCTTTCCTACTCTGTGAAGTGACTGTTGATGGCTCCAGCAGCTACATGATCTGGATGTGAACAGTATAAACAAAGAACTGCAGAATAGAATGCTACGTTCTATATTTCTAATAACTGACTCTCAATAGTCACACCTGGTTTCAATGCTGCAGATTTTATAGGCATGCAAATAAAAGAAAGCACTGTCTTCAAGCTGCTGTTTACTGGAACATTCTACTACAGTCAGATATCATTCTAATTCAAGAAATTTAGAAAAAGAGCAAATCCAGACTGTAACAAAAACAGCACAACTAAAGATAGTACATCAAGGGGCTTGGGAGATGGCTCTGCAATTGAGAGCACTTGCTGCCGTGACAGGACCTGAGTTTGGTTCCCAGCACTCATATCTCCGTGGCTAACGACCACCTGTAACTCTGAGAAATGATGCCCTCTTCTGGTGTGTGTGTGTGTGTGTGTGTAAAAGACAATACATTAAATACATAAAAACTAGGAAAAGAGTTTCTAAAATTGTTTACAATAGATAAGCATGAGAACAGTAGAAATTGGTTACATAAAATGTAGTCAGAAGAAAATACACTATATATATTCATTAGTGATAAAACCTAAATCTATCAGTATGTTAGTATTATAACAAATGACTATAAATAGTAGGATTCTGTTTTGTAAAGAAAGTATACTAATGTATTTAAAAACTCTAGGGTGCATAACAAAATATGAACAAGTTATTTCTCAGGGGTGAGATTGGTTAATCCTTTCTTCTCTGTAACTATATATACAGGATTTGAACATATGAGTTTCTATTAATTTTATATTCATTTTAGAAAATTCTAGCCTTTGGTGGGAGTGCAGGCTTGTACAACCACTATGGAGGTCACTCTGGAGATATCTTAGAAAACTTGGAATAGTTCTGCCTCAGGACCCAGCCATACCACTTCTGGGTATACATCCAAATGACTCCTCACTGAATCACAAGGAAGTTGCTTCATCTATGTTCATAGCAGCCTTATTTGTAATAGCTAGAAACTGGAAACAACCCAGATGTCCCTCAACTGAAGAATGGATTAAAAAAAACTGTGGTACATCTACACAATGGAATATTACTCAGCTATCAGAAACAATGAAATTATGCAATTTTCAGCCAAATGGATGGAACTAGAGAAGCTCATCCTGAGTGAGCAGACCCAGAAGGATGCACATGGCATCTATTCACTTATAGTCGGATTTTAGCTATATAGTACAGGATAACTATACTACAACCAACGCACCAAAGGGAACATGGACATAGACTTTTTTTTGTTTATTTTATTTGTTTGTTGTTTTAGTTTTCTCTCCCTGGCAATGAGACACTTTTCGTTGGTGGTACTGCCTTGTAGGCCCCCAGTGTATGAGGAGGCTCTTGACCCTCTTATAACTTCTGAACTGGGGCGGGGGACTGTTATGTAGGGACACTCCATTCCAGAGTAGTGGGATGGAAGCGTTAGGGGGTAGAGGGTGGGAGGGCAGGGCTGGGAAGGGGGGAAAGAGGACAATATGATGGAGATGTAACCTGAAGCAACAAATAAATAAATTTATTAAAAAAAATTAAAAAAGAAAGAAAATTCTAGCCTTTATTAAGTTGTTTCATACTTTACAGTTTTATATCCACATATATCTTCAATACAAATATCTGTAGCACCTCTAACATGACCATCTTCAAAGTGCAGACAGTTCCCACAGTAACTGATGGTGAACGTAACTGATGGTGAACAGAGAGGGTAAAGAACAAGTGCTGAGCTGAAGCCCCTATAATGGAACACAGTATTAATGCATATCATAGTGAATAAGCGTGGCTTATGTAAGAGTAGACAATGAATAAAAGAAATGGTTCAGCTTATTACCTTGTTGGAATACAATCATGCTAATAGGAAATCAAATATATTTTTGCTTACTTGTAATCACTATTATATTCAATAAAGAATAAATAACCATCATTGATTAAATATATATAAAAGAATCAAAAAACTGTGGTTTTATGTGCCTCTCCACACTTTTTGTATCCTGAGTCACTTTACCAGTGAACTGCTTGGATTCCCCAGCTTGATTTCTTCTAGTTCTCCATTAAATTCTGACTTACTAAACCCAAAGTCAGACTACATCACGTTTTCATCGCCTCTACCAATGAGCTACTAAGCACTTACAACAGTTACAGGTGTAGTTTAGTGCAACTAGCTAAATTGATATTATTTCCTGTTAAAGGGGAGAATTCTTCAACAATTCTTTGTTCATTTCAGATTGATCCATTAAATAAACATTTCCTGTAGTTGTGTCTAGTAGCTGAGTTTTAGTAGGTTGAGATATCCACATCTTCTTTCTGCTCAGTCTGTCTTCCTTCCTGCTTTCTTCTGCTCACTTTGGGGGACCATTTCTCCAGTCTAAATAGTTCTATTAGGGATGGACTGATGAACCATGTTAGATAATACTATCAAATAGAATGGATGTTTTAAGAACAGGCAAGGGAGGCAAGACTGCCAAGTAAAGTTCTCCCAGGTCTCTCTGCTCAGAGCATCAAGGAATATTTTAGATAGTCATTTAGGATATTAGGATGCAAAGACACACCTAGGACTAATGCATGTTTTAGTCCCCACTATATGGAGATTGGATATTTACAACAGGAAAGGAACCAAAACCACACAAGTAGAGAATCAAAACTGAACAACAGAGAACATGAGAAAATTCTTATAACTTCTAAGCCTCAAGATCCAATGTCAGATGAAACAACTCCATCTTTAGACATTCTTCACTTTTTTTTTTTTAAATTTTGAGACAGGGTTTCTCTGTGTAGCCTTGGCTGTCTTGGGCTCACTTTGTAGACCAGGCTAGCTTCAAACTCAGAGATCGGCCTGCTTCTGCCTCCCAAATAATGGGATTAAAACCATGCACCACCATGCCTGGCAATTACCAACAGCTGTGAACTTCCATGTGGGTGCTGAGATCTCAACCCCTGTCCTTTGGAAGAGCAGCCAGTGTCCTTAATTGCTAAGCCATCTTTCCAGTCCTCTATAGGCATTCATGTTCTAGATCCAGTACCTGCTGAAGCAACTTCACCCTTAGGCATTTCTGTTCTCCTGGAAACAATTCTCTACCGTGCCTCTGTGCTGCTCATGTCTTAAGCCCTGTGGACTCTTGTAACATACAAAAGCTTTATTCACTCTCCAAAGCTCAGAAGCTATCTACTAACAGTCCCCAAATACCTGTTTCTTTTTGTTGTTGTTGTTGTTTTGTTTTTGTTTGTGTTGTTGTTGTTGTTTTGTTTTGTTTTTTTTGTTTAGGTGTTTTCTTGAGACAGGATTTCTCTGTGTATCAGCCCTGGCTGTCTTGGAACTCACCCTGTAGACCAGGCTGGCTTGGAACTCACAGAAACCCACCTGCCTCTGCCTCCCGCGTGCTGGGATTAAAGGGATGCTCCACCACGTCCAGCCAATACCTGTTTCTTAATGAACTCTTTTCCCCAAATGGAATTGTCACTGTTTTGTTGAAACCACTCTGAAGTACCTAAAGTAAATGAGATCATTTTTCAGTGGCTGGTTATGAGCATGTCTCCCTAATGCTGATCCCTAGTATCACTGTGGAAACCTCTTCTTCCACAGCTCTTAGGGAAGAGTTCTGCCCCATTTCTCACCTGGCTCCTGTCTTCTTCTCACACCTTAATTCAAGTGTTTCCCAAGGAGTTGTCCTTGGCCCTCTTCCCTTTTCTTCTGCCCTCTACCCCTTGGCAAGCTTCTACAATCTCATGTTTCCAATAATCACCTCAACATAAAAGACTCTCAACTCTACACCCATGAATCTCTATTCTAGATTCCATTCACTTATTTCCATATGTCCTTGTCCATAGTCTATGGAACAAGATGCTTATTTGAAATTAAATTTCATATTTTCTCTTCTGAAACAATTTCTTTTCATATTGTCACTAATTCTAACATCTCCTAGAAATACTAATATTAAGTACTATTGATGTTACCTCAGCTGAGATAGCCTCTTGATTCTATTTTGCCTCTCATCTGCCCTAAGTCAGATTTACACACACACACACACACACACACACACACACACACACACACACACACACAC